>JAJHIY020001979.1:3020000-3130000 GCA_022114975.2 Lampris megalopsis | reverse complement strand
TGTCTGTTCCTAAGTAAAGCCTCCAGGTAAAACCACTTTCCTCCCTGTCCCTTCAGATGTACACGTGTCTGTCGGCTCCCGCTGACTCCAAGATGTCAAGAGAAATGTTTGCAGAACCAGGACCAGAGACAGAAGGGTGTGGAGAGGACGGCCAAGTAGCACAAAGCTCAGAGAAAGACCTGCTGGGAACGTCTCAGGGGATGGGGGGTGTCGCTGTACCAAGTGAAGATCCGGAGAGGAACACCATGACTCGGGGCTCTGCAGCCCTGGAGGAGGCAGCCAGCAGTCCCTGTGGGCGTGAAGCTGAGCGCTACGCAGCTAGCAAGGGTGTGGCAGCAGAGGAAAGCCCCGGGAGAGCGACTGTGCCAGGCTCCACCACAGCTCAGCGAAATGAGGGACAAACGGAGATGCAGCCTGCTGAGAGGAAACACTCATCTTGTCTGACTGGCAACTGGGACAAGGCGGCGTTCTGTCCTCTCAACCCCTTCATGGTGCCCTTGAGATTGTTAACAAGGAAGCAGAGGGAGGTAGAGGAGTCACACATTTTGCAATAGAGCAGCAAAGTTCGCTGCTACGTGTTAAATCTAAAATATGGTTTACTGTGATGCCCATTCATCTGCTGTAGCTATAACCTGCATATTCATGATGTATATCATAAACCGTTGTTTATTGAATAAAAGATACACTCTGAGCTGAAAGTTGTTTTTTAGCTTTGTATATATATATATATATATATATATATATATATAGATATATGTGCGTGTGTGTGTGTAAAACTTTGTTTAATGAAACACTCAGAAGTAGGGAAAGTGCTCAACAAATGAGTAAAATAGTCCAGTGAGTCAAGTAAATTCTTGATGACATGAACTTCACTTACTGGACATATACATATATGTGTATACATGTATAGATATATATAGCGTTTTTGTTTTTGGAAACCATCAATGGTGTGGATAAAAGTGCTCAACAAAAGAGGAGCAGCAGATGATTAAGCTAAGCTGGTGTGATGCCGGTGAGCTCTACTGGATTGGGCTCCATGGCTGCTGGGCTCGGCTGCAGCATCCCTGACAGCAGGATAAGCGGTGCGGATCATGGATCAATATTAAGACAGATGTGGAGAAAACTTTAATGCATTTCACTACAAGCTTGTTTTGTGCGTCACGCACTCTTCAGCTCCAATGATAAATGATTTACCCCCCCTCCCCAATTGTACTTGGCCAATTACCCTCCTCTTCACATCCGGCTTCCCACCCGCAGACACTGATGTTTGACTGATGTCAAACAGTGTTATGTACAATGTACGTATACAAGATATTAAATGGTAACTCTGGGTGGCCTTTTGATCAGAAATCTTTTTTACTTTCCTTATCAAAGCTGTTCTACTGCCTACAGTACAGTAGGTATTCACTTTGGTATACTGTAACGTTACTGCCGTGTATACTGTAGAACACCCCCAACCTTTTGCAAGAACAGAGACAGCCATGAGACTTGGAGTTTTGAAAATAGGGGTCGATGTTGCAGCTGTATTGAACATGAAACAGTCACTTGAACAGCAGTATCCAGAGCTATTCCAAGGGGTTGGAAAACTGAACTCCAAGCAGGTTAGCTTACACATCAATCCAGACGTGAAGCCTGTCGCCCAGCCTCTTAGGCACATACCATTCAACCTCAGGGGGGCAGTAGAGGCCAAAATAAAGCAAAATATCGCAGACCCACTGTCACGATTGCTGCGTGAGACAGCACAACGTGAGAGACACAACCACGGCTCAGACGAGTACGTGAGGTTTGTCGGAGAGGTGGAGGAGGCCTCTGCGACCGACCCAGAGCTGATCGAGGTACGAAAGGCAATCACAAATGGGCGGTTTGAGAACTGCAAAGCATAAGAAGCCATAGCGAATGAACTGTGCATAGTGGGATATTTGGTTTTCCGTGGGACACGTATTGTGCTACCCCACGTCCTACACTCACGAGCAATGGCTTTAGCACATGAGGGACATCTCGGGATAGTGGGGACAAAACAGCACCTGAGAACCAAGGTTTGGTGGCCGGGGATGGATCGAGTGGCTGAAAAACACTGCAAAGACGGCCACGGTTGCCAGATGGTAGCCAGACCCGACCCACTAGAACCACTGAGACCCACACCCCTTCCAGACGGGCCTTGGCAGGATGTGGCCGTAGACTTGCTTGGACCCCTGCCATCCAACCATTCCATTCTTGTAGTAGTAGCTTACCATAGTCGTTATTACGAATATGATATCTTGACATCTACAACAACAGAGAAGGTTATTGATAGCCTAGTAGAGTCAGTATTTAGCCATCACGGCTTACCAGTCACCTGTAAATCAGATAATGGCCCACAGTTCAAGTCTGAGCTATTCCGAGAATATTGTGAAAATAACGGCATCACACATCTGAAGACAACAGCTCAGGCCAACGGAGAGGTCGAGCGCCAGATTGCATGACTAATGAAGAGAATCAGGATTGCTCATTCAGGAGGACTGGACTAGAAAAGGGAGCTGAGAAAATATGTGACTGTGTACAGGAGCATCGAGCATACCACGACAGGGAAGAGTCCGGCAGAATTGCTCTTTAATCGTGAAGTGAGAGGAAAGCTGCCAGACGTCACAGAGTCACGCACAGACATGGAAGTGCGTGATCGGGACCGGGAGAAAAGGGACAAATCCAAACTGTACACAGATGAACGCCGGAGAGCACAGTGCTCAGAGATGGAAGTCGGTGACACCGTGCTTGTAAGACAAGACAAAGTGGGTAAGTTTACCGCTCCCTTCAACGCTACACCACACAAAGTTGTGAGTAAAACAAGAAGTCATGTGATTGTAGATTCCCCAGCGGAAGCACGGTACGCAAGGAACAGTACTTTCATAAAAAATACAGCACAACTGGACCGGAGTGAAGTAATACTTGGGGTAGTATTGGTCGAGGATCAATGACCACACCGGGTTATAGAACTCAGGTTTAATCGTGGCTCAGTAGGCAGACGTAATAACCATACATGGTAGTGGTGTAACCATAATAACAGTCCGGGTAGTACATAACACCTAGTGTAATTCCAGTGGATATACATGGCGTTATATCACTACATCCCCCCTGTTTAGTTTTCCATTTTTACAGTATCAAAATATAAACATATTCAGAGCCCTCCTTTTGTGTGTGATTGTCTCTACTCATAGTCCTTGTAGTGGGCTGGTTTGGAAACAGCTCTTCCATATCTTGTGCGTACTGTCTTGTGTGTTTCACAGGTTCGGCTGGAAGAAGTTCCAGCTGCATGAGTGTCCCGTTGAGGTTCTGTGAAGCGGGTTCTTGCGCTCCTCGGTGCATAGGGGTGGTGAATTTCCCGCAGGTGGCTCCTGCCACGTCTGAGTTTGTTCCCATTTGATGTTTGCACAATGTAGCTCCTTGGCTCGTCGCACTTTTGTACGACGGTGGCTGGATACCAAGTCCCTTTTTCCTTGTTTAGGACAGATACGTGCTGTCTGGGACCGAGTGGAGGTAGTTCTCTGCCGCTGCTGTGGTCATGATGTTCCTTCATGTTTGCTGTTCTCTGCTCCAGGTGGAGTCGGTTTTCCTCCTTGCCTGGGTCCCCTCGACTCGGCAGCAGGGTGGTGACCGGCCTTCCGAAGATCAGTTCTGCTGGTGATGGTAGTTTACTGTCGATGGGTGTTGCTCTGACCTGTAGTAAGGCCACTTGTATGTTACCTCCTTGTCTCATGGTTTTCTTCACAATGGATTTGATGTGTCGCACATGCCTCTCAATGAATCCATTGCTTTTTGGATAGTGGGGTGAGCTTGTCACGTGCCTGATTCCCCAGTCAGCCGTGAATTTCTGGAACGCGGGCCCTGTGTACTGGGGTCCATTATCTGTAAGTATCTCGTCAGGCCTTCCAAAAAGAGACATGTACATTTCCATTTTTTGTGCAACTGCCCGGCTGGACACAGGCATGGGCATTTCATCCACTAGAGGGAACTTAGAATATCTGTCCACAATCAGTAAATACTGATGTCCATCGATCTCGAATAGATCAGAAGCTAGGGATTGCCATGGTTTTGACGGTGTGTTGTGTGGGTTGAGAGGTTGCTTTGGATTTGCATCCTGATGTTCCACGCATACGCTACATGACCTGCAGACTCTTTCGATGTCATCGTTCATTCTGATCCAGTAGACACTTTCTCTCGCCAGTCGCCGTGTCTTTTCGATGCCCTTGTGTCCTACATGCAGCTGTTCGAGTATAGAATCAGTCATGGAGTCTGGGATGAGCACCTGTCTGCCTTTGAATATGACTCCTGCTTCAACTGCGAGCTCATCTCTGAATGACCAGTACGCACGTAGTTGTCTTGGTAGAGCTTTGATGTTGTCTGGCCATCCCTGGTGGATCAGCTCTTTCAGTGCATTGAGTCTGGGGTCGCTGGTGGTTTCCGTGCGGAGTGCGTCCTGTTTCTCGGGAGAGAAGTTTATCATTGCAACAGTGAGCATCTCTGGATCCTCGACTTCTGCCTCTATTCCGTCAATGTGCTCGTCCAGCTCGATGTTGCTGTTGTTCTCAGGGTTGGGTAGTCGGCTGAGTGTGTCTGCCAGGACCATCTGGTTTCCTGGTCGATACGTGACCTCGTAGTTGTATCCTTGTGTTTTTATCAGCATTCGCTGAAGCCGTGGCGGGGCGGCATGCAGTGGCTTTGTGCATATGGTAACGAGGGGTTTGTGGTCTGTAACTACAATGAATGACTTCCCATACAGGTAGGTATGGTATCGCTGCATTCCATAGACTATGGCCAGCATTTCTCGCTCTATGTTGCTGTACCTGGATTGGCAGTCGTCCAGTGTCTTTGAGCCAAAAGCTATGGATCTTTTGTTCTGCACTAATGCCACGCCCAGTCCTTTCTGTGATGCATCGACCTCAAGTGTCAGAGGTGTGCTTGGATCATAGTACTTCAGGCAGTCATGTTCGTTGATAACTGATTTCAGGTCCTCAAAGCTCTTTTGGTGGTCAGTGTCCCATGTCCAAGGCACGTCACTTTTCAGCAGCACCCTCAGTGTGTGTGCTTTGTCTGCGAACTTTGGGATGTAGGGTGACAGGTAGGTCAGCATCCCCAAGAATCTGCTCAGTTCATCTTTGTTCTGGGGTGTCGGCATTTTCTGGATGTCCCTGATTTTGGCTGGGTCAGGTTTGATACCTTTGTCTGTGTACAGGTTGCCAAAGAATGAGATGCTTGTCTGTTTGATTGTGCACTTGTCACTGTTGAACACAATACCTGTCTTGGCTGCTCTCTCCATCAGGTTGGTCAGGTTCCTGTCATGCTCCTCTTCGCTTGCTCCGTAGACTGCGATATCATCGGCTATGCTGACGACACCGTCGAGCCCCTCCAGGATTTGGTCCATCTTTGCCTGGAAGAGATCTTGAGAGACACTGAGACCAAATGGCAAACGTTTCCAGCAGTATCTACCAAATGGAGTTCGGAATGTGGTTAGCAGTTGTGACTCTTCCTCTAGGTGTATTGACCAATATCCAGCTTTTGCGTCAAGTTTGCTGGATATTTTTGCATTTGCAAACTTCGGGTTCAGTTCCTCCACAGTAGGAATCTTGTGTGGGCATCTCCTAAGGCTGGCATTAAGCTTTTGGGGGTCTAAGCATATGCGAAGGGAACCGTCTTTCTTTGTGCTGTATACCAGACTCGAGCACCAGTCTGTGTGCTGTTCTACTTTTCTTAACACATCTTGTTCGACTAGGTTATTCAGTTCATCTTTCAGTTTGTCTTTGATGTGAATGCTGCACTTACGTGGTGGGTCTATGAATGGTTCAGCATCCTTTTTCAGGAAGAGCTTGGCCTTTCCACTGAAGTTGCCAATTTTGTCAAACTGGTCTGGGTATGCTCTCTTTAGGTCTGCACTGTTAGATATGGTCATTTTGGGTTTTGTCTGTCTTGTGTTAACTTTTTTTCTGGTTTGCATGTCCTTTCTCGGTCACTGCATCTACATTGACAGTCACTAGGTTTAACAGTTCACATGTTGGCAGCCCCACTATGGCTGGCCCTGGTACGTCTACAACATAGAACTTTGCATTGATCCATTTGGATTCTTTGTACTGGCATGGAATGTCAAAGGTGCCTAGGCAGGGGATGACGTGACCACTGTATGCAGATAGCCTCCTGTTGTTTTTTTTCAGTCGTTTCTGGGTGCATGCATTTTCACCGTACATCTGCTTGAAGGTACGCAATGGGAGTGTGTTGCCTGACGCACCTGAGTCTATCTTCAGACGTAGTGTGTATCCACGACCAGGTAGGTCAGGTGGTGTCACCTTCAGGACTGTGTACGCCTCCTCTCTGGCCGGCTTGCTGTCTATGCTATGCATGCACTTTTCACTGATAGTTATGGAGTGGAACTGTTTCTGGTAAGTACTTTCGTTCTCACTGTCTGTTTCACTGCTACTCTCTGCAGCATGTATGCGAGTCCTGCTCTGTTGCTTTTTGTCTATATAGGTTTTGCGCTTGTGCTGTTTGTCTTGTGGTGTGTGGGACTTACTTCCCCCGCTCCTGCTCTGGCTGGAGTGTTCCTGGCGCTCTCGTTTGACCTTCCTGCGGCACCGCTCCCAGTGACCTTTTGCACCACACGCATTGCATTCATCATCATATGCAGGACATCGACGTGGTTTGTGGCTTCTTCCACGGTTACAACATATGCGATCCCTGTCCACAGCGTGGATTCTCTCATTGTGTGACAGGCTAAGTTTGTCTAACTGTTCATTGCCTGCTGTCAGGGCTTCATATTTTCGTCCCTCGGCCAGAACTTCTGCTAAGGAATATCCTTTTGGTTTGCTGTATAGATCATTCTTCAGGGCATCATGGGGAGTGCTCGCAATAATAAGCTCAATCATATGCTCGTTAAGCTCTTCGTCTGAAAACTGACATTTCTGTGCTAGTGTTCTGGCTCTGGTCACAAAATCATCAATATTCTCATCTGGTTTCTGTGTGTGTTGCATCAGTTGCAGTCTATGGATTCTGAAATTTACGTTCAACTTTAGCTATTTTTCAAAGAAGTCCCATAGTTTGGCAGGCTTTTTCTTTTCATCATCGGTGAGACCACTGGCGTTCAGTCTTTTTAATCCTTCATCTCCGATTCCACGAGATATTTTCCTAGCTTGTTTAGCTGCGCCATTTATTTCTTCATCTTCTAAATACAGAGTCATTTTTTGTTTATACAGTGAAATTGCCTCACCCAGGTCCGGGTCGCGATATTATGAACCCTACATAGGCCTCGCCAAGACCCGCCCTACTCTGTCTGTGATTGGCTAACCCTATCCCTAACCCCACCCTAACCCTAACCTTAACCAACCTAACCAACGGAGGCAACGAGTACTAGCCAATCAGAGGCATCGGGTCTTGGCGTGGCCATAGTAGGATTCTGGGTCTTGGCGAGGCCTATGTAGGGTTCATAATATCGCGTCCGGGTCGGACCAATTCATCGTCGGTAGATGCGATTATTGTATTTTTAAATCACTTCAGGACACAGCGCTGTCGCTCGACACAACCTCTCCGTGGCATTCTTTATTTAGACTGACACAGCATCAAAGGCAGACCCGATCAAACAACCCAGAGCCCGCAGGCATCACCAATCGATCCCAGCACAATAGAACAGCACCAAATCAAATGCAGCACTGTCGATGTGTGCAGACATAACATTCCCCCCCCCCCCCGGCAGGATTTCAAACATGAAAGGTTGACACAAAGTCCTCTAGGTGGCCAGGGCGCAAATGTGTGCGAACAGGTCGCGGGGCGGCCTGAGGCTGGGCAGGCCGAGGTGGGGAGGGAGAAGGCAGGGGAAGCTGAGGCTCAGGAATGTCTGGGGCCCGTGTAGGAGCTGCATGAAGCCCCGGGGCATCTCGCCATGCTGAGGGAATGGCTATGGTTGTGTCACCAGCTGTGTGTGGCGGAGCTGACACCTTCCGTAGACGACTGGAGTGCCACCGAGTGCCATCGCTGAGGAGGTAAGTGGCTGGGCCCAGCTGACGGGTGACTTGGAGAGGAGAGGACCAGTATGAAGCCATTTTATTGTCCCTGTGGGGCCTGCGGACCCTGACCCAGTCTGACACATTGATGTCTGGCACCCTGGTTCGTTTTGACTGGTCAAACCGTTGCTTCATCCATGTCTGCTGACGAGTGACTGAGGCTCTGACCCCAGAGGGAGGTGCCTGAGGTGTGGAGGGGCGGAGCCTGTCAAGGGGCATGCACAGTTCCCGGCCTAGCATGAGAGAGGCTGGGGAGACGCCTGTGGTCGAGTGCTGTGTGGCCCGATAGTGCAGCAGAGTGTGACGGATGGCCTGTGTGAAAGAGCACCCTTGGGCCATGTGTGCTCTGAGGCCGTTCTTCAGTGACTGGTGAAAACGTTCAACGCCGCCATTGGCCTGGGGGTGGTAGTACGCAGTGCGTATATGACGGATGCCCTTGCTTTCGAGATAAGCAGTGAACTCAGCAGAGACCAGCTGAGGGCCGTTGTCAGTGGTGATGGTCTTTGGGAGGCCCCAGCGAGAGAAAAGAGAGTCCAGGAAGTCGATGATGATCTGTGAGGTCACAGTGCCGGAAGTGGTGAGTTCAGGCCATTTTGAGTGTAGATCGTAGGCGACCACCATGACGCGTTGGTGGTGTGGAACTCCATGGATCTCACCACAAATGTCCAACTGCAGGTGTTCCCAGGGCTGAGAGGGCCAGGCGAGAGGTTGCAGGGGTGGGGGAGCCTGGTAGCCAGTCTTGCCACTCACAAGGCAGGCAGAACAGTCCTTCACCAGAGCCTCAATATCTCTGTCTATCCCCGGCCACCACACCAGGTCTCGGAAGCGCTGTTTCAGTTTCACAATGCCCAGGTGGCCTTCATGCGCCGTATTCAAAACACGTGCACGGAGAGCAGCTGGGACCACTGTGCAAAACCCACGTGCCACGCAGGTGTCGTTCCAGCAGGAGAGCTCCTGTCTGACTCGGGCGAACGCAGCCAGCTCCTCTGGGACCTTGTGAGGCCAGCCGTTCTGGATGTAGGTGCGGAGCTGGGAGAGGACAGGGTCCTGTTCGGAGGCTGCCCTCAGCTCCTGCAGAGAGACAGTGGCCTGGAGGGGTGTGTGTAGCATTTGGACAATGTCCTTTTCCACACAGTCAGTGTCCGTCTGTGGAGCTGGGGTGGAGACAGAGCGAGAGAGCAGGTCGGCGACAACATTGTCTCTGCCTGGGGTGAACTGCAGGCTGAAGTTGTACTGGCGGAGGCGGTCAGACCAGCGGTGCAGCCTCAGGGATTTGTGGCCTGTCCCAGATGTGGACAGCAGCGCTGTCAGGGCCTGGTGATCTGTCCTGAGGGTGAAGGAGCGGCCATAGAGGTAGAGGTGCCATCTTTCACAAGCCCAGATACAGGCTAACGCCTCACGCTCACCCACGGAGTACCGCTGCTCGGTCAGGTTGAGGGCACGGGAGGCGAAGGCAATGGGCTTCTCCACACCGTTCTGGGTTTGAGACAGCACAGCCCCTATCGCTGTGGCTGATGCGTCACAGGTCACAAAGGTGGAGCTGGAGATGTCGAAGTGAGCCAACACTGGTGGTGAAGTCAGTTGAGTCTTGAGATCACGCACAGCGTCACTGCATGCCTTTGACCACACCCATGGCTCGTCCTTACGCAGCAGCTGGCGCAGGGGGGCTGTGGTCGCAGAGTACTGGGGAAGAAACCTCAGGTAGTAACTTGTCATACCCAGGAAGGAGGCGACCTGGGCGGCCGAGCTGGGCTCAGGGATGGCCTGAATGGCGTCCACGTTGGATTGTAGTGGAGTTACACCCCTCGCTGACAGCCGGAACCCCACGAAGTTGATGGCTGGCACAGAGAGGACACATTTCTCAGCATTGAGAGTTAGCTTGTGCTTGGACAGGGCTGCGAAGACCATGTTGAGGCACTTGTCGTGGACTTCACTGGTGGGCCCGTGTACCACTATATCGTCCAGATAAATGGCCACGCCCAGTATGCCAGCCAGCACGGAGACCATGATTTTCTGAAAGCAGCTAGGGGCGGAGCTGAGACCGAAAGGCATCCTGGTGTAGCGAAACACTCCTGCATGTGTCACAAAGGCTGTGAAGTTTCGGCTGCTGGGGTGGAGGGGCACCTGTAAGTACCCCTGTCTGAGGTCGAGCTTGGAGAACACCTCAGAGCCATAGAACTGAGCAGTGAGTTCTTCTGAGGTGGGCAGTGGATACTTATCAGGGACCACTGCCTTATTTACTGCACGTAGATCGACGCAGACACGCAGGCCCCCCGACTTCTTCTTAGCCACCACGAGGTTTGAGACCCAAGGTGACGCGTCCACCGGTTCAATGATGCCAGCTTCCAGCAGTTGTTGCAGCTCGGCAGAGACCCCATCACGGAGAGCCAACGGGATGCGGCGCAGTGGTTGGATGACAGATTTCACAGCAGAGTTGAGGAGAGGTTGATGGGCAAAGGCGGAGAGGCAGCCCAGCCCCATAAACAGCGATGGCCACTTCTGCTGCCAAGGTGTGGCAACAGTCAGGATTGCTGCCCCCTTGTGTCTAAGAGGGAGAACCCCAGAGCGGAGAACAGGTCCAGGCCCATCAGGTTGGCCCCACGGCGTGCCACATGAAAAACTGCATTGGGCACCAGCTTGGTTCCATAGCGGACAGTCACTTGGAGAGAGCCAACCAGATCGATTTTGGAGTCACCATACCCACAGAGGACAGCTGAGGGTGCAGACAGTGGCAGTGAACCGAAAAATTGACTGTAGGTATCAACATTCAGGAGAGACACACTTGCACCGGTGTCCAACAGCAGGGGGATGCACACATCATTAATGTTGACTGTGCATGATTTGAATGACACTGGCCCAGAGCTCACCTTGTGAATGACGGCGGTTGAAGACTGGGGGGTGTGGCCCTCTGACCCAGCCGGGGAAGATCGACAGACGTTGGCAAAGTGATTTTGCTTACCGCAGCTACGGCATGTCTGGCCACGGGCAGGGCAGTTCTGAGCCCTTGAAACATGAGACCGAGACCCACAGTTACCACAGGACTGTTGAGGGCGGGGCCGAGAACGCCGTCGTTGCAGTTGCAAGACGTCCCCAGTGGAGTCGGCGCCCGCCTCGCTCTGGCTGGGTTGCGTCCCGAGGGGCAGCCGTGAGTAGAGGGAGGAGTCGTTGGCAGCTTGACTGGAGGTGGCCACTTGCTGTGTATTTAGCATAGCAGCACACTCAGCTGCTCCCTCAACCTGTAGTGCGATGGTAATTGCTCTGGACAGCAGCAGATCGTCGTTTTCCAGCAGGAGAGTCTCACGCACCTTTGCGTTGTTGGTGTGTTCGATTAGCTGGTCGCGAACCATCTCGTCCTGAAGCGCGCCAAACTTGCATGAGCTAGCTAGCCCTCGCAAATTAGCTACGTACTGCCGCACAGACTCACCAGGCAGTTGGTGTCGCTGACGGAATATAAATCGCCGAAGGAGGGCACTCTGTGGAGCAGCGAAATGGGTGCTCATAAGTCCCACAGCTTCGTCAAAGTTTGTGACGTTCCCCAGAGTCCCGAGCACACGATGACCCTCTGCTCCCAAGCAGTGTAGCAACAAAGCCGTCTTCCTAGCCTGGCTCACGTCGTCGAGCCCTGAGGCGATGATGTAATTTTCAAAACTATGTAGCCAGCGAGTCCATGGTACCGGAGGCTCGCCAGGTAACGCCAGGAAGGGGGCAGGTGGTGGGAGAGAGATATCAGCCATCCTCGTCGCCAATATTGTGTTTTTAAATCACTTCAGGACACAGCGCTGTCGCTCGACACAACCTCTCCGTGGCATTCTTTATTTAGACTGACACAGCATCAAAGGCAGACCCGATCAAACAACCCAGAGCCCGCAGGCATCACCAATCGATCCCAGCACAATAGAACAGCACCAAATCAAATGCAGCACTGTCGATGTGTGCAGACATAACAGCGATGCCATGACGTCTCCTGTTGCTAGCTAGCTAGTTAGCTTTGCGGCTAGCTCAGCTCCGGCGCACTCTTGCCTGAATGATGACAGAAATTATCCACGGACAATTTTATCAGTCTATCTTAATTCTTCATAGAGAGTACTTTACCGCTGCCACCATGAAGTAATACTTGGGGTAGTATTGGTCGAGGATCAATGACCACACCGGGTTATAGAACTCAGGTTTAATCGTGGCTCAGTAGGCAGACGTAATAACCATACATGGTAGTGGTGTAACCATAATAACAGTCCGGGTAGTACATAACACCTAGTGTAGTTCCAGTGTGTATACATGGCGTTATATCACTACACGGAGGAGACAACCGATGAGCAGGACGACACACAAGGGGTTGAGGACATCACAGTGGACTCTGATAAGGACACAGTGACCCCGCCAACACCCACTGGAACCAGCGTGGCAGACATGCCTAATGCAGGCAGGCCTCAGCGGTCCAAACGAGCGCCTCAGAGACTGTCTGACTATGACGTGGCTTGAATTTAAAGTAAGGGCACAGGTGACGTGAGGATTGAGGACTTTTTAGTTTTATTGTCAGACACAGTTTTGTAAGATGTCTGTAGATTTTCAAGGAAAAAACGGATGTTGTAGTGGTTATAGGGATACATAATTCCCCTTATTGAGCTAGTAGGAACGTCGGTTTACAGCTGCTGTTTTCTCGGTTCGGGTTTACAGTGGTACACTTCCGCTGCGCGGGTTTTTGTTGTTGTTGTAATGGTGGAAGGAATAAATGGTGCACGTTGTGTAGCCGAAAGAGAAAGTTGTCACAACTCCTGCTTGAGCTCCTCTACACTGGTGACCCCGACGTTTGTCTCTTGGTAGTTATCAGAGACAATCTTTCAGATGAACATGGTTGACGAAATCAACGCGGTTTCTCTCAAATTGCCAGTTCTGGGAGTCATCGGCAACGACATGGTTCGCCCAGGCGGAAGCGCAGTTTGCTATCCGCAAAATAACGGATGATGCTACTAAATACTACCACGTGGTATCGGCGCTCGGATGTTCGACTGCAACTAGAGTGGTGAGTCTCCTTACAAATCCTTCGGCGGCAGACAAATACAAGGGGCTCAAAGACCACCTCTTGAAGATTTTTGAACTTTCCGACGCCGAGAGGGCCCACCGTCTCTTTTCTCTGCAAGGCTTGGGTGACAGACGCCATCCGAGCTCATGGACAAAATGCTGAATCTGCTGGGACCGGCGCACACACCTGATTTCCTCTTTGTCCAACTGTTTCTGCGACAACTGCCTGCTCAGGTGCAGACCGCTTTGGCTAACACCAGCATTACCGATTGCTGCAAGCTAGCTGAAGAAGCTGACAAGTTCTTCCTGGCCAGCCAACAGCAGCACTGCGCGTCCGCGCTCACCCCTGCCCACCCCCACACGCCATCACCTGGTGACTCAATGGTGGTCGCCGCGGCAACCTCCGGGGTGGCGTTTCCTATGCGACACTGGGGCGCAGAGGAGTGTCGTACCTGCATCGAGTGTGGACGTCCTGTCGGGCGCTCACGGCCCTCCCATGGAAGCTGCTAACGGCAGCTCTATCCGTACGTACGGCACGAGGCATATTGACATGTGTTTTAATGGACAGCGGTTCAGCTGGGATTTTGTCACCGCCGACGTGCCATTTCCCCTCCTCGGTGCAGATTTCCTTTGTGCTCATGGGCTGCTGGTGGACGTCAGGAATCGACGCCTGATTGACGCCGTCACCTTCACTTCACACGCGTGTACACTCAGCGATACAGGCTCCGTCAGGCTGTCCAGCATGCTCTCCAACGAGGACGTGTTTCTCCATCTTCTCTCTGAGTTCCCTGACCTCACTCAGCCCACATTCTCGTCATCTACGACCAAACATGGGGTTGAGCACCATCGTCACCACTGAGCACTGGCCCACCGGTGCACGCCAGAGCTCGGCGCCTCGACCCGACCAAGCTCTCTGTCGCCAAGGCGGAGTTTGAGAACATGGAGCGCCTCGGCATCATCCGCCGCTCCAGCAGCCCGTGGGCTTCACCCCTCCACATAGTGCCTAAGCCTGGCGGTGGGTGGTGTCCATGTGGTGACTACCGTCGGCTCAATGACGCAACAACACCGGACCACTACCCGGTCCCTCGATCCAAGATTTCTCTGCCCACCTGGCTGGGAAAGTGATCTTTTCCAAGGTGGACCTCGTCCGTGGATACCGCCAGGTGCCCGTCCATCCCGCTGATGTCCCCAAAACGGCTGTGACAACTCCGTTCGGACTGTTCGAGTTCCTGCGCATGCCGTTTGGGCTCAAGAACGCCGCGCAGTCCTTCCAACGCCTCATGGACTCAGTGTTGCAGGACCTGCCTTTCCTCTTTGTGTACCTGGATGACATCCTGGTCGCAAGCACCTCCATGTCCGAGCACTTGTCCCACCTCAGAGCCCTTTTCGAGAGACTCAGCCTGCACGGGTTGATAGTTAACCCGGCCAAATGCCAGTTTGGTCTGAGCACCATCGACTTCCTGGGCCACCGGGTCACCAAGTACGGGGCGGCCCCCCTTCCATCTAAGGTGGAGGCCGTCGCAGACTTTCCACGCCCACACACGGCCCAGTCCCTCCGGGAGTTCATTGGCATGGTGTCTTTCTACCACCGGTTCATCCCCTGGGCTGCCGATCTCCTCTGCCCCCTATATGAGGCTCTGAAGGGTACAGGCCCCAAACACGCCGTGGACTGGTCTGCAGAGAGGGACAAGGCTTTTAAGGATGTGAAGGCCGCCCTGGCTGACGCGGCGATGCTGGCACACCCTGTGTCTGGAGCGCCCATCGCCATCACGACGGATGCTTCGGACTACGCTGTCGGCGCGGTTTACGAGCAGTGGGTGAGCGGCGCGTGGCAGCCGCTTGCCTTCTTCAGCCGGCAGTTGGACCTGAGAGAGCGCAAATACAGCACCTTTGATCGTGAGCTGCTTGGCCTTTTCCTCGCTGTTAGGCACTTTCGTTTCCTACTGGAGGGCCGTCAGTTCACGGCTTTCGTCGATCACAAACCGCTGGTGTTCGCGATGGCCAAGGTGGCAGAGCCGTGGTCAGCCCGCCAGCAGCGACAGTTGGCCTACATCTCAGAGTTTACCGCCGACGTGAGGCATGTCGCTGGGAAGTCCAACCCGGTGGCCGACTGTCTCTCCCGGGCCATCGCTGGTGCCGCCCATTTGGGACTCGACTACAGCCAGATGGCGGCTGACCAGGCCGCCGACCCAGGAGTGCAGGCATGCAGGACCGCCGTCACAGGGCTGCAGTTGGAGGATGTGGCTTTCGACGACGCCGGCGCCACGCTCCTGTGCGACGTCTCTACGGGTCAACCCTGACCCGTCGTTCCGACTGCTTGGAGACGGCGGGTCTTCGACGCGGTCCATGGCTGTCTCACCCTGGCAGAAAGCCTTCACAGAGGTTGGTGGCGGCAAAGTTTGTCTGGCATGGACTCAAACAGGATGTGAGGGACTGGGCTGACACCTGCATGGAGTGCCAACGCTCCAAAGTGCTCCGGCACGTCAAAGCGCCCCTGATACCTTTCACGGTACCTGAGAGGAGGTTCGACCACGTGAATGTGGACCTGGTAAGCCCCCTACCTCCCTCCCGTGGTTTCACATACCTGCTCACCATGGTCGACAGGACCACGCGATGGCCAGAAGCCGTCCTGCTTTCGTCTGCGACAGTGCCTGAGGTTCATCGGAACCTGGGTCGCCCGCTTTGGCACCCCATCTGACCTCTCCTCGGACAGAGGGCCGCAATTCACGTCAGCACTCAAGGACGACCGCTGGGTCGACAAACTGCCTTGGGTCATGCTTGGGCTCAGGACGGCCCCCAAGGAGGACCTCCAGTCCTCATCCGCCGAACTGGTCTACGGACAGCCACTTCGGGTCCCGGGGGATTTCCTTCCCACCGCCACAGCTCCCTGGTCCGCCAGCTGCCAACGGACTGCGCTGCAGGAGGAAGCCAGGGCTTTTGCACCGGTCCACACTTCTCAGCATGGCGGCTCTCAGTCCTATGTCCCCACGGAGCTGCGGTCGGCGGAGTATGTTTTCATCCGTCACGACGCGCACTGCGGTCTCCTGCAGCCACCCTACGACGGCCCATTTCGGGTACGGGACACTGGAGATAAGCACTTTGTAGTGGAGGTTGGCAGCAGGCTGGAGCGGGTTTCTATGGACCACCTCAAGCCTGCTCACCTGGACTTAGACCGCCCTGTTGGTCTGGCCCTGCTCCCACGGCGGGGGCGCCCCCCGGCCCTGCCCCCCTCCCCCGGCGAGCCGCCCCTTGCTTCCCCAGCCCCTCCCTTTCCCCGGTCCAGCTGTGAGGACTCTGCTGCTTTGCCTGCGGTTAACCGGCCCCCAGCTCCTGTTCAGCGGAGCCGTTGGGGCAGAGAGATCCGCCCCCCTCGCCACACTGACTTTTCATAATAAGGCGAATTCTGGGGGGACGTGTGTAGTGGTTATAGGGGTACATAATTCCCCTTATTGAGCTGGTAGGAACGTTGGTTTACAGCTGCTGTTTTCTTGGTTCAGGTTTACAGGGATACACTTCCGCTGTGCGGGTTTTTGTTGTTGTTGTTATGGTGAAGGAATAAATGGTGCACGTTGTGTTGTCCTGACTCCTGCTTGAGCTCCTCTACACCCGCATACCAATTTTTACTGCACTACAGTATAACACCATTTAACTTCCTTAAATATCCTACACCACTGCTAATCCTCAGCAGCACCTACCATCTGTAACTGTTGCTGTTCCGGACGGCCCTGGCACTTCCTCCTCTTCCTCAATCTCATTGACCACCTCACTTCCTGCACTACCCACATAAAAAAAAATTGTGTGTGTGTTACACGTACACTGCGTGTGTAAAACTAAGATAACAACTGCTGATGAGAGGAAAAACAAAAACATTGACAGTAAAACGTTGATGGTTACCTTTCCCCATATGAAGAGGCGTGTAGCTCAATTACTTCAGCCGGAAAATTTTGGGAGCAGACAGGGCATTGCTCCATACCTGCTGCCTCCATACCTGCTGGCTCCATACCTGCTGCCTCCATACCTACTGCCTCCATACCTGCTGCCTCCATACCTGCTGCCTCCCTACCTGCTGCCTCCATACCTGCTGGCTCCATACCTGCTGCCTCCATACCTACTGCCTCCATACCTGCTGGCTCCATACCTGCTGCCTCCATACCTGCTGGCTCCATACCTGCTGCCTCCATAGCTGCTGCCTCCATAGCTGCTGGCTCCATAGCTAATGGCTCCATAGCTGCTGGCTCCATACCTGCTGCCTCCATACCTGCTGGCTCCATACCTGCTGGCTCCATACCTGCTGCCTCCATACCTGTTGGCTCCATACCTGCTGGCTCCATAGCTGCTGGCTCCATACCTGCTGGCTCCATACCTGCTGGCTCCATACCTGTTGGCTCCATACCTGCTGGCTCCATACCTGCTGGCTCCATACCTGTTGGCTCCATACCTGCTGGCTCCATACCTGCTGCCTCCATACCTGTTGGCTCCATACCTGCTGCCTCCATACCTGTTGGCTCCATACCTGCTGGCTCCATAGCTGCTGCCTCCATACCTGCTGGCTCCATACCTGCCGCCTGCTGTCTGGCTTCACCAGACTTGACGTCAGAAGAGACTGGCTTCACACTCACGGGTCAGGGTCAGTTCACCGCACCAGGCAGACAAGACTCGAGAGAGCGTCAACCTGCTACCTGCACTATTATCCTGGATTGGGGGGCATAAAGAGTGAGTATCTTCAGTGTATTTCCAATAGTATTTCCAATAGTTTTGTCTAGCTCTGCTGTGGTTTTCATTCAAGCAACTAACGTTAGCGAACGTAACGTTAGCTAGCAAGCTAACTAGCTATCTTCCACCCGGTAACATTGCTAGCTAGTTGCTGACGTTGCTGGCTAGTTGTTTGAATGCTGCTAGGCAAGCTAACTATCGGTAGCGTCCGGTAACGTTACCGGTAGCTAGCTGGTTATGTTTGTCCAACCTTAGCTCTGGCCATGCAATATTTTCATTCAAATAACTAACTAGCTAGCAAACGTTAGCTACAGGTAGCTATTATTAGCTAACAATGCTAACGTCGGGACTACTGGACCAGTGGTTAGCTAGCCTAACGTTAGCTAGCTACCTATCACTCCCGCACTTTTGCCCACCTCTCTAATACAGAGATCCCCCACTTACCAAATCCCACTTTAACCCCTGCATACAAAGCTACCCCCTGCCCTCATCTGGGGCATTCTGACCACCTCTGCCTGTTCCTGGTCCCAGCCTACAAACCCCTAATAAAACGGGTCAAGCCAGCAGTAAAGACAATCACTGTCGGGCCAGAAGGAGCAGTCTCTGAACTCCAGGACTGTTTTGACAAGACAGACTGGAGTATTTTTGTACATTCAGCTACCCATGGCTCCCATATAGACATTAATGAACAGACATCTGCCATAATAGCCTACATTAACTTTTGCACTGAGAGTGTCACAACAAAAAAATCAATCTGCGCCTTTCCAAACCAGAAACTCTGGATGACCAGTGAGGTCCAGCAGCTGCTGAAAGTCCGGGATGCAGCGTTCAAGTCAGGTAACTGTGAGGCCTACAGCGCAGCCAGATCAAACCTCAAAAAGGGCAGCAGAACAGCCAAACAAATATTCCCTACGAATAGAGGACCACTTTCACAATAACTCCGATCCCCGGCGAATGTGGCAAGGCATCCACTTTATCACAGACTACAAAAGCTCCAATAGCGGTCCCACTGTCCACGATGCACCCCTGCCAGACAAGCTAAATAATTTCTGACCTCTTTTTCAACCGGTTCCATTTCACCCTGTCCTATCGCCCTGGCTCCAAGAACTCAAAGCCTGATGCTCTCTTCCATTTGTTTCCCTCTGAGAATTCTTGCAAAGATCCTACTGTGGTTGACACGTATTGGGGATAGAATTCACCCCAGGAACTAAGGGTTAAGTCAGGGTTGCCCTGGCAGGTTAACGCAGGGTTAAGTTATGGTTGTCCAGCCAGTTTTCTGGTTATTCTTGCCACCTCCGCTCAGTCGAGCTGTGGTTTTGTTGTCTCTCTGATTTACCGTGGATTAAAGAAAGTTGCATACACGGCTAAAGTGTGAACCTACGGTCTTCTCCGTTCCTTCGGCTCTACACTGGTGACCCCGACGTCGGTTTTCGGATAAGTTTTCTGAAACCACACACATTATGGCTACGAACGCCGTTGCAATTAAACTGCCGGAGTTTTGGGAGTCTTCCGCGGCTACATGGTTCACGCAGGCTGAGGCACAGTTCGCGCTCAGAGACATAACAGCAGACGAGACCAGGTACTACTACGTAGTGGCAGCGCTGGGGGGCGCTACGGCTTCCAGTGTTAGAAGACTAGACTAATACTTTATGTCTATCTCTGCGCAGATGAAGTGGATTATTAAACCGTTATAAAGAATCGTACTGACTACCGAACTTCTGCTGGAGGGAAAAAAATGCAGCCTTCGTTTATTCGGTAGTTTGGGGAGAAGAAGAAAATGAACAGCGTCTCAGTGACGTAATCAATCCACGCATGCAAGCGCAACACCGCCCACTTGTGGACAAACAAAGTCGTAAACAAAATAATAGTACACAGTAACACATAGTCATACAAATACACTGGTGTTATATCTCAACACTCCCACTTATGAATCATGAGCTTACTGTATACCTTTTCATATTTATAGAACAAAATAATGATAAAAAAAAACTTGGTATAACCCATACCACTCACATTTCACACACCAAACATTGCCTTAGCAAATGTCTTCAGTTTTACCTTGGATGCGGGCTTCGTCATTACATCCGCAACCATTTCGTCTGTAGGGCAATACACCAATGACATCCTTTCCTCTCTTATGGTAGACCTTATAAAGTGGTATTTGATATCCACATGTTTGCAGCGTTGCCTACACACCGGGTTCTTCGCTAAAGCTATTGTCCCCTGGTTGTCCTCATAAACCACTGTTCTCTTGTATTCATATGAATCAATACCTCTCAGTAACTGTTCAACATAAATACATTCCTGGATGGCTAAAGCCAGAGCCATATACTCCGCCTCGCACGTAGAAAGTGCCACAGTAGCTTGTTTCTTGGCTTTCCAAGAGATAAGTGCACTTCCCCTGCTCATGCTCACACAGTAACCTGATGTGCTGCGTCTATCCGCAGTACCTGAAGCCCAGTCGGCATCACTATATGCCTGTAAGCCAAGCTTCTCGTCGCTCTTCCTGTAACAGAGCTGTTTGTCTGTGGTGCCCTTAAGGTAACGAAACACATGTTTTACTGTCACCCATTGCTCTTCAGTAGGCTCTGCAAAATGCTGAGATAGCTTGCTCACAACAAAACATAAATCTGGACGTGTACATGTAGCTAAGTATATTAGACTCCCGACCACCTCTCTGTACTTTTTCACATCTAACATTTTTGGTGCATCTTCTGAGTAGTCTAATTTCTGCTCACATGGGGTTTCTCTTACCCTGCACTCCTGCATATCAAAACGCTCCAATATTTTCTCAGAGTACCTTTGTTGTGAAACTGTTACACAGTTGGCGGACTGAGTGAAGTCCATCCCAAGAAAGCACTTTAACCTGCCCAGATCTTTCATCCTGAATTTTGTGGACAGCATCTTTTTCACTTTACTCAGCATCTCTGTGCTGCTTGATGCTATGATAAGATCATCTACCCAGGTTATAATGATCGTTTTCCCTTCCTTTGACTCCTTGGAGTACACACAATGGTCTGATTGGTTTTGTGTAAAACCATCACCTGTCAAACACTCGTGTAACAGTAAATTCCAAATGCGGCCAGACTGCTTGAGGCCGTAGATTGACTTCTCTAGTTTACACACTAGTTTTTCTCCCTTCTCAATATAACCCTCAGGTTGTTCCATGTATATGTCATAGTCTATGGGGGCATGAAGATAGGCCGTCTTTACATCCATCTGGTGTAAAATCAAGTCATACTGAGCCGCCTTCTGTAGAAGCACTCGAACACTTGTTAGGTTGGCTGTTGGCGAAAATGTCTCCCCATAATCCACCCCAGCTCTCTGGCTATATCCCTTTGCTACAAATCTAGCCTTGTACTTGTCGTGTCCGTCTATATCTGTCTTTATCGCATACACCCACCTTCCTCCCACTGTTTTCTTGCCCTCTGGCAATTTCGTAAGGGTGAATGTTTTGTTGTCTCTTAGAGACTCCATTTCCTCGTCCATTGCCCTGGACCACTTTTCTGATTCTGGCGATTCCATGGCCTCTTTAAAGGTCAGAGGGACACCGCACACTGCCCTGTATGCATAATCTATAGTAGTGAGTGAGCTGTCATCACTGTCGCCCTGACTATAGTCAATCAGGTATCTCGGAGGGTTGCGTTCCCTTTGGGGGTACCTCCCACTGGCTGAGGCCTGTGATGTCACCCTTGGGTGCTCCTCGTCATCATCCTCGGGTGCTGACTGTGTACCATCAGTCTGTACATTTTTCTGTACTCTAGGCTGAGTTGCAGCTGTCTCAACAGACTTTCTCTCTCTTACCCAGTCTTCTGGGTGCAGACCTGGTGTCTGAGTATCATTTTCACTAGTTGCCTTGTGTACAAACTTAACTAGTCTGTGTTTCTGTACTTTCTCTTGGTCAGGGTAGTAGACTAGGTAGGCCGGGCTGTTCTTGTCGTGTCCTACAAAACGCCCCCTCTCACATCTAGAATCTAACTTTCCCTTGTCCTGCTGGTAAGCATAGCATTCTGTCCCGAACTTTTGCATTCTAGCCATGTTGCACTTTTTTCCTGTCATTGCCGTGTATGGCGTAGTGCCTGTGTGCTGGTTGAAGCATCTGTTTCTGGTGTGGGCTGCCTCCTGTACAGCATAATGCCAGAGGCTCTTTGGTAGACCACTATCTATTAGCATACACCTTGCCATCTCGAATAGTGTGCGTCCTTCTCTCTCTGCAACGCCATTTTGATGGGGAGAGTATGGGCAGGACGTCTCATGTCTTATTTTGTTCCGTCTCAACAGGGTTTGAAACTCCTTGCCTGTAAACTCAGTTCCGTTATCCGACCTTATGCATTTCACTGTCCCATAGGGAGCTACATCTGCCAGAAATTTCTCGGTCGCTTGCACTGTGTCACTCTTTGTTTTTAAGAAATAAACACACACAGCCCCTGTGCACACATCTGTAAATGATTGCATGTACCTGAAACCATTAATGGACTCGTTTGCCACAGGACCGGCTAAATCAGTGTTTACCAACTCCAGTGGTGTCTTGGCTTTGTCTATAGATTTCCTGTTCCTGTTTTGGGTAAACTTCCCTCCTATGCATACTGCACACTCTTTGTCAGGTTTACACACTTTACCCTTTATATGCATACCATCAGTGATATCCTGTAGCTTTATGATATCGTCATAGTTGCAGTGGCCCATTATCTCATGCCAAGTTTCTATATCATGGCTCACATGGCACTTTTCAACAACACATTCAGTTTACAAATAGTACATTTTCCCCTGTACAAAAATGTCAAACCTGGTACCATCCGGTGACATCAGGGCATCTCTGCCCTCTTCGAAGAACACACTGGCTCCGTGTGCTGTCGCAGACTTCACAGAGAAGAGCTCTTGGGGGTACGATGGAATATATGGTGCGTTCCGCAGTGTCACTCTACACCGTCGCCCCTCACTGTCGAGCAGACATACCGTAGCATCTCCCCTGCCCTGCACCACACCAAAGGTGCGCTTACCGTCCGCCAGCTCCATGCAGTGTTTCTCTGGCTCGAACGAGCTGTCAAAGCTCTTGAACTTCTTCTTATCATTGACTATGTGGGAAGAAGCCCCACAGTCCACAATCAATCCTGGTTTGAACTGTTGCCGTCGTCCTGGTCCTGCTGAGCTGGTCTCTCCAGCCTGCACTCTGAAGATGTAGTTCTCTTCTTCCGCAGCATTCCCCGGTCCCTGACCTCGACCTGCTCCGTGACCACCACCGCCGCCGCCACCTTGCTCGCGTGCACACCTGGCTCCATCAGCGCGGTCCTTCTTCTTGCACACTTTGTCCGTGTGACCCTTGATCCGGCAGAAGCTGCACCACACGCTGCGTGAACAGTCCGATTTCCGATGGCCTTTGTCACCGCATCGCCAGCACACCGTTTGTTCAACATCTCCCTCACAGCGTTTCACTGGCTTTTTCTTAGGCACTGCGTGGGCCTTCATCACCCTCTCGGACGTCTCGTCCAATGCTGTAGCATTAGCTACATCTTCAGCTGCCTCAAAGTTTCTCAATTTGGCCTTAAATTGTCCCAATGTCAACTCACTGTCGCCATGTGTCACCATTAGAGTGAATGGCTTATATCTCTCGGGTAACCCCCTCATCACCATGGCCATCATTAGTCCCTCACTCGGTGCTTCTCCCGCCCCTTTGAGAGCCGTAATGATTTGTTCAGCTCGGATAATGTATTCGGTTATCGTCTCATTATCAGCTTTCTTTAGCCCAGTCAATGTTACATACAGAGCGACAATCCGGGGTCTGCCCTTACCAATGTAATGTTCCCGCAACACCCGTAGACTCTCTCTACCTTTGTTCTTCGTTTCTCTGAAGATCAGTCCCAAGCTTGTGTTGTCCAATAAAGGCGCCAATGCGCAGTAGGCGTCCGCGTTCCGCTCCTCGTCTAGGGCCTGCTCTTCCACTGTCAAAGGTCTCACGGGCTCGGTAAGAATGGTGGTTTTCAGCCCCACACCATGCATGCAACAGAGCATTCGCTCTTCCCACAGTTCATACTCATCGGCCTGTCCGTTGAATGTGGGCCACCTGCTCTTCTTTCGCTCCATCTCCCTAGGTAGCGTTAGCTTAGCTTAGCGTTCCGTTAGCTTCCCGATAGCTTCTCTCGATGCTAACTAGCTTCACACTTGCTAACTTGCTACTCCGTGCTAACCTGCGCGCATCCCGCCATCCGAGGTTATCACACTTTGTGTACTTCTTTTATCAAGCTACTAAATAATCCAACGTTATCTGGGCCCATAACCTGTTAGAAGACTAGACTAATACTTTATGTCTATCTCTGCGCAGGTGAAGTGGATTATTAAACCGTTATAAAGAATCGTACTGACTACCGAACTTCTGCTGGAGGGAAAAATGCAGCCTCCGTTTATTCGGTAGTTTTGGGAGAAGAAGAAAATGAACAGCGTCTCAGTGACGTAATCAATCCGCGCATGCAAGCGCAACACCGCCCACTTGGGGACAAACAAAGTCGTAAACAAAATAATAGTACACAGTAACACATAGTCATACACATACACTGGTGTCATATCTCAACAGAAGACCTACAAGCCTCCTCTGCGGAGCTGATGTACGGCACGCCGCTGCGAGTCCCAGGCGATTTCATGCCCAACGCAACGCGTCCCTGGTCAGCTGTGGACCAACGAGCCTCCTTGCTGGACGGGGTCAGAGCTTTCACACCCGTCCCTACCGCCCAACACGGCGCTCTAGTGTCCCAGGTGCCCCCAGGTCTGCAGTCAGCGGACTACGTGTTCATCCGTCACGACGCACACCGCCTCCCTCTGCAACCCCCTTATGACGGCCCCTTCCGCGTCCTGGAACGGGGAACTAAGCACCTGGTGGTAGATTTTGGGGGCACGGCCGAGCATGTTTCAGTGGACCGAGTTAAACCCGCACACCTGGACTTGATGCAGCCGTTGGAGTTAGCCCAACCTTCTCGTCGCGGTCGTCCCCCGGCTCCGCCTCCTCCCCCGTGGAGGCCCGCGCTGCCTCTTCTGCTCCTCAGGCCGACCTCCACAGGCCCGCGTCAATGCCTCCCAGAGACACTCCGGCCCCTGTTACCCGGAGCCGCCGCGGACGGCCTATCGTCCCCCCGCGCCTGCCTGACTTCGATTACTAGGGCGAATTCTGGGGGGGCTCATGTGGTGGACATGTATTGGGGATAGAATTCACCCCAGGAACTAAGGGTTAAGTCAGGGTTGCCCTGGCAGGTTAACGCAGGGTTAAGTTATGGTTGTTCAGCCAGTTTTCTGGTTATTCTTGCCGCCTCCGCTCAGTCGAGCTGTGGTTTTGTTGTCTCTCTGATTTACCGTGGATTAAAGAAAGTTGCCTACACGGCTAAAGTGTGAACCTACGGTCTTCTCCGTTCCTTCGGCTCTACACTACTCTCATTCTTCCTCCCTCGTGTTTTGTGGGTTCTGTCACTTGGGACATTGAGAGAAGGGTCAAGGAAGCCAATGTGAACTGTCAACCTCCGGCCGGCTGCCCACCGAACCGGCTGTTTGTGCCTCCTTTCTTGCGTTCCCAGGTTATCCACTGGGCCCACTCTTCCCGGTTATCCTGTCACCCTGGAGTATGCAGGACCTTGTTCGTCATACGACAGCGGTTCTGGTGGCCGGTCATGGAGGAAGAGGTGACAGAGTACGTGGCAGCCTGTCCGGTGTGTGCTCGCAGTAAGGTCTCCCGACGCCCAGCTTTTTGTCAGCTTCGCCCACTCCCTGTGCCACATCGACCCTGGTCAGACATCTCCGTGGACTTTGTGACTGGTCTCCCCGCTTCCAAAGGTAATACCACCATCCTCACGGTGGTGGATAGACTTTCGAAAATTGTCCATTTTGTTCCCTTGCCCAAGTTGCCCTCGGCCAAGGAGACGGCCGAGGTGATGCTACATCATGTTTTTCGCCTCCATGGCTTCCCCAGGGACACTGTCTGACCGGAGCCCGCAGTTTGCGGGACAGTTCTGGCGGGCTTTCTGTTCACTCCTGTGAGCATCCGTCAGCCTCTCATCTGGCCACCATCCCCACACCAACGGTCAGACGGAGCAGCTGAACCAGGAATTGGAGACCAGCCTGCGTTGCCTCGCCTCCCAGAGCCCCAATACATGGAGCAGTCAGCTCACCTGGGTTGAGTATGCACACAATTCCTTCCCATGTTTCTCATCTGGTCTCTCCCCCTTTCTCATCTGGTCTCTCCCCCTTTCAGTGTGCCTATGGATATCAACCTCCTCTCTTCCCTGCCCTGGAGAGGGTGGTCAGTGTGCCCTCTGCGCCGGCTCTGGTTCGCCGCTGTCGCCACACCTGGGCCCGGGCCAGACGCACCCTGCTCCGCAATTCCGAGCGTTACAAGAAGGCGGCTGACCGACGGCGGATCCCTGCCCCCACTTGCCGGAGCGGCCAGAGGGTATGGCTATCCACTAAAGACCTGCCTCTCACAATGGAGTCCCGGAAACTCGCTCCCAGGTTTGTGGGGCCATTCCCTATTTCCAAAGTCATTAACCCAGTTGCTGTCAAGCTCAAACTCCTCAGAGCCATGAGTCCACCCATCCTTCCACGTGAGTTAGATTAAACCGGTCATAGAAAACCCTCTGGCCCCTGCCTCCAGCCCCCCCTCCCTCCCCCGGTTCGTCGATGGCGGTCCTGTTTACACTGTCCGCAACCTCCTGGCGATCCGGCGTCCCAGGTCGAATGGGAGGGATACGGCCCGGAGGAATGTTCCTGGGTCTCGGCCAGTAACATCCTGGACCCTTCCATCGGGCCCACCCTGGCGACCCTGGGCCGTCTGGAGCCGGCCGTAGGGGGGGGGGTACTGTCACGCCCTGTCTGGATAATTAGGTTATATTTTGTTTCTCCCAGTGTTCTTTGTCTTGTACTTCCTGTTTTATTTTGATACTCACCTCTTGTCTCGTTTCAGGTCCTTTACTTTCTGCCCCCATGTGTCTCCCTGCTGTGTGATTACCTGCCCTGCCCTAATGTGTTGCACCTGTGTCTCATTATCTCCCCTCCTCCAGAGTATATAGTCTTAGTGTTCCCTTCCTTCTGTGCCACTTCATCTTGTTCCTTGTGACAGTGTTCCAGCATTTTTTCCTTGTGTGAGTTTCTTGAGCCCTATAGTGTCCTGACCTGTTTTTGCCTTTTCGACCTCGCCTTTCGCCTGCCGATTTGGACACTGTTACCTTGTTATCTGATCACCTGAGTACCGACCTCTTTCCGATTAAAAGGACTGATTTGTGTGAACTGAGTCTGCGTTGTGAGTCCAAGCCTTTGGTTCAGTACTGACACAGTCTTCATGGAGAATAGATGTCTACAGTAAAACACGAGAGTCATAAATGTCTACTGTAAAACACCGAATTCAGCTTTATTTTAGGAATAACACTGTTTTTAATTTTGATGGTGGTTTTCTAAACTTAGTCATTTTAAACTATCTTCATAATTTTAGTTGTTTCATTTTGTGATGGTGAGAGTTTTTAAAACTCGGGTACACTTATTATGTTGGTGGTGTACACTGGAAACCGTTAATGTTGAACAACAGAAATATGAGTCTAAGTTTTAGCTCTGACCTTTCTTAAAAAACAAAAAGCCACATGTTCACTGAAGATAAAACCAAAACACAAGAGGATGTTTCCGTTGGTTTATTTTAGAAAGAACAGATTGTACAGGAGACATAGCAACAGACGACTGGTGATTTCAGCAGGAGCATTAAAGTGATTTCCCTGTATTATTGGTCAGGGGAATGTTGTTGGTTGGTTTTAATACAAAGTTGTGTTACGGGTGAAGCATTCAGTCACATCAGAATCTGTAGAGCATTAGTAAGAATACGAGCAGGAGGTGATGACATCCAGCAGGGGGCAGCACTGACAATCTGGGAGAAAACCTTCAGGTGGAAGCAACTCACTCTGAACTTCCACCAGAAAAACCAACGAGGAAGAAGATTCACTTCCTCCTTCAGCTGGTTGGAACCAGAACACGCCCTGTTAAAAAAGACCAGCGACAAGAGAAGTGAAGAGTAGAGTGGCTGAAATAGAGCAACACACGTCTGGACCACTTCAAGTACTGATGACACACAACTGAACTTGTTTCTTTAATTATCTATAATTATCAATATGTATAATGTACTGTCTCGATGTGCTAATATGTATAATGTACTGTCTATATGTGCTGTGTTGTGGGGGATACTAGCCCCTGGTAGGGTCTCCCAAGGCAAATTGGTCCCAGCGGAGGGGCCAGACTAAGAGCGATTTAAAAAAAAACTCAATGAATTTACACCAGCGGAGTTACAGCACCTCGCCCGGAAAAGGGAAACCGGGGCCCCCTCCTGGAGCCAGACCTGGGAGGGGAGCTCGCTGGCGAGCGCCTGGTGGCCGGGCCTTGGCCCATGGGGCCCGGTCGGGCCCAGCTCGAAAAAACAACATGGAGCCACCACCACGTGGACAAAGCACACGCGGGGATGAGCATTTGGGTAGGGTGCAATGCAGGCCGGGCGGCAGGCAAAGGCAGGGACCGGGGCGTGCCGACTTCCAGCATTGCAGATTGGTCCTCAGGATGTGGAATGTCACCTGTCTGGCAGGGAAGGAGCTTGAGCTAGTGTGGGAGGTGGAGCGGTACCAACTAGATATAGTTGGGCTCACCTCCACACATAGCATGGGATCTGGTACCAAACACCTGGACTCATTACTTTTCCAGAGTTGGCCAAGGTGACAGGCGCCAGGAGGGTTTGGGGATACTCACAAGTCCCTGGCTGAGCACCGCCGTGTTGGAGTTCTCCCCGCGGAATGAGAGGGTTGCCTCTATACAACTGCAAGTCGCTGGGGGAAAGGCTCTGACTGTTGTGTGTGCTTACCAAATAGTGTCTACAGACTGGCTGGTTTGACCAGCCAGTCTACATGTGTTTTGTGGACACAGCTTATGACCGTGTACCACGGGGCACTCTGTGGGGGGTACTGCGGGAGTATGGGGTACCGGGACAGTAGCTACAAGCCATCTGGTCCTTGTATATCCAAAGTGAGAGTTGTGTCCTCATTCTTGGCACAAACACGTTTCGGTGGGTGTCGGACTCTGCCAAGGTGGTCCCTTGTCTCGGATTCTGTTTGTGATATTCATGGACAGGATCTCAAGGCGCAGACAAGGTGAGGAGTGTGTCCGTTTTGGGAACCTCAGAATTGCATCTCTGCTCATCGCAGATGATGTGGCTTCATCAGAACGTGACCGCCAGCGCACACTGGGGCAGTTTGTAGTGGTATTATTTGTGTATATGTGGACTGATGTGAACCAGTCTAAAACCTGGTCTGGACTGATCTAGTGTTACTGACCTCGGGCCTTCCTCTTGTAGTAGATCAGACCTGCCAAAGACAAAATCAAACCCAGAAGCAGACCTGACGCTCCGATGGCGATCTTGTTTCTGTCTGATTGTGACATGGAGGGATCTGGAGAGACAGACACATGTCTCTATCTATAGTATAGACACATCTGCATGTTGACCTGTCTCTCTATGTCTTCATCACCTATCCATGGACAGAGACACACACAGATACTCACTCCAGTCCACTTTCTTAGGAGAGGGGAAACTGGCATGTTCCACCATGCAGGTGATCTTCTCTCCAGACCTGACAGGATATAAGAGAAGAAGAAGAAAACACACAGGAAATAAACAACATATGAACAATAAATAAGAAATGATGTGACTGGATGAGATAAGTTTGTATTTTCCTGTCTGCTGGCACAGAAACTAGTCGACTCTGATACTAAACATCAGCCCAGTTTAAAACACGGTATTAATACACAATAAATACTCAGTCGTCCATCTGGAATCTCACCTGTAAAGAGCCACAAATACCACCTTAAACATACAGCTGGTGTCTACAGAGCAGACGCTGAGGAGACACGTTCCACCTTAAACACACAGCTGGTGTCTACAGAGCAGACGCTGAGGAATCACGTTCCACCTAAACCCATCACTTCGTGCCGGGGTCCTGCCTATAGTCCCCGGGGACTATAGGACCCGGGTCCTATAGTCCCCGGGTCCTATAGTCCCCGGGTCCTATGTTCCCCGCTTTGTATGAGACCGGGGAATATCGGACCTTTTTGTATACAGAGGGCCCTATATTCCCCACTTTTCCCCAAAAGGGTCCTATGTTCCCCGTTTTGTATGTGCAGGGGAACATGGGACCTTTCTTTATAAAAAGGGTCCTATGTTCCCCGGTCAGCAGGTTTGACGCTGTTTGGCGCAGAAAGTGCATTTTCAATAATGCATTATTTAGGGCAGATTATTAAGAAGACAATGAATCATACGATTTCTATTTTTATATCACAAAAACGAATTCACAAAGTCCAGGTTGGCTAAAGTATGTGGAGACTTTCGACACTACACCAATTTCAACTTATTAGGCTATAGCCTATATTTGGGCGCGTAACCCACCCCGGCAGTTCTCTGATATTTATGCGTGAAATGTGTCACTTATCGAGGAAAATGCGCCTCGCCGAGTAGGTGAGCTGGCTCGTCTGTGTCTGAATGTAATATAGTAAGCCTATGCTCCTTGGGCAATTGTACCCGGGCATAGCTCAGTCGGTAGAGCTCTCGCCTATGGATCGCAAGGTTGTGAGTTCGATCCCGGGTGCCGCCAACTCAGCGTATGAGTAGCACATTGTGCGAGAAGTGCTGGGAGCTGAGGATAGGTGTTGTGTTCCGTCCTCAGCAGTCCATCTCCCAGAGGTCTAGCGCATTGTACCAGGGATAGACTCCTGCGTAAGCTGGCTGATACCGACAATAGGCCAATTCCGACCCACTTCTTCTATGTTCGCTAGAAAGCCGTCGTTCCCATTATAACCACACCAGCTTATTGGGAAAAGCATCTGACAGATATTAGATAGAAACCATCTGCTCAGTAAGGCCCTTTAAGCATCATAATTGTAATGATAATAATAATAATAATAATAATAATAACATAATAATAATGACAATAATAATAGCCTAATAATAATAATAATAATGATGATGATGATGATGATGATGATTGTTAGGGTTTGTGGAAGACCCCCAAGCGCACGACACCAGACAGAGATGGGGTTAGCCGAAAACTGGCGTACTTTATTCCTTACGCGTACAAATAGTCAGACATAGGAAGGCAATGAGCAACAAGGAAAAACGGAAAGTCCAAGGGGAAAAAACTCGCGGGTAATCCAAACGGGAACACGGCAGGATACTTCCACGGGGAAACTTTGCGAGGGAAAAACATGAACCAAGGGCTGGGTTGAGTTCGGAGAGAAAAGGACCGTGAGAGGAGAGAGGCCGCTACTGCGGGGAGGTTACAACACGAACTGACAACGGGCACGTGGGAGGCCACCAAACTTAAGCCCAGCCCTGATGACTAAGCCCGGCCCTGAGAGCTGATTGGCTACCGGCGCGGGGTGGGCGGGCCACGGCGCGGGGTGAGCGAGCCATAACAGTACCCCCCCCCCCTCCACGGGAGCCACCAGGCGACTTGCCCGGCTTGTCGGGATGGGAATGATGGAACTCAGTGAGCAGCCCAGGGTCCAGGATGAGCTGGCGGGAGACCCAGCTACGTTCCTCCGGACCGTAGCCCTCCCAGTCCACCAAATACTGGAACCCCCGTCCTCGGCGCCGGACGTCCAGCAGCCGGCGGACCTTCCAATGGGGGTGCCCATCCACGATCTCAGGGGGAGGCGGAGCCGGGGCCGGAGGCATCAGAGGACTGTGGGAGACAGGCTTAACCCGAGACACATGAAACACGGGATGGGTCTTCAAGGAAGCCGGAAGCTTAAGACTCACCACCGCGGGGCTGAGAACCTTCCTGAGCTCAAAGGGCCCGACAAACCGGGGGTTCAGCTTCTTCGCGGTGGACTGAAGCGGGAGATCCTTCGAGGACAGCCACACCCTTTGGCCTGGTTGGTACGTAGGTGCTGGGGACCGGTGTCGGTTGGCTCCCCGACTGGTGCGCTCAGCTGCCCGGAGCAGGGCAGCTCTGGTCACCTCCCAGACGCGACGACACCGGTTCAGATGGGGCTGCATGGAGGGAACCGCCACTTCCGACTCCTGCACAGCAAAGAGAGGCGGCTGGTAGCCCAGGGACACCTCAAAAGGTGAGAGGCCGGTGGCAGAGCTGACCAGGGAGTTGATGGCATACTCGACCCAGGGGAGGAACCGGCTCCAGGAGCTAGGCTTCTTGGCGGCCACGCACCGGAGGGCAGACTCCACGCTCTGGTTCATCCTCTCTGTCTGTCCGTTAGTCTGTGGGTGATAGCCAGAGGAGAGACTAACAGAGGCACCCAACCCCTTACAAAAGGCCCGCCATACCTGGGAGACGAACTGGGGCCCTCGGTCCGAGACGACGTCCAGTGGAAGGCCGTGGAGACGGAACACGTGGCTCGTCAGGAGGTCCGCCGTCTCAGAAGCCGATGGGAGTCTGGGGAGGGCCACCAGGTGCACTCCCTTACTGAAGCGGTCCACCACTGTCAGGATCACAGTGTTACCCTGGGAGGGAGGCAGTCCGGAGACAAAATCCAACGCCACATGGGACCAGGGCCGGCTTGGAGTTGGGAGGGGCTGCAGCAGACCCGCGGGTGCCTGGTGAGAGGCCTTGCTGCGAGCACAGACGGAGCAGGCCCCTACGAAGTCCCTGACGTCGTTCCTCATGGTGGGCCAACAGAAACGCCGAGCCAGAAAGGTGAAGGTGCGGTGGACACCCGGGTGGCAAGCAAACTGACTGGCATGGCCCCACTGGAGAACCCGGGGCCGGACTGCATCCGGGACGAATAGGCGGCGTGGAGGGACGTGGATCGGGGCGGGATGGGAGCGCAACGCCTGCCTGACCACGGTCTCGATGCCCCAGGTAACCACGCCAACCACCCTGGCCTCAGGAAGGATGGGAGTCGGCTCCTCTGTAGCTGGCTCCCTCCTCGGGTGTTGTCGGGACAGGGAGTCTGCCTTCGTGTTGCGGGACCCGGGGCGATAAGTCAGCGTGAAGTCAAACCGACTGAGGAAGCTGGCCCACCGTGCCTGCCGACGATTGAGGCGCTTGGTTGCCCAGATGAACGTCAAGTTCTTATGATCCGTCCAGATGGTGAACGGCTGTTCCGCCCCCTCCAGCCAATGGCGCCACTCCTCCAGAGCAGCCACCACTGCCAGCAGCTCCCGGTTCCCGACATCGTAGTTCTCCTCGGCGGGGAGGAACCGGCGAGAGAAGAAGGCGCATGGGTGGACCTTCTGGTCAGACGCTGACCGCTGGGAGAGGACAGCCCCCAACCCGGTGTCCGAAGCGTCCACTTCTACGATGAACTGCCTCTTGGGGTCGGGGTGGAGCAGGACCGGGGCGCTGGTGAACCTCTCCTTGAGGGACTGGAACGCAGAGCGGGCAGCCGGGGACCAGATGAACGGCTGGGAGGGGGAGGTCAGCCTGGTGAGAGGTTCTGCCACGCAGCTGTAGTTCCGGATGAACCTCCGATAGAAGTTCGCAAACCCGAGGAAGCTCTGTAATTCCTTCCGTGATGTGGGATCGGGCCAGTCCACCACAGCCTGGATCTTGCGGGGGTCGGCCCGGGTCTGTCCCCTCTCAACGACGAAGCCCAGGTAGTCAACGGAAGGGGAATGGAAACGGCACTTCTCTGCCTTGACGAAGAGCTGGTTCCGGAGGAGACGTTCGAGTACCCGGCGGACATGCTGGACATGTTCCTCGAGGGTCCTGGAGAAGATGAGGATGTCATCGAGGTACACCACCACAAACTCGTCGAGCATGTCGTGGAGAATGTCATTCATGAGAGCCTGGAATACCGCCGGGGTGTTGGTGAGGCCGAACGGCATGACCAGGCACTCATAATGACTCGTCCCCCTTACGGATCCGGACCAGATGATAGGCACACCGGAGGTCCAGCTTAGTGAAGACTGTAGCCTGGGTGAGGGGCTCAAGGGTGGAACTCATGAGAGGAAGGGGGTACTTGTTTTTGACGGTTATCTCATTGAGTTGGCGATAGTCAATGGTCAGACTGTACAGACGACTGCTGGGAAGGGGTGCCCCAGAGTGGAGGTCGATAGCACAGTCATAAGGCCGATGAGGAGGAAGAGATTGGGCCCGGGTCTTGCTGAAAACCTCACCTAACTCATGGTACTCAGGGGGAACAGAGGAGAGGTCGGGAGGCGGGGTACTAGGGGCACGTCGGGGGGATGGGGCGGGAGCAGCCTGGAGACATTGGGCATGACAGGAGGAGCTCCACTCCATGATGGTACCGGAGGCCCAGGCGATGTGTGGCTCATGCTGCACGAACCAGGGACGCCCTAGGATCACAGGGACTAACGGGGGCTGGATGATGAAGAACCGAAGTCTCTCCACATGGTTCCCTGCTATGGTGAGAGAGACAGGGTGGGTGCGTTGGGTGACGCTGGCCAGGCAGCGCTCGCCAAGCGCGAAGGCCTCCATGGGCTTCTCCAGCGTCTCTAGCGGGATGTTAGCCTGGGCAGCAAACTCCGAGTCCAGGAAACACTCATCAGCCCCCGAGTCGAGGAGTGCACCCACCGTGAGCCGCTGGTCAGCCCAGGCCAGGGTAACGCTAACTAGATGGTTCTGTGGGGCAGGACGGCGGGAGCAGGAAAGTCGGCTCACTAGGATCTCCCGGGGCCCCAGTGAGCCTAGTCTTTTGGCCGAGTGGGGCAGCCGCTGATCAGATGTCCCTTCTGGCCACAGTAGAGGCGTTGACCCGCCTTGAACCGGGCCTCCCGTTCGGCCGGACTAAGGCGCGTGCGCCCCAGCTGCATAGGTTCCTCCCCCGTCGTGGTCTGGGGCGCGGGGGGAGAAACGGCCACAGGGAAAGTGGGGCGAACAGGAGTAGGGATCCTGTTAGGAATGCTGGACGACTGGGGAATGGACGGGGATCCACGCAGGGCTCGCTCGTGCCTCCTCTCCCGGAGGCGTCCGTCGATGCGGATGGCGAGCTTGATCAGGTCCTCGAGGGAGGTGGGCTCCTCCCGGGTGGCTAGCTGGTCCTTGACAGCCTCGCTGAGACCTCTCCGGAAGGTGACCCGAAATGACCGGTCGTTCCAGCTGCTCTCAGCTGCGGCCAGCCTGAACTCCACCGAGTAGTCTGTGACACTGCCACTGCCCTGCTGGATACTGCTCAGCCGAGCACCAGGGTCCTGGCCACCGACTGGATGGTGGAAAACCTTCCGTAGTTCCGCCTCAAAGGCCTCGTAGGTGAGGCAGAAACTGGCCTTCATGGACCAGGAAGCAGTGGCCCACTGAGCTGCTCGGCCTGTGAGCAGGTTGGTCACGTAAGCGACCCGGGCAGCATCAGACGTGAACATGCTGGGTTGGTGCAGGAAGACCAGCTCACACTGCATGATGAACGTGGCACAGGTCTCAAAGTCGCCATCAAACGGTCGTGGGCTGGAGAGGCAGGGCTCCCGGGGAACTGGGTTGAGCCCCACAGGGTTAACCGGGGCAGCGGGCAGGGGGCGGGTTACCCACGACTCCAGGGGCAGGCTGGCCCGGCGGCTGGATGGTGAGAGCCGCCGTGGTGGTTTGCAACTGCCGCAGGATCTCTGCTTGTTGGCTCGCCAACGCCGCCTGCTGCCTCGTTAGGTTACCCACACAGGCCTGGAGGGGCGGGACCCGAGTCTGAAGATCTCTCACTGCGGCGGAGGCCGCCCCTAGCTGCTGGGTGTGGGAGTTAGTCAGTTGGATCTGTCTGATGAGAACCGCTCGAAGCGGACTGGCCGGTACGCTCTCTGTGTCGGCTGGGGTCGTCATGGTCAGTTCGTACTGTTAGGGTTTGTGGAAGACCCCAAGCGCACGACACCAGACAGAGATGGGGTTAGCCGAAAACTGGCGTACTTTATTCCTTACGCGTACAAATAGTCAAACATAGGAAGGCAATGAGCGACGAGGAAAAAACGGAAAGTCCAAGGGGGAAAAAAACTCGCGGGTAATCCAAACGGGAACACGGCAGGATACTTCCACGGTGAAACTTTGCAAGGGAAAAACATGAACCAAGGGCTGGGGTGAGTTCGGAGAGAAAAGGACCGTGGGAGGAGAGTAGCCGCTACTGCGGGGAGGTTACAACACGAACTGACAACGGGCACGTGGGAGGCCACCAAACTTAAGCCCAGCCCTGACGGCTAAGCCCGGCCCTGACGAGCTGATTGGCTGCCGGCGCGGGGTGGGCGGGCCACGGCGCGGGGTGAGCGAGCCATAACAGATGATGATGATAATAATAATAACATTATTATATTAGAAATGCTAAAAATTGGACAATTGAAATATTTATAATTATAAAGTAGGCTAATATAGCATGGTAATAACAATAAAATAATAACGATATCTGCCTGGTCTCTTAAGATTCTAAGATGCTGTATGCTACAGAAATAACGGGACATAGGCCTAGGCTAATGAATACGCCTTTTTGACAAAATATGAATGAAAGGCTAATCAACAACGCTAAAGCTGAATCACAAAACACAGATTTAATTTATAAATAGCCAAAGGCACACATGATTTCGAGTTTGGAAATATTTAAAACTTGTCGTGGATGTGTGGTCATCTGCACGCGAGTTTCCTGGCATTCTAAACCACATGATCAAAATTCACCAATGTCTAAACCGCCCGCCAACTTGCAACAATTTGCAACAATCGGTTGTTATCGGCGATAACTCGTGGACTCACTGTCATGTGCTTACTAGCCTACAAGAAGACAAACAATGGCGATAGTTATGGATGGTGATGGAGAGGGCAAAGTGTTGGTACATGAGAACTTCAGATATCAGAAGCACCGCACCAATCAAGACACCATTAGATGGAGGTGCTGGAGGTGGAACTGTAGAGTGCCACTGATCACAAATAGATTTGAAGTGGAGGACGTGGATGCTAACATTATTGTGCACGATGTTGGGGAACACGTGCATCCCCCTGACGGAGAAATGGTGCACCGTGCAGAATTCCGACAGGGGGTGATTGCAGAAGTTGCGAGGGAGCCAACAGTCCCAACCAGAAGGATCTATAATGCGCAAAGGGTCCTGCAGCGTCGGCAACGTCAAATCCAAGGTGGCGGCGACAGACCACCACCACAAGGATTCCAGTCTGTAAGGACTGTTATGGCCAGAGCACGCGCAGCAGTCACGCCCCCGATTCCAGCTACACTTGAGGATGTCGTCATCGAAGGTGCATGGGCTGAAACATGGGACAGGGAACGGTTCCTCCTGCACCAAGACAACGAGTGGGCTATCGCTGTGTTTGCCACAGAGGGAAACATCAGGGAGCTGCGAGGCTGTGGAACCGTATATATGGATGCAACGTTCAGAACGTGCCCCCGCCCCTTCAGCCAAGTTTTTACAGTACTTGGAAACATGCATGGCTTCGTTATCCCTCTTGTGCATGCGCTGATGGGCCAGCGCACAATTGGGCACTACCGGCAGGTGCTCGATTGCATCAAACGGGAAACCAGGAGGATTACGCAGCACCACTGGGCACCTCAAAAGCTCATATGCGACTTTGAACAGGCGCTTATCAATGTGCTGAAAACAGAACTTCCAAGGGCACACGTGAGTGGATGCTACTTCCATTTCAGTCAAGCCCTGTGGAAGAGGGTGCAAAGACTTGGACTGACAACTGCATTCCGGGATGACCTTCAGTTGGCAGCAGTCATCCGCAAGGTGATGGCACTCGGCCACCTACCACTGGACACAGTTCAAGACCACTTCGCCCTGCTCGTTCACCACCCGGACACGAGGCGCGTCCAGCGGGACCATCCAGAGCTGCATGACTTCCTGCAGTATGTCGGGAACACATACGTCCACGATGGAGCCCTCTTCCCACATCCAGTGTGGAGCGTCTATGCACGCAACATGGAGCAAAGGACCAACAACCACGTTGAGTGTAAGTGACTAAGACTTATTTTCTGATTTATTGAATAATCAGCGAACAGGCTTTATTTTTGATGTGTGGCCCATAACACGCTTAACATTTTCATGCGACACCACAGAAGCGTGCAGGCTATCATAACGTAGGCCAATTGTATGATTATGGTTGTGTAAATTAGGCTATACTGTTTTTAGTCGATTATTTGTATCATTATTTAAAAAAATAATATAGCATCGGTGTAGGACTCACAGTCAACCATTGCTTTGGATACTCTTAAAGCTTGATGAATCTACATTGTTTCCATCAATTAGCTGTGGAATTCACCATAGGCTATGTGTTTAACTTTCATTTTAAAAATCAGTTTAACACAATCCAGCATAATTTTTGGAGGTCTACATCACACGAAGGCCTACACTCCTAAAGCTGTATTATGCATTCATGTTTATCAAGCCACTGTCAACATGTTCAGCATATTCACATTTCTTTAACAGTTTACATGATTAACCTCTTGTTTTTGTTTTTGTAGCTTATCATCGCACTCTAAATGATGCGGTCCAAGTGCGCCACCCATCCCTTTGGATGTTTCTGCGCCACATTAAGGACCAGCAAACCCTGGCAGAGGAAAGGCTGGAGATGGCGGAGCGAGGAGATGCTCCCCCAAGGCGGAAGCCCAAGTGGAGGAGGTTGGAGGCCCGTCTCCTGCGGCTCAAGGGTCAACTGGATGCTGGTCACAGAGATTTGGAATCATATTGGAGGGCTGTAAGCCACCACATTTTCAGATAGGCTGAGTAGAGGGTTTAGCCCCTCTTTGTTGAGTAGCCTAATGGACTAGGACTACTCATTTTGCTTTTTTGAAGAAGAAAAAAGCCTTAACGTTAGGCTAGTTAGGCCTTGGAGATTTTTGTTTTAGACCATGCCTTTTCTGGGGAGCTTCTGCCATAGACCAACCCTTTTTCAGCCAAGCTTTTACTAGAAGCATTTTGTTATTAATAGCCTATTATCAGTGTTACTATTGATAGTATTATGCCTGTAATTGTTATTTGTTATTAGGCCTCTTTTATAATTAGGCTATTATTATTATTATTATTATTATTAAAGAAGAACATCAAAGGATGTAAGGTAGCACTCATCAAATGAAAAAAAAAAGACACAATTCTCTATTTTACCATTTCATTGTTTGGCATCAGTCATTAACTTGGCCGGGTGGTCTTCTTCAGAAACCTTAATGACTGATGCCAAACAATAAAATGGTGAAATAGAGGACTGCCTCTGTTATTTTTTTACCATTTGGTGAGTGTTACCTTACATCCTTTGATGTTCGTCTTTGATTCATGTTTTTGGTTTCGCACCTCCACAAGCCTTTAGTTTTTTGAGAAGCACATATTATTATTATTAGGCAATTAGCCTATTGTGTAAGGTAGGCGGCCCCCGTTGATGGATACTTTGTGCTGGTCCTAAATTCCAAGTCCTGGTCTAAGTTCTCTGCCTAAAAAGTTCATCATTAAAGTCTTTTTGAAAGAAAGTCTGCCAAGTGATTTAATATGGAAAACGAACTGCAAAGTAACAAGAAAGTGGCTGAAGTGTCCAGTGCTGTGCAAATTGGACTCTGAGCCAAGGTGGAAATGGCTACTGGTTATACTGGTAGGTTGGTTGCCGACTGTCCATGCTGAGCCGGAGAGCCAACTAACTAGGCCTACTGCAGTAAATATTGGTAAGAAATAACAATAAAGCAAATTACAGCCTCCTCTATAGGCCGAATTTGGATACGCACCCAAGGTGGCCTGCGATATACAACAGCCAACAATGGTAATACGGCCTAATTTAATCAGCGGAGGAATAGATGGTCGTAGCCTACAACTCAGCCATGACCCCAGTTTTTATTATTTTGGACCCGTTAAGGAAATAATTTGCAAAAAGGGTTCTAAGTTCCCCGGTTTGTTCCTCGATTGGCAATAGCGGGGAATATAGGACCCTTTATTTGGAAAAAGGTCCTATGTTCCCCTGGAAACAGCGGGGAATATAGGACCCTTTTTCCAAAAGAGGGTTCTATGTTCCCCGGTGTCTATTGCAGCAACCGGGATTATAGGACCTTTTTAGGGGAAAACGGGGAATATGGGACCCTTTTCCCCCGAAAGGGTCCTATAGGACCCGGGGACTATAGGCACGGCCCCTTCGTGCTTTGTTGTCCATTCATCATTAAGTGTGTGTGTGTGTGTGTGTGTGTGTGTGTGTGTTTGCTGAGTGTGCGTGTGTGTGTCTGTGCGAGAGAGTATGTGTGTGTGTGCGAGAGAGTGTGTGTGTGTGTGCGACAGAGTATGTGTGTGTGTGCGAGAGAGTGTGTGTGTGTGTGCAAGTGTGTGTGTGTGTGTGCGTGTGAGCGAGTGTGTGTGTGCGTGTGTGTGTGTGTGTGTGAGCGAGAGAGAGTGTGTGTGCGAGAGAGTGTGTGTGTGTGTGTGTGTGTGTGAGCGAGAGTGTGTGTGTGTGTGTGAGCAAGAGAGTGTGTGTGTGTGTGTGTGTGTGTGTGCGATAGAGAGTGTGTGTGTGCAAGAGAGTGTGTGTGAGTTTGCTGAGTGAGTGTGTGTGAGTTTGCTGAGTGTGTGTGTGTGTGTAGTGTTAAAGTGTTGTGTATGTATTTGGACCGCTCCATTCGGTACTGATTCTAAGTGTTCTGACCTGGGCGTGTACTCCAGGTGGGAGTGGATCTGGTAGCACCAATCACTATCTGCCAGCTCATCGGTGGACGTGACGTCAGAGGTCACCGGCTGTCCGTCTCTCAGCCAGGTGACGCTGATGTATTTGGGGTAGAAGTTGTAGACACTGCACATCAGCATAGCTGGATGTCGGCCACTAGGGGGCGTCACTGAAGTCAGTTTCACACTGGGCTCAGCTGGTAAAGAATTATTATTATTAATTGTTATTAATATCTTTATCATCATCATCTTCATCATCATCATCATCATCATCATCATCAGGGCTTGAAATTAACTTTTCTAATCAACATCAAATGTGTAGAGTTGTCTGTCCTCAGAGCATCATGCGGGGGCGCTGTGGTCGCCTCACAGTAAGAAGGTCCTGGGTTCGAGCCCCGGGGTAGTCCAACCTCGGGGGTGGTCCCGGGTCGTCCTGTGTGTGGAGTTTGCATGTTGTCCCCGTGTCTGTGTGGGTTTCCTCCGGGGGCTCCGGTTTCCTCCCACAGTCCAAACACATGTAGGACAGGTGACTCACCGTACTAAACTGTCCCTAGGTGTGTGTGTGTGTGTGTGTGTGTAGGTACACACAGGGTGTTGTGATGCGTGTAGTGCAGCAGCGTGAAGTTGGAGGGAAGGTGCATGTGTTCTTCCAACCCGCTTGTGTCCTTCCTGCCCTTAGCTTGCTGCCGCTGGCTAGCCTCTGTGGCTAATAGGGCAGCATCCTAGCGTGTAAGCCTTCCCTTGCCAGTACATAGCCTCTCCTTCACCAAGACTCCTGCCAGGCCTCCCCGTGGCCACACGTGGTAACTGGGGTCTTGCGGCCCCAGGCTAACTTGGCAAGGGATCTCGGAGCAGCAGTGGGCCCCAGAGATATGGTGTGCAGGCCCACCCTGGTGGACACGCCCTGGCACCTATCAACCACTGCCCCGCTGCCTTGTGGGTGAGTCTGGAAGACATAAGGCTAAGGGAGCTTACCCCAACAGAAAAGCAAGCTGTGGCGGCACGCTTCGAGGCGGTTCCCGAAGGAGGTGCCGGTCGTCTAGGGATCCCCCTTGCCATCGGAACCATCTCCTCTACAATCAAGTCATGTGGCGTTGGGAGAAGCGCACCCCCCATGCCACTTTAAAAACCATCTCTGCGCAGGTATCTTCTGCTATCTGAGTCCCCGACCTCACAAAGTCTGGCGGCGATGGAGTATCCAATGACGGGAGCAGGTCTGAATGAGCTGGGAGTTCTTAGTTGGAACTCTGCACGCCAGCGGCACAGGGCAACGGTCGTTAGCAGCTGGGATTGAGTGGCAGCTGTTTCCGGCAGACCCCTGTGCGTCTGAGCAGCCCTATTTAGGGACCGCACTGCTCACCCCTTTCAGGGAACGGCCTAGAAAAGGTGGCCCAAAAATTGCCCACTCAACACTGCGCCTGGGCAGGAAACCGCACCTGCCGGGCCATTCCACTATGCGGTCGAAAAACAAACATTATACCACTAAGATTTGCAGCATGGAACATAAGAACACTCCTGGACGTCAGCCATGGTATGGACAGACCTCAACGCAGAACAGCACTTATTGCTAGCGAGCTGAGGCGCTATTGTGTGGATGTGGCGGCACTCAGTGAGACCAGGCTCCTTGAAGAGGGCTCGCTCAATGAAGTAGGAAAGGGCTATACCTTCTTTTGGAAAGGATATCCCCTAGGAGGTCAACACATCCATGGAGTTGGTTTTGCAATTAAGAACAGTCTCTTACCCAAACTCGAAGAAACACCGGTGGGCATTAATGAGCGGCTGATGACTCTCCGTATACCCCTTGCAAAATGTCGATACATCACCTTGATAAGTGCCTATGCTCCAACTTTACCATCTCATGATGAAGAGAAAGATCGCTTCTACCAGGCACTCGATGATGTACTCATCAACATCCCAAGGAGCGACAAAGTCATTTTGCTTGGTGATTTTAATGCCCGAGTTGGGAAGAATATGCAAAATTGGAATGGAGTGATTGGCGCCCACGGCATTGGAAAAGTCAACCCCAATGGCATAAGACTTCTTAGTCTGTGCTCGGAACATGACCTCACCATCACAAACACCATTTTCCAACAAAAGAATAAATACAAGGCATCCTGGATTTATCCCAGATCCAAACACTGGCACCTGCTTGATTATGCTATCGTGAGGCGGGTTGATCTTAAAGACGTGCTCCTTACAAGAGCTATGCGAGGAGCAGACTGCTGGACAGACCACCATATGATCCTGACAAAAGTCAGAGTACATGTCCGACCCTTGAGACGCCAATCTGGGCCAAAAAAGAAACCACTCCACTGCGCCAGACTATCCAACAGCGACACCCGAAACACCTTCCACCGTTCTCTAGCCGACAACTTAGTTGACATTGAACAGCTGATCAACTCAGAGTCTGGGATGGATGAAAAGTGGACCTCTCTGAGCACCACCCTCTTTGACAATGCAGCCCAATCCATTGGCTTCAAAACCAAGAAACATCAGGACTGGTTTGATGACAATGCCGGAACGATCTCCACCCTCCTGGACAACATGCATAAGGCACACAGAGCTGCCCTCAGCAACCCACTATCCCAACCTCTCAAGAAAAAATGGCAAGACCTCCGCTCTGAGGCCCAAGCAACTCTGCGGAAACTGCAAAATGAGGGGTGGATTTTGAAAGCCAACGAAATCCAGGCTCATGCAGACAGGAACGACATGCATGGTTTCTATGATGCAGTTAAGGCCATCTATGGCCCCAGAAACTGCTCCCTGACACCCGTTAGGTCTGCTGATGGAACAACTCTCATCAAGGATCAGGCCCTGTTAGTGGAGCGGTGGGCCGAGCATTTTAACACCCTGCTCAACCAGCCCACCCCAGTGGACTCAACTGTACTGGCAGAACTCCCTCAACAGCCTACCTTGCAAGACCTAGACCTCCCACCATCTTTTAAAGAAATCCTACATGCAGTCAAGACCCTAAAAAACAACAAAACCCCTGGACCTGATAATATTCCAGCTGAAATCCTCAAAGAAGGAGGCTACCTCTGTACGAGGACACTGTATCTCTATATCCTTGAGGTGTGGAGTCGCGAGTGTGTCCCCCAACAGTGGAAAGATGCCAACATTGTGGCCATTTATAAAAACAAAGGAGACAAATCCATCTGCTCCAACAGTAGGGGTACTTCACTGCTGGCCATTGCAGGAAAGGTTCTAGCCAAGATCATGCTCCGCAGACTAACACTCGCAATAGCCGAACAGGTCATACCAGAGTCACAATACGGCTTCCGAAAGGATAGAGGGACCATTGACATGATCTTTGTGACACGCCAGCTCCAGGAGAAATGTAGAGAACAGCACAAGGATCTATACATAGCATTCATAGACCTCTCAAAGGCATTTGATACAGTTAACCGGGCCCTGCTGTGGCAAGTCCTGAAGAAATTTGGATGTCCACCCAAGTTTCTTACCATTCTTGGACAGTTTCACTCAGGAATGATGGCCCGAGTGGTAGTGGGGAACCGCAGTTCTGAGCCCTTTGGTGTGCAGACTGGAGTCAGACAAGGCTGTGTGCTAGCCCCAGTCCTGTTCAATATCTTCTTAGTCTCTGTTACAACACTGCTACGAAGGAGGCTGGAGAAGCAGGCTGGAGTCACCATTGACTTCAGGCTTGATGGTAACCTATTTAACATCAGGAGGTTTCAGGCAACCACCAAGTTGACGTCTGAGACCATTATTGAGCTACAGTATGCCGACGATTGTGCCCTGGTAGCTCACACACCAGAAGCTCTACAAAACACTCTGTCGGCAGTTGTAACTGCATACAGGAGAATGGGACTGATTATTAACACCCAAAAGACAGAGGTAATCTGTCAGTTGACTGCCGGCCTCCCAAACCACCCAACAACCTTCACAGCAGAAGGGCAACAACTGGCCACTGTTCCTGCCTTCAAATATCTGGGAAGTATGCTATCCGACACCTGCAAAATAGACGATGAGATTCAGCACCGCCTCAAACAAGCCTCAACATCTTTTGGCCGTCTAAGGAGAAGGGTTTTCCAAAACAGCAACCTCAATCTCCACACTAAAGTGCTTGTTTACAGAGCAGTGTGCATCTCCACACTACTCTATGGATGTGAGGCATGGACCATCTACAGCCACCATCTCAGAAGCCTGGAGGCCTTCCATGTAAAATGTCTCCAGAGGATCTTTGGCATTACTTGGGAGGACAGAGTGCCACACACAGAGGTGTTGGAGCGGGCAGGCAGCTGCAGCGTGGAGTCTACCCTAAAACACCATCAACTCAGGTGGCTTGGGCATGTTATTCGCATGCCTAGCGAACGACTCCCACGAAAAGTCCTCTACGGCCAACTACGCCTTGGTCAGCGCACTGCTGGTGGGCAGAAGAAGCGGTTCAAAGACCAAATGAAGACCACACTAAAAAGATGTCAGATCAACCCCTCTTCTTTGGAGGAACTTGCTTTCTGCCGCACAACCTGGCGCTCTCACATCTCAGAGGGAGTGAAGTACATGGAAAACCAGCGCACACAACACCGTGTAGCAAAGCGTGCAAAGAGGCATGCTCGCAAAGCTACCACTACCCCCTCCAGCACCACTTTTACATGCCCGGTCTGCAACCGCAACTGTGCATCCAGGATCGGACTATTCAGCCACCAAAGGACCCACAAATAGAAGAAGATGGTCATCATCAGGCACGATGGACAACCAGCAAGCAAGCAAGTGTGTGTGTGTGTGTGTGTGTGTGTGTGTGTGTTTGCTGAGTGTGTGTGTGTGTGTGTGTGTGTGTGTTTGCTGAGTGTGTGTGTGTGTGTGTGTGTGTGTGTTTGCTGAGTGTGTGTGTGTGTGAGTGTGTGAGTGTGTGTGTGTGTGTGTGGGTCCTGTCATGGCCTGGCGGTCTGTCCAGGGTGTCTCCCCGCTGCCGTCCAGTGCGTGCTGGGACAGGGTCCAAGCATGAGAGCAGGATGAGAGGTTTGGATGATGGTGATGACGTCATGTTGGTTTGGGGGTCAAACACAACCCCCCCCCCCCCCCCGACTGCCAGGTGACATTATATAGCCTCCTTTTCTTCTTCTGCGGTTCTTTCTCTTCATGTTCATTGTGAATCTCAGCGTCCTCTCCTTTCCCTACACAGCTTTGTCAGCTCAGTCACGTGGTTTCATTCAGGGTTAGCTTAGCAGGCTAGCTTACTGACGTGCGTCAGTGTGGAGACCCCTGCAGCTGTCATGCGCAGTCCACTCTCATGTTGCGTCATGTGATTGTTAATGTAGTGACAGAGGCATCTTCCACACATGTAGCGTGAGACATGTTTCCACACCTGGCCTCATGTTGTCACGCCCTGCAAACCAACATCACACCAGGAAGTGGTCAGCAGCACCAGGAAGTGGTCAGTAGCACCAGGAAGTGGTCAGCAGCACCAGGAAGTGGTCAGCAGCACCAGGAAGTGGTCAATAGCACCAAGAAGTGGTCAGCAGCACCAGGAAGTGGTCAGTAGCACCAGGACGTGGTCAGTAGCACCAGGAAGTGGTCAGCAGCACCAGGAAGTGGTCAGTAGCACCAGGAAGTGGTCAGCAGCACCAGGAAGTGGTCAGCAGCACCAGGAAGTGGTCAATAGCACCAAGAAGTGGTCAGCAGCACCAGGAAGTGGTCAGCAGCACCAGGAAGTGGTCAGTAGCACCAGGAAGTGGTCAGTAGCATCAGCGCGTCGTCAGTAGCACCAGGAAGTGGTCAGTAGCACCAGGACGTCGTCAGTAGCACCAGGAAGTGGTCAATAGCACCAGGAAGTGGTCAGCAGCACCAGGACGTGGTCAGTAGCACCAGGAAGTGGTCAGCAGCACCAGGACGTGGTCAGTAGCACCAGGAAGTGGTCAGCAGCACCAGGACGTGGTCAGCAGCACCAGGACGTGGTCAGTAGCACCACGAAGTGGTCAGCAGCACCAGGACGTGGTCAGTAGCACCAGGAAGTGGTCAGCAGCACCAGGACGTGGTCAGTAGCACCAGGACGTGGTCAGTAGCACCAGGACGTGGTCAGTAGCACCAGGACGTGGTCAGTAGCACCCCCTGAACACCCCAACATCCACATGGCCGCTCGGCAGGTTGGTGTTCCGACATTATTTGGGGTTTTGGATGCTTTGTGTTTTTTCCAGCAGCTCCTCCATCAGTCTTCCTGTGGGCGTGACGTCATCACGCTCCGTGTGTCTACAGCGTTCATACGTCACCTCTTTAATATTCACGCTGCTACGAAATCAGCCAGCAGAGCAACACCTCAGAGACCTGACAAGTCACCTGAACACAGCTTCATCCCGCTTCTCACACGAGCCTCCACTTCAGTTAAACACAGCCGCTCATTTGATACGTCATCTGATACTCACAATAATAACAGTACTACTAACAGTATTAGTAAAAGTAGTAGTAGTAGTCATAATAATAGTGCTACTAATAGTATTAGTAGTAGTAGTAGTAATAGTCATCATAGTAGTACTACTAATAGTATTAGTAGCAGTAGTAGTAATAGTCGTCATAGCGGAGCAGCTCACCTGTCTTATCCAGCATGTTTCGCCATTCTATATTTATGTTATGATGGCAGTACCGCTGTTTCGCAGCTCTCATCCGTGGCAGAGTTCCAGGATCGTTGTTCCAGTAGTCTGCGTTATAGATACCATGATGATCATATCCAACATACTTCCCCACAGTGCTGTTAAACCTGGCATATTCTTTCTTATTGAAATACAGAGCCCGTATGTACTCCATGTCAGCAAGCTCAGGGGAGGTGAACACACACATCTCCAGGGTATAATGCAAAAACCCATCTGGAACAGAAAGACAGAAACGGGTCCAAGTTACTTAGTTGAATTGTTTTAAAGACAACAATTAAAACGTCTTTTCTAACAACACAGCAGAGTCCACCCAACACAGACTGATTTACACATTTCATCTCACCTGCTCCAGAGAAACCCACGACCAGGAGGGAGCAACACACAACGAGGCAGCATGAAGCCATGTTTCTTCTGTCTTGCTGGTAAAACAAAATGAACTTTCCCTCCTTTACACACTGACTGGTGTGGACTGCAGTCTGGATAAAAACCAGTCCACCAGCCAATCACCTCACTGGGCTGGCGAGCTCTCCCAATATCAACCAATAGAAAAAAACACAGAGGCCTGCCACGTCATCTGTTGCCAGGCAGAGGGTACAGTCAAACTCACAGTACACGTTCCTCTCCTTTGTGTGTACATGTACATAGCAGGTGGGTTGCTGAAGCGTCATGTGATGTAGGCTGGAAGGTTCGGGCTACCGATTCCTGCATGCGTGGCAATCCCCGGATAGGCCCCTGCTCACGGTACTGACCGGACTTCACTTGTGGACTTGGCGTAACCTGGGCAGCACTCAGCTGCTGAAGCCTGACGGGACCGCGGACCGGCGGTTATAAGAGTCCCACACGTCCCTGGCTCGTAAGTGCCTAACAAGTGGGCAGTCCGGACTCCCAGTCCGACCACCACTTGGGTGCAACCTGTGGCGGATCCCATCGTCTTCACTCTTGTGTTGCCATGGAACCAGATCCTCCTAGGCCAAGCAGTGTGGACCGGCGTCCGGCCTGATCACCCCTTGAATCAAGGCTTGAGCGAATGGCTCCAAGAGGGTTTTTCTATGTCTTGGAATGGATCCTCGGACACGGGAGACGCCAACGACGACGACGACGACGACATATGATGGCGTGTGTGTACAGGTCAAGCGAGAGCGAGCGCCCCCTTCAGCCACCGAATAATTCAACTGACACGAGCTGAGTTTGCGAGAGAAGAAACTGACAGGATGCTCAGCCTGACCGCTGGAGGGCGTCCCAGCGCCTACATTACTGGCGTCCGCCTGCAGGGGGAGAGGCTCACCAAGCGGAGGAGCGGCTCACAGGCTCCGAGCACGACACTGAGCTGCCATTTTCTAAAGCCCACTGACAGCTCGGCGCCCAACCGACCTGAGCTTTGCCCCCCAGCCAGTCGGTGAGCGGGGCAGCGACGGGGCAGAAGTTGCGGCAGGAGCTACGACAGCAGCCTGCAAGGGCAAGAAAACACACGGGCTCCTTCCGGTGCGGTTGGAGGAGAACACTGCCGAAGGCCAGCATTCTAGCCCCTACCTACACACAGCGGTGTGTGACTATAGACCAGAGGGAGTGATGAAGGGCGTTGCTCTTTTGCTCTTGCCGTCAAAGGCACCTGCCGATAGCCCTTGAGCAGGTCGAATTTGCTGACAAATCTAGCAGAGCCAGCCTGGTCTACACAGTCCTCCATTCGTGGAAGAGGGACTGAACCAGGCTCTGTGACATTAGTAACCTTTCGGAGGTCAGCGCAAAATCTCTGCGTTTCATCGCCTTAACCGCCAGCAGACACGTGGCAGCCCTGCTGGATGAGGACGGAACTGCAATGTTGTTTTCCAACACGTACTGAACTTCAGAGTCCAGCGCTTTGAGCTTGTCTGGAGAAACGCGGTAAAACCGCTGCCTGGTTGGCTCAGCCTCTCCCACATCTGCATCGTGCGCGTGACGGCGTATCTCCACACAACACAGGATGAGACCTGATTAACTTTGCCAACTCAACGCACTTCTGCTCGGCTAAATGACCAAGCAGCCTCTCCAACCTAGCCAGAGACCGAGTTTACCCACCGGCCACGCAAAACACCGTCATCACGATTCATTTGTAATTACAAAATAGGTGCTTATATCCATGTGTGCAACTGCTGGCCAGTTCCTTCCTCTCATTCAGTGTGGACATTTCTGGTTTGCAGATGATAAAATGTCACAGTATTGGCTAAACCAAGGTTACGTGTACGTGCTCTTATACTGATGTCACCACTAGACCTGCGCATGCTCTTTTATAGACCACGCTCTTTAAAAGAGCATGCGCAAAATAAAGAAAGCATTCCGGTCCTGCAACACCGATGAAGTACACCGGAGATTTTTCTCCGTGAAATGAGTCTAGCTGAGCCGGTTTTCCTGTCCTCACACATGACACCGTCAACATCACACATGTGCCAGTCAGACATAGACTGCACATTTCACTACTGGCTGAATTGGTTTTGTTCTTTGAGACGATTTTCCAGGTGGTTGAATAATTAATGTTTCTGTCCACCAATGAACAATTAAGAAAACAATATGCAAAATATTCACAAATAATGGGCTAGACATCACAATAGAAGTAAACAAAAACCGAATGAATTTTCTGGACATGTCAGTGGACCTTAGGAACGGCACACACAAGCCGTACATGAAGCCCAACAACATGCTGCAGTATGTCCATAGAGAGATGACAGCGGCAAAATAGAGACATATACGTCGGTCTCAGGGGCAGGTCTTGGACACTGACGTAAGGGGACGGAGCTCTCTTTAGCCCCCCCCACCACCACACACACACACACACACACACACACACACGCAACGAAACAGGGACTGTCATAGTATTACAGTTAATACGGTAATGTGCACGACAGTGACGGAAACTGAGATGTGGTTGTACATGAAAGGGGTTTTACGACAGTAGAGTTTATGCGTGAAAGTCGTGTTGCATCCATGTGAGCTGACCTGTTAGCTGAATAAAGTAGACACTTAACCTGCTCCGTTTGACTGGGCATTCCTGTTATGTCTGCACACATCGACAGTGCTGCATTTGATTTGGTGCTGTTCTGTTGTGCTGGGATCGATTGGTGATGCCTGCGGGCTCTGGGTTGTTTGATCGGGTCTGCCTGTGATGCTGTGTCAGTCTAAATAAAGAATGCAACGTAGAGGTTGTGTCGAGCGACAGCGCTGTGTCCTGACGTGATTTCTAAATACAATATTGGCGACGAGGATGGCTGATATCTCTCTCCCACCACCTGCCCCCTTCCTGGCGTTACCTGGCGAGCCTCCGGTACCATGGACTCGCTGGCTACATAGTTTTGAAAATTACATCATCGCCTCAGGGCTCGACGACGTGAGCCAGGCTAGGAAGACGGCTCTGTTGCTACACTGCTTGGGAGCAGAGGGTCATCGTGTGCTCGGGACTCTGGGGAACGTCACAAGCTTTGACGAAGCTGTGGGACTTATGAGCACCCATTTCGCTGCTCCACAGAGCGCCCTCCTTCGGCGATTTATATTCCGTCAGCGACACCAACTGCCTGGTGAGTCTGTGCGGCAGTACGTAGCTAATTTCCGAGGGCTAGCTAGCTCATGCAAGTTTGGCGCGCTTCAGGACGAGATGGTTCGCGACCAGCTAATCGAACACACCAACAACGCAAAGGTGCGTGAGACTCTCCTGCTGGAAAAAGACGATCTGCTGCTGTCCAGAGCAATTACCATCGCACTACAGGTTGAGGGAGCAGCTGAGTGTGCTGCTATGCTAAATACACAGCAAGTGGCCACCTCCAGTCAAGCTGCCAACGACTCCTCCCTCTACTCACGGCTGCCCCTCGGGACGCAACCCAACCAGAGTGAGGCGGGCGCCGACTCCACTGGGGACGTCTTGCAACTGCAACGACGGCGTTCTCGGCCCCGCCCTCAACAGTCCTGTGGTAACTGTGGGTCTCGGTCTCATGTTTCAAGGGCTCAGAACTGCCCTGCCCGTGGCCAGACATGCCGTAGCTGCGGTAAGCACAATCACTTTGCCAACGTCTGTCGATCTTCCCCGGCTGGGTCAGAGGGCCACACCCCCCAGTCTTCAACCGCCGTCATTCACAAGGTGAGCTCTGGGCCAGTGTCATTCAAATCATGCACAGTCAACATTAATGATGTGTGCATCCCCCTGCTGTTGGACACCGGTGCAAGTGTGTCTCTCCTGAATGTTGATACCTACAGTCAATTTTTCGGTTCACTGCCACTGTCCGCACCCTCAGCTGTCCTCTGTGGGTATGGTGACTCCAAAATCGATATGGTTGGCTCTCTCCAAGTGACTGTCCGCTATGGAACCAAGCTGGTGCCCAATGCAGTTTTTCATGTGGCACGCCGTGGGGCCAACCTGATGGGCCTGGACCTGTTCTCCGCTCTGGGGTTCTCCCTCTTAGACACAAGAGGGGCAGCAATCCTGACTGTTGCCACACCTTGGCAGCAGAAGTGGCCATCGCTGTTTATGGGGCTGGGCTGCCTCTCCGCCTTCGCCCATCAACCTCTCCTCAACCCTGCTGTGAAATCTGTCATCCAACCACTGCGCCGCATCCCGTTGGCTCTCCGCGATGGGGTCTCCGCCGAGCTGCAACAACTGCTGGAAGCTGGCATCATTGAACCGGTGGACGCGTCACCTTGGGTCTCAAACCTCGTGGTGGCTAAGAAGGAGTCGGGGGGCCTGCGTGTCTGCGTCGATCTACGTGCAGTAAATAAGGCAGTGGTCCCTGATAAGTATCCACTGCCCACCTCAGAAGAACTCACTGCTCAGTTGTATGGCTCTGAGGTGTTCTCCAAGCTCGACCTCAGACAGGGGTACTTACAGGTGCCCCTCCACCCCAGCAGCCGAAACCTCACAGCCTTTGTGACATATGCAGGAGTGTTTTGCTACACCAGGATGCCTTTAGGTCTCAGCTCCGCCCCTAGCTGCTTCCAGAAAATCATGGTCTCCGTGCTGGCTGGCATACTGGGCGTGGCCATTTATCTGGACGATATAGTGGTACACGGGCCCACCAGTGAAATCCACGACAAGCGCCTCAACATGGTCTTCGCAGCCCTGTCCAAGCACAAGCTAACTCTCAATGCTGAGAAATGTGTCCTCTCTGTGCCAGCCATCGAGTTCGTGGGGTTCCGGCTGTCAGCGAGCGGTGTAACTCCACTACAATCCAACGTGGACGCCATTCAGGCCATCCCTGAGCCCAGCTCGGCCGCCCAGGTCGCCTCCTTCCTGGGTATGACAAGTTACTACCTGAGGTTTCTTCCCCAGTACTCTGCGACCACAGCCCCCCTGCGCCAGCTGCTGCGTAAGGACGAGCCATGGGTGTGGTCAAAGGCATGCAGTGACGCTGTGCGTGATCTCAAGACTCAACTGACTTCACCACCAGTGTTGGCTCACTTCGACATCTCCAGCTCCACCTTTGTGACCTGTGACGCATCAGCCACAGCAATAGGGGCTGTGCTGTCTCAAACCCAGAACGGTGTGGAGAAGCCCATCGCCTTCGCCTCCCGTGCCCTCAACCTGACCGAGCAGCGGTACTCCGTGGGTGAGCGTGAGGCATTAGCCTGTATCTGGGCTTGTGAAAGGTGGCACCTCTACCTCTATGGCCGCTCCTTCACCCTCAGGACAGATCACCAGGCCCTGACAGCGCTGCTGTCCACATCTAGAAGAGCACCAAATCAAATGCAGCACTGTCGATGTGTGCAGACATAACAATTCCGTGATTTATTACATGGTGCCAGAAGTGAGGCATATTGTAGTGAATTCGGGGGGCACCACAGGAACCGCCGCAGCCGGGACGCGAACCCGTAGCTCCCGCACCGACCCGTGTTGAGAATCACCTTTGTGGTCCTCGTCCCCGGGTCCATTGATGTGAAGAAAACAGCCACCACGTCTTAGGAGATTAAAATGGTTTTATTGAGTACAGATCTGGAGACACACTCTGCCAATCCGTCGTGTGTGTCTGACTTCCTTTGTGTGTCCTGGTGGGTTATATAGACCCCCCTGCTTCTCCTTTACGACACCTCTGGTCTTGATTATCCTATCAATGTAACCTTTTATGGTTGAGCTTTAGGAAGTACTCATCCTGTTTTAACCTACTGAGCTTAGCAGGGGGTCCTCCTCGTACCAGACACGGTGTCTCTCCCAAGGCCCCAGGGGAGGGCAACCCCCTCCCCTACCCACATTCTTGTGTGAGGCCTGCAATATATTGGTCTACATGAATGTGTCTTCTTCACCCTCTGTTCTGGTTACATATATTGGTTACATACAGAGTAATACAAATACACTCGGGTTATATTTAATATCACTTAACACTTCCCCCTTTTGATCTCCACTAAGGAGATCACTAAAAGGCTTCTAATTCATGTTCTCAAGGGGTTCAGAGCTAACAGGGGCATCACAGGGGGCGGTAGTTCCCCGTCTTTACGCTCGATAGCCGTGATGATGAGCCGGTTTACCAGGGAACGCAGGCAGGGTATGAAACAACAACCGCAAGTTGCTAGTATAGCCAGGAATATGGCGAGGGAAAGGAGGAGGGATATTACAACACCCTTCCACTTGCCAAATAGGGAAACGAGCCATCTTTAAACCGGGTTGGCAATCCCAGAGTGCTCATGCATGGTTTGTGATAATGCCCTCAGACCCTCGAGGGCTCGTGTAACAGATCCATCTGGGGCGGTGTTATTGGGAATGAAAATACAACACTGGTCCCCAAACATAGAGCAAACACCCCCTTTTTACCTCGTCCCTCTTTGCCCGGCTCTGGGTTAAATCAAAAGCCCAGACGCACACGGTCAGCCACATCACCACGGCCAGAGCCCCAACCGCAAGTCTAGTTTCTACATGATGGTGAATTCTTTTGACCGTCATGGCGCAGGCTGCTGGGTCGCCGATCAGCTGGACCGTTCCTCCCGAATCGGCTTCTTCTAGCCGGGTATGTGATCGTCCGGCCGGGCTCCTCTATGACCTAGGGGAGAGGTTACCAGCACTTTCACCCTGTTCCAAGCTAACAGTATGTTTTGGTGTTTCGCTGGAATCTGGTCTCTCTTCCTGGGGGGACGTTGCCTCCTGTAGGCCCTCTGGTATAGCGTCTAGGGTCCGTCCGGGCTCCTCCGCGACAGCACACTGACTCCAGTGGTACCAGACTTCTCCTTTCCCTTTCAGCCGGACTGCGTGAGACGTCCTCTCTACCACCTCGTAGGGTCCGGTCCACCGGGGCTCCGCCCACTTCCGCTTAATGGCTTGCAACAGGATCCACCGCGCCTGGGGGAGGGTGGATTCCGGTGCCGGCGTGCGTCTTTCGCCAACCTGTCGGGAGAAATCTGAAACCAAAGCCTGTAATTCTTTAAAACATGTGCTTTTAGTTCCCCCCATTGACTCCAGTCCCTCCGTTGAGGCCGCCCCTGGCCCCGGAAACTGTCGCCCCATCATTAATTCATATGGGGTGAACCCGGTCCCCTGATTGACTGATGACCTAATCGTCATTAGTGCCAAGGGAAGGGCCTCAACCCAATTCATTTTAGTTTGAGCACAAATCTTAGCCAGTTTTTGTTTGAGGTTTTGATTCATTCTTTCTACCTTGCCCTGGGACTGTGGATGGTATACGGTACCAAAGGCGTGTTTCAGTCCTAATAGGCTCTCGACCTTTCTGAGGTCGGCCCCCTTGAAATGAGATCCGTTGTCGGAGCGGATTTTGGAGGGGAATCCATGTCGAGGTATGTAGTGGTTAATCAAGCATTTTATAACAGTGGCGCTATCTTCCTTTTTTTGCCGGCCATGCCTCCGGCCACCCTGTCAATTGATCCACACACACACACCAACAAATACTGGTGTCCTTTCACCCTCTTGGCTTCCCCCATATCCATATAATCCAATACCACCTCTTTTCCTGGACAAGAGATCAGGGGAAATCCCCCCATCTCAGGTTTTATGGTGGGGCGAGGATTATACTGAGTGCAAATGGGGCAACTCTTGACGTGGTATTTAGTCATGTCGGTCAAAAAAGGATGCCACCAATGGCAAAGATTTCCATTCATCTGAACAGCCCCTACATGCCCTATTCCGAGTCTGAGTATATGGTTACCCTTTTTTTCCCTTGTTTTTTTCTTCTTTTTTCTCACTTAATCCTACCAGCACTCTTATTAGTGCGAGACCGAGGGTAAACAGCCGCATTATTGTCAGTGCACGACCTCATGCGCGTTTTTAAATGATCTTACCCGTGCGATGAATCTCCCAGGGTTTTGCTGAGGGGTCTCAGCGACACCGACCAAACGGACCACCCGCCTCTCCCTTTCTTCTTCTCAAACCTGCTGAGGTTATTGGGAGATCGGTGACTATGTCCTCGTCCCGAGATGATCAGTCCGCCGGTTGTCCGTCTGGCGGGGCGACGTGAGATCCCACTTCTGACACCAAATTGTTGTGGATTTTCTTATCCTCTTAATGGGCTCTTGCCCCAGCAACCTCTGGGACGAATAATCATCGGACAAATATTGGAGCAAACAGAGAATCTCTAATGCATCTGCAGATGGAGAGACATAAGGCCACACAGAAGTCAGTCTGTGAGGATATGCTCCACCCCTATACTGGAGACAGGGGTTTTTATAGCACAGTCCGTTGTGTCATACCCTATGTTTCCTGCATTAACCAAGGTGTTGTCTTACAAAGGAATGCAGGAAAACATCAGTCATGTTCTGTGCCTGGTGAGTGTCTGTAGATTTATTCTTTTACTGTCCCAGGCCGGAGTGGCCCTCATGTTTTAGTGACCCCTTGTTGTTGTCTTTACTGCCCCAGGCCGGAGTGGCCCTCATGTTTTAGTGACCCCTTGTTGTTATCTTTACTGCTCCAGGCCGGAGTGGCCCTCATGTGTTAGTGACCCCTTGTTGTTATCTTTACTGCTCCAGACCGGAGTGGCCCTCATGTGTTAGTGACCCCTTGTTGTTATCTTTACTGCCCAAGGCTGGGGAGGCCCTCATGTGTTAGTGACCCCTTGTTGTTATCTTTACTGCTCCAGGCCGGAGTGGCCCTCATGTGTTAGTGACCCCTAGTTGTTATCTTTACTGCCCCAGGCCGGAGTGGCCCTCATGTGTTAGTGACCCCTAGTTGTTATCTTTACTGCTCCAGGCCGGAATGGCCCTCATGTGTTAGTGACCCCTAGTTGTTATCTTTACTGCCCCAGGCCGGAGAGGCCCTCATGTGTTAGTTACCCCTTGTTGTTATCTTTACTGCTCCAGGCCGGAGTGGCCCTCATGTGTTAGTGACCCCTTGTTGTTATCTTTACTGCCCAAGGCCGGAGAGGCCCTCATGTTTTAGTGACCCCTTGTTGTTATCTTTACTGCCCAAGGCCGGAGTGGCCCTCATGTGTTAGTGACCCCTTGTTGTTATCTTTACTGCCCAAGGCTGGAGTGGCCCTCATGTGTTAGTGACCCCTTGTTGTTATCTTTACTGCCCCAGGCCGGAGAGGCCCTCATGTTTTAGTGACCCCTTGTTGTTATCTTTACTGCCCAAGGCTGGAGTGGCCCTCATGTGTTAGTGACCCCTTGTTGTTATCTTTACTGCCCAAGGCTGGAGAGGCCCTCATGTGTTAGTGACCCCTTGTTGTTACCTTTACTGCCCCAGGCCGGAGTGGCCCTCATGTTTTAGTGACCCCTTGTTGTTATCTTTACTGCCCCAGGCCGGAGTGGCCCTCATGTTTTAGTGACCCCTTGTTGTTATCTTTACTGCCCCAGGCCGGAGTGGCCCTCATGTGTTAGTGACCCCTTGTTGTTATCTTTACTGCCCAAGGCCGGAGTGGCCCTCATGTGTTAGTGACCCCTTGTTGTTATCTTTACTGCCCCAGGCCGGAGTGGCCCTCATGTGTTAGTGACCCCTTGTTGTTATCTTTACTGCCCCAGGCCGGAGTGGCCCTCATGTTTTAGTGACCCCTTGTTGTTATCTTTACTGCCCCAGGCCGGAGTGGCCCTCATGTGTTAGTGACCCCTTGTTGTTATCTTTACTGCCCAAGGCCGGAGTGGCCCTCATGTGTTAGTGACCCCTTGTTGTTATCTTTACTGCCCCAGGCCGGAGTGGCCCTCATGTGTTAGTGACCCCTTGTTGTTATCTTTACTGCCCAAGGCTGGGGAGGCCCTCATGTGTTAGTGACCCCTTGTTGTTATCTTTACTGCCCATGGCCGGAGTGGCCCTCATGTGTTAGTGACCCCTTGTTGTTATCTTTACTGCCCAAGGCTGGGGAGGCCCTCATGTGTTAGTGACCCCTTGTTGTTATCTTTACTGCCCTAGGCCGGAGTGGCCCTCATGTGTTAGTGACCCCTTGTTGTTATCTTTACTGCCCAAGGCTGGGGAGGCCCTCATGTGTTAGTGACCATTTGTCGTCTGCAGTGTGTGGGATTTAGTGGCCATGTGTGTGTGTCTGCAGTGAATGAGAAGTTTCCTACACACAGAGAAGTGGAAAACTACAGAGTACCTACGGAGTGCACATGGAGTACTATTTGTACTCCACAATTCCCCCCTTTTGTTCATCATTGAACACCCAGAGGTAACATAGAAATAATACCAATCAGCAGACATAACATGCATATACAGAAATGAGAAACCGCCATGAGAACAACCGGAATGGAAAGGGTTAACCAGTGTTCGTCATAAAGTATCATTCAGACGGGGGAGTCGCTGTCATTGGAGGAGGTGTAGGAGGATTCAGAACCGGAGTCCTTGTGGGGGGGTGGGGCAGAGGGGAACAGCAGTGGTGGAGAGGGGGAAGACGAAACAAGGTCTCCGTCCTGTTGGGCAAGGAGGTGATAATACACGAGCTGAGTAGCAATGAGGCCGTGTATCACACGCCGAACTATGGGCACAATGCAGCAGGTGAGGAGGAGCAGGACACCCAGGAAAAGTGATGCTGCTATGACTCGGCGAGTAAAAGACATCAGGACCCAGTATTAGCATCAGCATCTCCGACATGAACTGCACCGGATCTCTACCGGCCGCACCACCTTCAGGAATGTTCAGGACATGGAGATTGGCCCTCTGAGATCGGTTCTCGAGGTCGTCGATTCGGTCCTGCAGATACAGGTTTTGGGTTCGGAGCATTTTGATGGTGGACTCAGCTGCAGTTAAACGTTCAAAGTTGTCACTGGTTACAGACTCCACAGAGGCAAGGCGATTTCGGACTCTCAAAGCCAAACCCAAGTCTATGGTCTCCAGAGCTAGCTAGTTGGTGCTAGTCTCATCTAGACAACCAGAGGGGTCTTCATGTGTGGGAGGATTGGCTGGGCCAGGAGCAGACCACCCTCACCTCCTCTCTCACCCGGAAGCTGACCGGGACACCATGGAGACCACCCTTACACAGACACAGCTCCTACAGCCGCACTATGTGGAGCATACCCCGGGGCCCTGGACCCGGTACCACGGGAGTGGGGGTGTTACTCAGCCCGTCTGGAGGAGGGGGAGGAGCAGGTGGTGACAGTATCTGGAGGGAAAAACGTTCAGAGAGAAACTGCACAACACTGAAAACACTGTCATTCTAGGATTCTGAAGATTCGTAGTCAACGTGATTCAGTGTTCTTCAGATACTTCCGCTATGATCCAAGTTTGTATCCGTTTGTTTCTTATGAAGTAAAAAATCAAAGAAAACTGTACAGAAGAAGGCTCACAACCATTCTAGATTTCAGTTCCTCATTCCCACTACCCCTCTTTTTACACAAGAACAGAACACATTGTGTCAACCCATTTAACCATGAAGGAGAAGAGAAAAAAAATGAAAGTCTGACATGATCAGTTTGTATGTTAGTTGTTAGTAAACCAAAAACAATTTCATGCAGTCAAATGAATCTGACTTTCATTTCATCCAAGCTGTTTACAAATGTTCTGAAGTCTGTAATGTTGTACTTATCTGAAATAAATTCTCTCTAAAACGAAAGCAGATGAGGGATGATAAAGATAGTTGTTGTCTCAGATCCTGAACGTTCAAATAAACCTAAATGAATAAAACCATAAGGTATCTTGTAAACCATTGAAACAATGAGCTGTTTGAAGACAAGAAACAAATGCCCACCACCTTAACCAAATGAAACAACAGGAAGCCCCTTTCAAGGCCCCAAAAAGAGGGGGGGGGTTTCAAAGGAAAGAAACGCTCACTTAACAATACAAAGAAATTGATGTAATCAGTTAAAACCAAATAAATCAAACCAAAAATTAGTCTTATGGGGAGGTTTAAACTCATGGTAAAAAATAACATAAACATGGCCATAGCATAGACCTTTAAAACGCAGGACTCAGTAGGTTTCATTCATATCCAAATAAAATGTAATCGTCCTCCACACAAGAAATTGTCAAAGAAATGAATACCCTCTTTAAAAAAAAAACAACATCATAACATTCACTCCTTAGTGTTGAAAAACAAAACAAGTTCAATTTAACACAGAGGAAAGTCAACATAAAGACAAATGAACCAATGGGTGTCTTCTAATGGAAAGAAAAACAACAACAGCTTAAAACAACATAACTGTGGTTTACACTGTCCCTGTTACTCTCAAGGCAACCCCCCCCACCCCCCCCATCCACCCCCCCATCCATCCCCCCAAGGTGTGAAGTGGGTAGGCAGTTGGTTCCCACCGGTTATTCTTTAAAATAAAATCCCAGTAACAGAAAGAAAAACAGAATAGGTCAAATTAAAAATATTGCAGCCGTGGCGTTGGACATAACAGAGTTCTGCTTAACAGTTCAGGAAATGAAGCAGGGACAGGAAATCCTTCGGTTTCGGGGAATCCTAAAAGAAGTGAGGACAGGATCAAGTTAATGTGAAAAATACACCACAAAAACTTTTCAGTGCAACAAAAACAAAAACCAAAAACCAAATGGATATATCACATTTTACATGAGGTACCTCAGAAAGAAAAGAAATAGATTTTTTGAAAGGATTTAAATAATTAATGCTTCAGGTTGGTGACTTTCTAAAGCCAGTTGTTTGTCACACAAGAACAAAATCCGGGTTGGGTCTGATAAGGATGCTAAACGAGGTGGGGTCTCTGAAACCACCTCTCACACCCCAATTGTCAGGAAAACAAAGGTTTGGAAAAGCCAAAACCAAACCTCCCCCAGCTTTTATATCCCCTTTTAAGCCACTCTCAAGGACTTGCAACTTCTAAACAACACAAAATGGCCAGACGGACACACACCACGGAACAAACTATGAACACACACACAGACAAGTCATGTCAAACACAAAAGCCAGTCAGGGTCTGTCAAGGCGCAGTTTGGTACCAATGGTTTCGTGTCATAGTCCTCTGTAGCTTTTTTCTTTCCCTACTTTCACACTCTTTCTTTTCCGAGTATTCAACATTATTCTGACCAGTACATCTATTTGTTCCCGTGGGGACTTCCACCGGGGCTTCTCTTCACCCTTTTCACCCGGATTCAATCCCATTTTGAAAAACATGTCTCCCCTCCCTTTCCTTTTCTCTTCTCTATCTCGTGCATGTGTTCACTAAGCTGTGCGAGTCTGTGCTCTAGTTCTGTCTGGGTGACAGGGGCTTCTTCTGCGTTGTCTGGGGCGATGCTTACACCCATGACCCCGCTTTTAACAGTCATTAGAGGGGCCTGTATATCTTGTCCCCTAGTTTGCCCCCCTCCCTTTTTCAGCTTCTTCCTTCTCTAACTTTGGTTGCTTTATCCTGCTCTTTTCTGCTTTTCTGCTTTGTTTCTGGCTGAGTTGGTTTCGGCGTTTTCGGCGTAGTCTGTAACATTTCAAAAAACCAGACGGCCATGGTGGCCTGTCTGTCTGCCTCTCGTTCTGCTTTTCCTATCTGTGATTTCTTTGTTAGACATCCCGTCTGTCCAACTTTTTCTCCCGCTTTAGCCGCTTTAACGCGGGCTTGTGTCTCATATTGTTCTAGCTGTTGTGCGCTGGGTGGTGGATCAGTCCACGCCCCTAGCAGGCCTTCTTCCTGCATTTCATGTGCCCAAATCACTAATTAATTTTTCTTTGCCAGTGTCTTTCTTTCTCCGGGCAGAGTCCTGTATGCTCTTAACATTAGGGCTTTGTGCAGCACCCTGCCTAATGTGTAACGGGGTAGTTTTTGCCAGCCATCTGTCACTGCTTCAATTTTATCAGACATTTTCAAGACACACTTTGTTCACATACACTGACGCGCCAACCAAGTGGACTCTAGGTCCGGGGGAGGGCGGGGAACCCGGCCACGGAAGAGGTTGGGGCCCCGTCGGGTCACCCAGTGTCAACCGCCGGTTCTTTGATCACCTTGAGCGAGAACGATACAGCAGGCTTCTACCCACACGGGGCGGCCGTACCTTCACTTCAAATCTCGCTCAGGTATCACTCCCCGAGTGTCCCCTTTTACTCTGGAGGCGCTATACAGTGTTCTAGGTCCCTGACCTTATCTCTTGTCCCTTATATTCTGGTAGGCCCTCCCCATTTGACAAGCAAACACACTGGTTTCGGAGCCTGGTGTGTGTTTAAAACTTCCACACAGCCAAAAAAGTCTCGTAAACCAGGAAACCACCCCACAGTTTGTGAAAAACAACAAATCTTTCCCTGTGTCCTTATTCTTTCTCTTACTTATTTCTTCCTAAATTTGCGACAACTCTCCATTTTTACAGGGAAGAAAAAGACGGTCCCAGGCTCGTTCTTTTGATTACGTCTTATTTTGTCCAAATGGTTTTGCTGTACAAGTAAGTTTTTCCTTGTGTGAGTTTATCCAACTCTCCCCACCATATGCCCCCTCCCTCAGCTTTCGGGGGCATCTTATCCACTAGGGCTTGTAAGTCACCCAAATTCCATGGTTTATATCGGCTCCCCTGGCCCCTATGTGACTGCACGAGTGGACACTGCAATCGGGACCTAGCCCGCGTCTGTGGAGGGGGCCCTGCCCCCCCCTCTCTCTGTCCCTGGGGATAACAACAACTCTGCTTCTCTCATTGCTTCAGTGGCGGAGGGAGGTTAGTAAAGCCCCACCACACACTCCTCTCTCTCTCTACCTCCCTCTGTGACATCAGCCCACCTGTCTGTCTCTTTTTCTCTGCCTCTACTCCCTTGTCCTTACAAATGTTTTCCTGCTTCCACAAATACCTTCCCAACAGAACCTCTTCCTCCGCCTTTCTCTCTCCCAATAGAATAGCTTCTCCTAACCTCCTTTGTTCTTCCTCCCTTCTACCTTTTACGTCTCAAGTCTATCTGTTAGGGACTCTAACCCTTTACTCTATTTGATCTATTGTTTAGGGACTCCAACCCTTTACTCTATTTGACGTGTACCTCCTTTGGGGGTCCTCAATTCCCCGGGAGAGTCTTTCCCAGCCTTAACCTCACCCCCTCGTCAGAGAGTGAGTGGGTGCGCCACTACCTAGGATCTTAGACAGAGGACTCCAACCTCTTCTACAGAGGACTCCAACCTCTTCTATCTCCTTTTTACTCTTACCGTAGGGGACTCCAACCCCTCCTCTTTTGTTAAACTGGCCGCCTTCTCCTTCCCGAGCTTAGTACCATTTAGTCATTCAGTCCAATATGCAGAGTTCGTTAAAACAGGTTCTGCTTACCTTATTCGTGTTGTGGGTCGACCCCAGCCACACTGTCCAATTAGGACCGCTTCTTCACATCCCGGACGAGCCCCCAATTTGTTGAGAATCACCTTCGTGGTCCTCGTCCCCGGGTCCGTTGATGTGAAGAAAACAGCCACCACGTCTTAGGAGATTAAAATGGTTTTATTGAGTACAGATCTGGAGACACACTCTGCCAATCCGTCGTGTGTGTCTGACTTCTTTGTGTGTCCTGGTGGGTTATATAGACCCCCCTGCTTCTCCTTTACGACACCTCTGGTCTTGATTATCCTATCAATGTAACCTTTTATGGTTGAGCTTTAGGAAGTGCTCATCCTGTTTTAACCTACTGAGCTTAGCAGGGGGTCCTCCTCGTACCAGACACGGTGTCTCTCCCAAGGCCCCAGGGGAGGGCAACCTCCTCCCCTACCCACATTCTTGTGGGAGGCCTGCAATATATTGGTCTACATGAATGTGTCTTCTTCACCCTCTGTTCTGGTTACATATATTGGTTACATACAGAGTAATACAAATACACTCGGATTATATTTAATATCACTTAACACTTTACAAAAAGTCATCCATTAACTCCAAACAATGAATGAATTATTTTCAAGTTTGTGGGAGTGCCGGAATGGGGAGACGGAGAGATCGAGTCGAGCCAATCCCGTTTACTCGCCACACAAAACAACATCGATACAGCACAATCTCTCCTGGCAAGCAGCTAACCAACCGCTAGGCTGCTGCCAACATGGCTCCACCCCGGAAACTCTAAGCAGTGCCTACGTCATCACTCTGAACGTCCGCCTTAAAGGAGCAGCAGCCCCTGCTGAATCTACCCTCCATTGTTTATCACCACAAGTTAATGTCCAGTTTTTTATTATAAAAGTTTAATTTTTCTGTCTTTCATATAGGTAAACCTGCCAATGACCTTGTCTCTGTCGGTCTCGATATCCCGTTCAGTGCAGAGGAGAGTTAGGTTGGAGGGTCGGGCCTCGTTCATGCACGAATGTAAATAACTTGATGAGTTTTAGTCGGCTGAAACTCCTTTCAGCACTGGCATTGGTAACAGCCATTATCTTGTGTAGATCAGTGACTGTGCCGTTGATGCTGTTTATTGAGCCACTGCAGACACCGTAGTGAGGAACACTCGGTTATACAGGTTACCGGGTGAGGGCCCGCGAAGCGATAGTGCTGGATGCCAGCTACCTGCATGTCGTCTTATTGCATCCTCGTCGTGTTGGTTAATAAACCAGATTATGAGCACTAACCCTGCGTCATTCATGAGAACACGAAACATGGTGTCAGAAGCGGAAGATTTTGGAACTTTCACGCACATTTTTTCGGCCGATACTTTTTATTTTTTCTAGCGAGGACAACGGAGCCGCCTAGCCTACGGAGCTAAGCAGCGAACATGGCGGACGGATTTCGGCGGCCCGACCCTCTCGTCTTTGATGGCAACATCAGTGAAAACTGGCAGATCTTCGAGCAGGAATATGACATTTTCGTCGCGGCGGTACTCTGACAAGCCAGCCCGCACCCGTGCACACATTCCCCTCAACTTAGCAGGACCAGAGGCCATTGGACGCGAACGGTCTTTAGTGTATGCAGCAGAAGTGAGAGCACCCGGCGAGGGAGGACAAGTCCTCGTTCCCGCTGAATCCAAGCAGGATCCCGAACGCCTGAAAAGACAGTTTGGTGAGATCTGCAGCAGCCCACGGTCCAACATTACAACGGAAAGACACAAGTTCAACACACGCAATCAGAGGGCTGGTGAGTCCATTGAATCATATGTCAGTGACTTGAGAATAAAAGTAAAGAGCTGCAACTTTGGAGATCTATGTGAAGAGCTCGTTCGGGACAGATTTGTCTGTGGCATAAATAATGACAATCTGAGGAAAGTGCTACTGCGTGATAGTGACTTGACGCTAGCCAAAGCAGTCTCTGTCTGTCAAATACATGAGATGACGGAAGAGCACAACAAGACACTAGCCTCACAACAGCATTATGTTACAAATGTTGATGCAGTCCAACCTAAATTCATGAGAATAAAAAGCATGATAAGAGACAAAGTGGACAATCAATCAGAAAAATATGTCAAACAGAGCATCGCTAACTGCAACAACTGTGGAGGCAGTCATGCGGCCAGGAGAGACAAATGCCCAGCTTTTGGTCAACAGTGCAACGCCTGTAAAAATGGAATCACTTTAAAAGATGTTGTAGATCTGTACAACAGGGCCACAACAAGGTGACATTCAGGAGAGCTGTTCACCAGATTGAACCTGACCAAGCTGACAATATTGCTGATGATACATTCTATGTTGATGGCCTAACACTGCAGAAAGAACCACTCCAGCTACACCCGGTGCCAAATCTTCCCTGGTCCACTGTAGCAACAGACATCTTTGAGTGGCGTAATCAGCTGTACCTAGTTTTGGTAGACTCATATTCAGGCCTGTATGAGATTGATCTGCTCCGTGATGCTACATTGGCAACAGTCATCACCAAACTCAAAAGACATTTCTCAGTTCATGGGGCACCACACACACTCATAACTGACAATGGTAGACAGTTCACAAGTCAGCGCTTTAAGGACTTTGCTACACATTGGGACTTCACTCATGTCACGAGCAGCCCAGAGTATCCTCAATCTAATGGTTTAGCTGAGAGGGCTGTTCGCAGTGCAAAACAGCTCATGAAAAAGTCTCATAGAGATGGAAGTGATGTCTTTCTCAACCTGTTAAAGCTCAGAAATGTACCACGTGACACAAAACTTGGATCCCCTGCACAAAGACTGATGTCAAGGCAAACACGCACCACTTTGCCAGTCTCAAGAAAGCTGCTTGAACCAGAGGTGTACAAGCCACTGGAGGTAAAGGCTCAGCTTCTTAACAAAAGACTGACACAGAAGCTGTACTATGACAGAACGAGCCGACCTCTTCAACCACTGATGGAAGGACAAGTTATCAGAATGCAGACCCCTCAAGGCTACAGTCGAACAGGCATGGTAAAGGAGATCTGCAAGGAGCCCAGATCCTATCTCATTCACTCAGAAGGAAAGCTGTACAGGAGAAATGGGCGCCACATTCTGCCGGTTGTCGAGCCTGCTCCAGCACAGCACTACCCAGACGACAGTGAATGTCAGGACTGTGGACATGAACTTAACAACCAGCACACTCCAACAAAAGTGTCACACAACACGATGGACACTGAACAGTCACATATAAAAACACCTACAGCTGTGCTACCTGCTAAGACAACTGGAAGTCTGTACACAACACGCTATGGTCGTGTCAGCAAGCCATAAGTATAAAGGTTGAGTCAATTTTTCAGCTCAAAATTTTGAAGGTTATGTCATTTAAGTTAATTCTCTGATTTGCTAAGAGCTGACATTGAGGTCTTTGGGTTTCGTTTCAGGTATCTTCACATATAAAAGACCTCATTTTGTGTTAAAGTATAACTATATGCTTTGCTAAGACAAGTATTTTCATATTATTCATTAAGGGCAAATTGTTTTCTTTGCATTTGATAAGTCTCACTCTGTGATTATTGAACAGTTATTTAATGTATGTTATTTGAAGGTTTGTTCAATATATGTTATTCAGCAGGTATTGATAATTGGCAACATGGTTTTGTTATGGTATGAGCATGAGCTAAGAAAGGGGGATGTAGATCAGTGACTGTTTTATTGCTGATGTTTATTGAGCCACTGCAGACACCGTACTGAGGAACACTCAGTTATACAGGTTACCGGGTGAGGGCCCGCGAAGCGATAGTGCTGGATGCCAGCTACACGTATGTCGTCTTATTGCATCCTCGTCGTGTTGGTTAATAAACCAGGTTATGAGTACTAACCCTGCGTCATTCATGAGAACACGAAACATCTTGTATATTCTGTGGAGTATTGTAAGGAAATGAGAAAAGGTAGGACTGCATCCGTGTCAAGGTCCATGGACAACTCCGAGTACATGGCGCAAAAGGAGAGAAACTCATCGACTGCTCCATCTGGATCAGATACATCACCACAGTAAAACCGTGCGAGAGCCTGCATCTTTTTTTCTGCACCAGGAAGCAAATAGCATTTGGGGTTGAGCATGGAAAAAAGTGAAGTGACCTGTCTAAAGTCTACAGATCTAGTTTTTAATGTCTCCAAAGAAATATCCAGGATATTAAAATATAATTCAATCTTAAAGCGACCTCTTGCATCTTGGATTGGCTCATCCTCTGCGTTTTCTTCAAAATGTTTCTTCTTTCGGGCACTTTCTTCTTGAAACTCCGCGGCCCCGTTGCTCTCCTCCGCCATCTGTTTCACTGTGCCCACCATGGCGTCAAAGGCTTCATCTGTCCATAGTTCACTTATCTGAGCTATGCAAGTGTTGATTAGACCAACAGCCGTGTTTATAGAATCTTTCTGTAAGTAGTGAGACAAAATGTGTGTCTTTTTTAACACGGTATTCCAAAACAGGAGCATTACCTTGAAAGTGCTAATTTTTGAGAGAAGGCCTTGTGCCTCGGACGCTGCTTTCGGTGATGTATGGTTGTGATGCTGGATTCTGTCCAGTGCCTTCAGAATTGCAGGGAGACTCTGAATAACGGCCTCCGTGGCCTGTTTCCTCGAGGCCCACCTGGTGTCCGACAGGCTGTTAAGAGTAAGAACTGTTCTGTCCAATTTCGTATTATCTTGTTCCTCTTCTAATATCCTAAACCTAGGGAGGCTTGAGGTCAAAAAACAATAAAGGCTCTCAAGAGTGCTGAAAAATAGTTTTGCACTATTGGAGGAACACGCAGCGTCCAGTAATATCAAATTCAAGCTGTGTGCGCAACCATGTACGTAGGATGCTTTGCCAGTGCAGTTTTCTTTAACTGTGGTGTAAGTGACCGCAATTCTAATGTCGTTTGTTTTTTTTGAGTGTTCGGATACTTTTAATTTGAGATGGCTTTACTTATGTCTCCTATGTATGGGCACTTTTGTTTTGAAGAATGTTTTCCTTGCCATCCGACTAGTGGAAGTTCACGTTGGCTCAACGATAAAGCAGGTGAAGGCATATGCCTGTGAGATCACAATATGAAAAGGACCGTAGTGTTCACTGCATAACTCGAGAATTAGCCTAAATGTTTGTGATTATTGAACAGCAATTGATTCGAAACTATTGATAAGCTGTTTAAAACGTTTGGGACCAGAAGACTGTTAGAGATGAAGAGCAAGTTGCAGCACGTTGCTGGCTGTTCCAAGACGTGTCTCAAGATGGCGCTCTAAGATTTCCCTAGCCCCTTGATAAGCGGAGCGAGGTACGTCATGTTTTATGTTAAGTGTAGCCTGCTAATGCTCATGTGTTTTCTTTTATGGTACATTCCTCTAGATGTATATTATGTTGTGAAGCTATGAAGTAGTTAGCCTAGTTGTGTTGTGACTGTCATTCTATTCTTTATAGTTTTCACGGTGCTCGACAAGAATGTAGCTGTGTGGTGTTTGAAGCAATAAATGTACTCCGTGGACCCATCAGAAAGAGCAGTAACAACCGAACCACTCAATCTTGGCCTGAATGCTACACCAGCAGAACGTGCACTCGGTATCCAGCGGTCACTAGAACACGACATCTTCAGCTTCAATGTCGACTTACTGGATAGGCCCTCAACACGCTGTGCTATCTGGTCAGTCATTGCTTCCTTGTACGATCCACTGGGGTTTGTCGCTCCATTCACCCTAAGCGGAAAGTGCATCCTTCAGGAGTTGTGCCGTAGAGGTATCAGATGGGATGACCCACTTCCTGAGGACTTAAACCCACGGTGGGAAGAATGGAAGAACAGTCTCCGGAAGCTGAAAGAAGTCTCAATACCGAGATGCTACCACCCACAAGACTTCGGCAAAACGGTCAATACGGAACTGCATCACTTCTGGGATGCTAGTAAGGTGGGAAATGGGACATGTTCCTAGCTCAGATTCAAAAGTGAAAGGGGTGAAGTCCACTGCTGTCTGAAGTGGTAATAAAGCTTGAGCAACAAGAAGCCTTCTCTCAAGAGATGAAGACACTTCAAAGAGGAGACAGTCTTCCAAGCTCAAGTCCTCTATTTTGCCTTGATCCTATTTTGGAGAAGTATTTCTCTTGTCGGTGGAAGACTGAAGCAGTCATCTCTCAGTCTTGAATTTAAACACCCTATCATTCTCCCTAAAGAAAGACACATAAGGACTCATACAGGGGGGAAGCCATTCAGGTGCACCACATGAAAATGTTTAACCGGAAGTGAAGTTTACAAAGACACCCTTCCAAGAAACCAGTGGCATCTGGGACGCGTGGTTGTAACCACGGAAGAGAGTGACGGTTTAGTACGCCATGTAAAGGTGTTAGTAGGAAAACAAGATCATCCATCTAAATCTAAACCTTCGATCATAGAAAGGCCCATTCAGAAATTGGTTCTTTCCCGAGAGTGAGTGATTAACGGAGTGACACTTCAACCACTCAGACAAGCTTATTCTTTAGCAATCTAGTATACTATAGTCGTGAAACTTAAAATGGTTAGCCTAAATGGAATCATGCATGTTTCGTTTAATATGGCTCATCTGTATTTTCACCCATCATAACATGGTTGGTGGGAGTGTAAGTGACCGCAGCCCTAATGTCGTTTTTGTAGTAAACAGGTTTTGATATGTAATGAGCGCGCATGCGCGAGTGTGGAGCCTTGAAGATATGCCTAGTAAAAGGTCAACGTTATGCCTTGGTCGCCGGTGCATTCTTTACTAATATAAGTACTATAAAGTACAAGACATGGTGTCAGAAGTCGTCGTCCTCGCCTCTGAGATGAATACAATCACCCGACACAAGTGAGCGGAATGATCCGTGCAGTTTGACTACGTGAGAAAAGAGCCTCTGAATTGGCCGAGTGAGCTAGCAGAGCTAACGCTAACGGGGAGCTGCGTTGATGCAACGTTTGAGAGGAGCATTGGGAAGGTAAAACAGAATGGATTCTCTATTTTCAGTAAGTCCGCCTGAAGCATTTGACTTGGGAGACTTTGGTAGTGGCCTAACTGGATGCGAGGTTTAGAAAGATTCCGCATAGCGGCAGCAGGACTAAATGCAGAGTCAAGAGTATCAAGCTAACTCGCTAGTTTACACTATGGGAGACATGGCGGAGGACGTTCTGAACACGTCAGCACTGACGGAGGATGACAAGACAAAGTAGGACCAAGTAAAGCAAGCGTTCCATAAACATCTCATATGCAAGCATAATGTGATCTAGGAAAGAGCTAAATTCAACCAACGTAGCCAGGAGCCTGGTGAGACGGCTGAAGCGTTATTACTGCTGTGCATCAACTGGCTGAGCATTGTCAGTATGGACTTCTCCAAGACGAGATGATCAGAGACCGCCTTGCCGTGGGTACCAGAGACCATGGACCTGCAGAGAAGTTACAGCTAGATTCTGAGTTGACTCTCGTGGAAGCTGTCACACAAATCCGCCAGAGTGAGGGAATTAAAAAGCAACAGCCTGCATTGAGACAGAGTAGCACAGATGGCACAGAGGCAAACATGGACGCAGTTAGATTCAAGTTCAAACAGAAATACTCTCCACACGGAAAAAGTGGTTTTAAACCAAAGGAAAGAGGGCAAAATAATGCAAATACTAAATGTGGCAGATGTGGGAAGACACATGAAAATTAATTCAATCCATGTCCCGCGCGCACTGCTGAGTGCAGGAAATGTAAGAAAAGGGGGCATTTTGCCGCTGTTTGTACAACGAAAATGAGAGTGGAAGAAATTAAGGAAAATGACTTGGATAAAAGCGTAGAGACATTGTTCCTGGGCACAGTGAATTGTACAAAATCCAACACATTCTGGCAGAAATCGGTTGCAGTGAATGGTCAGCAGATGACGTTCAAGTTGGACATGGGCGCTGCAGTGACAGCTATCCCGGCACATTTGTATTCACAAAAGCGACATGGAAAGCTGCTACTGACAACCAAAAGACTGTCTGGACCAAGTAACTCTCCCATAGAAGTGAAGGGACATTTTACTGTGGATATTAGTCACAATGGAATTGTAGCGAAGCAGCGAGTGTATGTTGTGCCAGGGTTAGTGACTCCTTTGCTTGGCTTACCAGCGATACAAGACCTCTGCCTGCTCAGCCCTGTGCAAGCTATCACAGCAGCTGAGGTAAGCTACAAAGAACAATATCCCAGAGTTTTCACAGGCTTAGGCAAGCTAGAAGGAGAATACAAAATTAAATTAAAAGAAAATGCCACTCCCTTTAACCTCACTGTGCCACACCGTGTGCCATTGCCCTTAAGAAGAAAAGTTCAAGAAGAGTTAAAAAGGATGCAGGAAATGGGCGTTATTTCTCCCATAGAGGAAGCTACACAGTGGTGCTCAGGAATGGTCGTAGTACCAAAACCTAATGGAAAAATTAGAATATGTGTCGACCTAACCCGCCTGAACGAAAATTTGTGCAGGGAGCGACATATTCTTCCAGCTGCTGATGAGACGCTAGCTAAGCTAGCTGGAGCTAGGATTTTTTCCAAACTGGATGCCACTGCCGGTTTTTGGCAGGTGCCTTTGCACAAAGATTCAGCCCCACTCACCACCTTCATCACACCGTTTGGCCGTTATTGTTTTAATCGGCTTCCCTTTGGAAATATCATCCGCGCCAGAACACTTTCAGAAGCGTTTAACACAGATGCTTGACGGCCTAGAAGGAACTTTGTGTCATGCGGATGACATCCTGGTGTTCGGTGCCACGCCCAAAGAGCATGATGACAGGGTGCATCAAGCGTTGCAAAGACTGCAGCAGCGGGGCCTAACTGAATGACAAATGTGAGTTCGCAGTAAAGCAGGTCAAATTTCTCGGACACCTTGTCAGTTCAGAGGGCATACAAGCAGACCCTGAGAAGATTAGGGCAATTAGAAAGATGCCACCACCCAAAGATGTGGCTGACGTAAAACGCTTCATGAGGATGGTCAACTATGTGGGGAAATTCTCCCCTAACATCCCAGAGCTCACCGGGCCAATCAGAGAACTCCTGAAAGCAGAAAACATGTGGATGTGGGGAGCAGCGCAGCAGTGTGCCTTTGAAAAGGTGAAAAACGAGCTCAGCTCATCCACTGTCCTTGCCCAGTACAGTCCAGAGAAACCGACCGGGGTGTCAGCAGACGCATCATCTTACGGATTAGGAGGGGTCTTATCTCAGCTTCAAGAACATGGAGACTGGAGGCCAGTGGCTTTCATATCTCGTAGCATGACTGAAACAGAGCGCAAGATATGCCCAAATTGAAAAGGAGGCCCTTGCTGTCACCTGGGCTTGTGAAAGATTTCAGACCTACCTCCTGGGCCTACACTTTGTGATGCGGACCGACCACAAACCATTAATCATTCTTCTCAGCTCAAGGCCGCTGGATGACGTCCCGCCTCGTATAATGCGCTTCAGATTGAGACTTCGGCGTTTTTCCTACTCAATCGTAAATGTACCAGGGAAAACTCTTACTGCAGCTGACGCTCTATCAAGAGCTCCACTCCAGCATACTGCAACAGAGGAAGACCTTGCGCTTCAGAACAACGTCACAGCTCAAATCAATGAGGTCATTCAGCGACTCCTGGCCTCACCTGAGAAGTTGCTACAAATAAGAAGAGAACAAGAAGAAGATCCAGTGTGTAAGCAGCTGTCCTCCCTGATCCACAGAGGATGGGAAAGAAGCAGTTCTGCGCCACAGTTAAAGCCTTTCTGGCAATACAGAAACGACGACCTGTTGATGGTGGATGGCCTGTTGATGAAAGGAAAGAGAATACTGATTCCAGCAAGCATGCAACAGGACATCCTGGACAAAATTCACCAGGGTCACCAGGGAATGGTGAAATGCATGGCCAGGGCCCATGAAGCAGTGTGGTGGCCTGGGCTGACAAACCTGGGCTGACAGAACCTCTGATGACCACACCCTTGCCATCACGCCCATGGGAACAGCTAGCAGCTGACTTATTTGAGTGGAAGAAGGGTCAGTATTTAGTAGTCATTGATTACTATTCAAGATACATTGAGGTTGCCAATTTAACAAGCACTTCAGCAACAGCTGTGATTGTGAAAATAAAAGTCATCTTTAGCCGCCACGGGGTGCCGGATACACTCGTCACAGACAACGGACCACAGTTTGCTGCTGCAGAGTTCGCAGATTTTGCTAAAGATTACAACTTTCAACATGTTACCAGTAGCCCCCATTACCCGCAAAGCAATGGGGAAGCTGAACGTGCAGTAAAGACTGTGAAATCCTTGTTGCAGAAGAGTGAGGACCCTCACAAAGCACATATGGCGTACAGAGCAACTCCTCTTGCCCATGGAGTATCACCGGCGCAGCTCCTGATGGGGCGCAACATCCAAACACCCCTTCCGGTGTGTCCACGCAGTCTCAAACCAGCATGGCCAGACTCGAGAGCTTTTGAGTTGAAAGACCAGGAGCTTAAAAGACAACAGGCTGAAGGACACAACAGACGACATAGAGCACGGGAGACACCACCACTCCAGCCAGGTCAGAGAGTTGGGATACGGAATGTTCCACACACAGGAGTCGTCTCTGGATCAGCAGGGACACCACGTTCATACGTGATCCAAACCTCAACAGGCAGTCTCCGAAGAAACCGTTCTCATTTGAGAGTAGTGCCTTCACTGTCTGGAAGCCAGCCGGACTCTGGACTACACACCAGAGTTGGCAGGGCAGTCAAGCCTGTTAAAAGACTGAATTTGTAGTTTAGTGTCTTGAGTATACACGGAGCAGAATAACCTCCATACCACAACAGAGAGGATCAGGTAGTCTACCCTACCTCTCAGTTAGGTTATGTACTTGCCTTGATATATTCATAGGTAAAGAAAGAAAAATTAAAAAAATAAAATGAGATGTGAAATGTGTGTCTAGATATGAGATGTGAAATGTGTGTCTAGTTATGAGATGTGAAATGTGACGTTCATTTAACCAGTTTACATATGCTATACAGAGATGTTTAAGGTGCCAGCTGTTCCCCTGCCTTGTTGGTAAAATCAGCATTAGGCTTTATTAATATGATTTAATTTTTCTGTAAAGATCCTGAAAGTATCAGCGTAAAAGGGGGAGATGTAGTGAGCAGGTTTTGATATGTAATGAGCGCGCATGCGCGAGTGTTGAGACTCGAAGATATGCCTAGTAAAAGGTCAAGGTTATGCCTTGGTCTCTGGTCCATTCATTACTAATATAAGTACTATAAAGTACAAGACAGTTTTTTACCTACTTTTAATTTGAGATAGCTATACCTATGTATGGGCACTTTTATTTTGAAGAATGTTTTTCTTGCCGTCCGACTAGCGGAAGTTCACGTTGGCTCAACGATAAAGCAGGTGAAGGCATACGCATGTGAGATCACAATATGAAAAGGATCGTAGTGTTCACTGCATAACTCGAGAATTAGCCTAAGTGTTTATGATTACTGAACAACAATTGATACGGAACATTGATAAGCAGTTTAAAACGTTTGGGACCAGAAGACTGTTAGAGATGAAGAGCAAGTTGCAGCAAGTTGCTAGCTGTTCCATGACGTGTCTCAAGATGGCGCTCTAAGAGTTTCCTAGCCCCTTGATAAGCGGAGCGAGGTACGTCATGTTTTATGTTAAGTGTAGCCTGCTAATGCTCATGTGTTTTCTTTTACGGTACATTCCTCTAGATGTATATTATGTTGTGAAGCTATGAAGTAGTTAGCCTAGTTGTGTTGTGACTGTCATTCTATTCTTTATAGTTTTCACGGTGCTCGACAAGAATGTAGCTGTGTGGTGTTTGAAGCAGTACATGTACCCGGTGAGACTCTCCACGTTTCGTCTTTATTAGAAATATCGAGGGCAGCTACACAATGACTGCTGGGATAGGCTCCAGCATGCCGCGACCCCGAGAGCAGGATGAGCGGTTTGGATGATGGTGATGATATCATGTTTGTTTGTGGGTCAAACACAAGTCCCCCCCCCCCGACTGCCATGTGACATTAAATAAACTCCTTTTCTTCTTCTGCTCTCCTTTCTTTTCATGTTCATGGTGAATCTCAGAGTCCTCTCCGTTTGTTACGTAGCTTTGTCAGCTCAGTCACGTGGTTTCATTCAGGGTTAGCTTAGCCGGCTAGCTTACTGACGTGAGTCAGTGTGGAGACTCGTGCAGCTGTCATGCGCGGTCCGCTCTCATGTTGCGTCATGTGATTGCGTGTTTATGTAATGACAGAGCCAACTTTCACACATGTAGCGTGAGACTCATGTTGTCACACCCTGCAAAAAGGGCTGGACTGAGACAAAATAATCGGCCCTGGCATTTTTGGCCCAGACCGGCCCACCACAATCGGTCGAACACCATGCACCAGTACACCACCCTTGCGGTTCCCTTAAATATGCATACCTGCTGTACTATTCACACAAACCACTACAAAGCTGAGTAGAAGTGTCGTGGACAAGTGTACCAGTGCAAGTGGACCAGTGTAATCACTCACTCTTGACTGACTCCCCGATGATCAGAGGTGGCCGTGGAGTACACAATCTCCATACTCAATTAGAAGTACAAGTGATTGTCAAAGAAAAGGCTCTGCTACAAGTCAAAGTATCATTTCAAATTATTTAACGAAATTTAAGTATGCAAGTATGTATAAAGTATACAAGTAAGTAAAAATGTTGCCTGTGAACTCCACACCAATGGACAGCAAAGATTTCCTCCTCAAACAAGGCAACCTTTAAAAGAGCAAGAAGGGGAGACAGCGAGAGAAGGGCGAGAATGATAATTCATTGAGTTAAATTATCACAGTACCGGCATCTTTAATCTAGAGTAATGTAGAAAGATAGTTGCATGTACTGTATACTTACTTAGTGGAAAAGGCTGCATGGCCCTCTGAACACCCTCAACAACAATGGACCTGTGTGGACATCCTGAGAGAGAGAGAGAGAGAGAGAGAGAGAGAGAGAGAGAGAGAGAGAGAGAGAGAGGAAGTGAGAGAGAGGGAGAGCGAGGGAGAGGGAGACAGAGACAAGAGACAGAGAGAATTTGAATTTTAAACCAAGTCTTTATTTAACAAAAAAAATAAACAAAAAGCAGACTTGAAATCCCTCCAAACATAAACAATACTTGTCAAAGTACAAACAATCAATAAGCATTTTTTTTAACAAGCCCAGAAAACAATCATTCACCAACAACTCAAAAAATAAAAAACAGGTAAGACCTCTTTTATCCAAGCTCTTCAGAAAAAAACAGCTCACCCTTTATGGTGGAACACAGCAGCCCTTTATAACACCACACAGCAGCCCTTTATAACACCACACAGTTGTGAATGTGTCCAGGTCTTTCATTTCCTTGTAATAATTGGAGTCTACTCTTCTCCTGGCCTTGACCATCCTGCAAAACAACAGTTCAACATGACATTCTATACATTCTTTAATTCTCTTTTTCCGGCTCACATAGAAAGCCATCTTTGCCTGCCCTGCAATCAAGTTTAAGAGTTGACAGTTATATTTTACACGTTGGCTGTGTTTGGAACCAAAAATAAAATCCTGTTTGCAGAAACTTTCTGCAGATGATCTAAATAAGCGGTCTAGTAGCAGGAACAGGGGTGTAAACCTCGCACATTCTGAAAAGCAATGAAACACCGTTTCTCTCTGGGCACAATAGGGACAGTTGTCATTCACATTAGGGTCTAGCACAGAAACAAAAGCATTGACCGCCACTATGCCATGCAAGACCCTCCACTGCAGATCACCAGCTTTTTTAATTAACGGTGGTTTGTATAAGTCCCTCCAGACTGGCTTCACATTCTCCCCCAAGCCCAGCTGGGCTCTCCAGGGTGTACCAGTCCCACCACTCAGTTTCTCTTTATTCAAGATTTTTACCAGCATATTATACATGGTCTTACCTTTAAGTACATTCAGCCTTTCATTAAGAACATTTCCCAAAACCCAAAGTGGCCCCCATACAATTTTTCAGATGAGGAACAACCTTTAAAACAGGAAATGGATCCTCACAATTGGGATGAGTAGAACCACTGCAGTATGATGTCAAAAGTCCCCGTTCTATTGCTGTGAGCTGACCATTCCACTTAAGTAGTATCCGACTAAGGAGGCGTGTAGATTTCACTCCCAGGTGAGATGCTGGCGCAGCAGCGTTGTCAAGATTGGGCCCAGCCAGCTCCACCACCCGACCCAACGTGACGACCTTTGCCTGGCAGAACAGCTTTGATACAGTGGGTCCAATGTCGCAGAACGTGTCCATACACCCACCATACACCACCGGATCTTTTAGAAGCCAGCTCAGAGAGTCAGAACAGCCCATTCTCTCCTTCTTGAACATATTCCACACTCTTACAAGCCCACGATAAAAAACCAGGCAATCCGTTGAGATCTGAGTTCTTAACAGCCATTAGAAACAAAGGCAAGTCTATTCCGAGTCCACAACACCGTTGAAGTATTGCACAGGCTGCTGGTCGCCACACTAAGTCTCTAGGCCCAGTGAGCAATATTTGAATGAACTGGAGGTGGAAGGCTGCACCCCTGCTGGCCAGATGGATCAGCCCTTGACCCCCTTCATCTTTAGGAAGGTACAGCACATTCTGAGGAATCCAGTGCAAGTTGTCCCAGAAAAAGTTCAGCAGCACAGCCTGAATCTTGGCCAGGAGGTTGATTGGAGGATCAACGCATGTTAATCGATGCCATAGCTTTGATGACACGAGGTTGTTGATTACTAGCATGCGACCCCTATATGACAGTTTTGGTAGAATCCATTTCCACTTCCTAAGACGCCCTTCTACTTTCTCCAAAACATTCTCCCAATTCTTGTTTGAAAAGGTGTCCTTCCCCACAAACACTCCCAGATATTTCATCCCTCCCCTTTTCCATGTCAATCCCCCAGGTAACATGAGCTTACAGTTCAGTCCCTCTCCTACCATCAGTGCCTCACTTTTTCCCCAGTTTACCCTAGCTGATGTTATCTGACCAAACTTAAAAATGTTTACTAAGACATCAACATCTCTTTGGTCCTTTACAAACACAGCTACATCATCGGCATAGGCAGAGAGCTTAAAAGTTGCGCCGCAACCAGCAACAGCAACTCCAGACAACTCACACCTCAATTTATGCAACAGGGGCTCAATGGCCAGGGAGTACAACATTCCAGACAAAGAACATCCCTACCTAATTCCCCTTTGAACCTTAAAAGGAGCACTCAAACCACCGTTAATTTTATGTACACTCTCAATGTCACTGAACAAAACCTTGATCGTAGCTATAAAACCTGGGCTGAAACCGAAAGCTTTCATGGTTTGCCACAAGTGCTGGTGTTCAACCCGGTCAAAAGCCTTTTCCTGATCTATGGAAATAAGACCAGTTTCAACTCCCAATGAACCAGAGATGTCCAAAACGTCCCTAATTAATGTAATGTTGTCAGTGATCAGCCTACCAGGCACACAGTAAGTCTGGTCAACATGGATGACCTCCTTCATCACCTTTCTCAGTCTGTTTGCTAACACCTTAGAAAAGATCTTGTAATCAGTGCAGAGCAGGGACACTGGCCGCCAGTTCCTGCAAATCCCCTTTCTTCGGCAAGAGAGTAATGACGGCCCTTCTGCAATTCTGAGGCAACCACCCCTCAGTTGCATTGTTCCTCAGGACAGTCAACAAATCCCCTCCGAGCATCGGCCAAAAAGACTTGTAGAAGTCAACAGGTAAACCGTCTATACCAGGTGCCTTGCCACTTTACAGACTTTGCAGGGCGTCATGAAGTTCTTCAGGGGACAGTTGTGCCTCCAGGTCTATATTGACTGCTTCTTCAACCTTTTTTAACCCATGACAGAATGATTCAGCCCCCAGCACATCCTGCCTGCATTCACTCTTATAGAGGTCACTGTAAAACCCTGCTGCGTATTTCAGAATTTCAGAAAAATCTGATAGCTGCACACCAGTGTTAGTACGCAGAGAGTGAATGGTTTTTCTCTGCCCATTCTTGCGCTCTAGACTAAAGAAAAAGTGAGAAGGAGCGTCCATATGTGTGACGTTCAGAAAGCATGAGCGGACCAGTGCCCCCTGTGCTGTAATACCCAGCAGGCTGGCCAAAGCACACTTTCTGGATTTGAGAGCCTCTACATGGCCTCTGTCTCCTGTGGAATCTGCCAAATTCTGTAGTTCCACAATTTCATCCTCTAGATCTCTCATAGATCTGGCTATGTCTCTGCTGACATTGCAAGTGTACTGCTGGCAAAACTGCTTCATCTGACACTTGCCAATGTCCCACCATTGCTGTAGAGAACTAAATCCAGACCTTCGACTTCTACATTGGCCCCAGAAAAACTTAAAAGCATCTCTAAAGTTGTTATCATTTAGGAGGCCTGTGTTAAAATGCCAGAAAGCACTATTTGTTTTAACACTTTGTATGAAAACCGAGCACTGTACAAGACAGTGGTCAGAGAAACAAACTGGAAGTATGTTACATTGTTTAACACATTAAAATGATGTTTAAACAATAAAACCAATCAAGCCTTGCCATGGATAGCGCATTATCTTTTAAATGTGTCCACGTATATGTCTGTGAATGTTCTCATTCATCCAGGTCATGGCAATCCAAAGGAGTTGAATCAAGTGCAACTGGACTTGGTATATATCCATGTCCATGTATACTGCCTTTGGGTCCCATAAAAAGCTCTCCAAATATCTTTCAGTTCACACGAATTAACCAAGCGTGTGAGCTGACTAAGAGATGCAGGATGTGGTTCCTGATGGTTCCTGTACAGCTTGCAATTCTCTGTACAGTTAAAGTCCCCTCCCAGAAATAAATACTCCTCACTGTCACATTTACTAATAACATCAGATAACACATCCAAAAAAACTAATCTTTCGGGGCCAAGGGTTGGACCATAAATATTTATAAAAGCTAGCGTTATGTTTTCATAACGCGCTCTTACTTTCAGTAGCCGGCCTTTGACTACTTCCTCTACCTCAAGGGAGCATGGCAAAAAATCTCTTGAGAAAAGAATCCCGACCGCACCACTGATATTTGATTTATGACTGAGAATCAGTTTTCCAGTCCAATCCTTCTTCCATTCAATTTCATTATCTTCTGCGCTTTGTGTTTCTTGCACAAGCAAAACATCTATTTTCTTCAGCTCAACCAGTTTAAACACAGCAGCTCTTTTCATGTCATCTCTTGCTCCATTCAGATTTAAAGTGCCTAATTTTATATTACACATGAGGAGAGGGGCTGAACTGTGCCAGAAACAAGCTTACACTGACCAAAAAGATAAAAATACCCAAACTTGTCTTAATCATCATCATGAAGTTGCAATTTTACTTTCTGAACAAGTGTTTTCAGTCTGAAGACTTCCTGCTCAGTAAATGTGTTCACCTCCAAGTCCTCTGTGTTTCTCATAAAGCATTTAACTGAGTCAATAAAAAGCTGCAAGTCTGGAAAGTAGTTTTCCACCTTGACTGCCCTCAAACCCTTGGTACCCTGCAAAAACTTCCTGATTTTCAGAAAGGCATACTCCCTTCCACGTCCACCTGTGTATGAGGAGAGGAACCTAACCCACACTCACTTTCGTCTGTGTTCTCATCAGACAAAGAGGAGGATGGCTTTTTATCTTTTGAAGCCCTCTTCGCCTTCAAACTTTCCCGTCTACCTTCAGTCGGCTTCCTTTTAACTGACCTTTTTGATTTTTATTTCATTGTCCAGCATAATCTCTGCCTCTTCTTCGAGTACAGACTCTGCCACTCTAACAGCAGTCTGCTGTATTTGCGTCCTCCGACCACAATTCGTATCTGGCCCAGCCAATTTGCTATGATCCCTGGTCTCACTGTTTTCATCTTCCGTTTCATTCTGTTCAACCTCCGCTACCTTCTCATCCTGGCCATCAGCTGTGACCTGCCCAAGTTCTGTTACCTTCTCAGTGTGCTCAACGTTTTTAAAATGCTCAGCCTGCACACCTCCTTCTCCTGCCTGCTCAGTCCGTCCATTTTCCTTGTGTTCTCGAGCCTCGGTCTCTTTCTGTGTCACCACCTGGTCTGTTTCTCCCGCCCCTCGCTCCCTGGCCTCCTGTCTGCCCTGTGCCGACTCGGCAGCACCGTCTCCAGCTGGAGATGCGCCGCTCGCGGCAGCATCGGGGTACAATGGCGGCCCTTGAGGCTCAGACCTACCCTCACTCCTTCTGGGACAAGACCTTACTAAATGCCCCTCTGACCCACAGCCAAAACATTTCATCATACCGGATGTAACAAATACAATACAGTCAAAGTCATCAGTCCTGAATTTCAGCTCAGATCCAAATCCTCTGCATTATTTTTCAAAATCATGAACTCTTGCCTCCTATGGGACACAACGTGTTTCAAGTGAGGAGACTGGCAACCGGAAGAGACCATTTTTATCGGGGACACTAGTTGTCCGTATCTTGCAAGCTCCTTCTCCAAAGCTGCATGTCTCATGAAGGGGGGGGGGCATTGGAAATGGTGATTCTCTTGGCTGGGTTAACCAGCGGCAGAACGGGAGTCAACATGTCCCTAATCACCACACCACTTTCCACCAGCTGGTTGACCTTACCAATACTGTCCAGAAACATGACTACTGCACCGTTCATCCTGGACGCCGGTTTGATGCTCCCATAGCCCACATGCTCCCCTACCGCGAGGCGGCAATCCTCCACCGAGCACGTGACCACCGGAGCCACTTTAATCGCGTGCCGGCGTGTCAACTTATCAAACGCCGTTCCTCCACCTCCCACAGCGGCCATATTGCCCCGCCGGGCCGGAGGCACCGCTACCGAAAATGAAACTCCGCTTAAACCACCACCGAGAAAACCTACCTACAATAAACAGCAACAAACAAACCAGACAAAACAAGTCCAGGTTTTAGAAACTCACTCACACCGAAGCACCACGCTGCTCCCCCGTACACTCACTCGCACTTCCGCTCAGGGAGAGACACAGAGAGAGACACAGAGAGAGAGAGAGGGTGGAATAATGAGTCACATGATGACATTATCTTCAGTCTAAAAAGTTGCTATTTTTATGAATAATTTCATAATATCAATAATTTCATCTCACCTAACTATAACAGCAGTTTCCTCTGTAGCTGACTCTTCTCTGATACTCTGTCAATTACAGCGTCTGTGTCCAAAGCCATGAGGATGGCTTTTTCAGTGGCCATCAACATGATGGCCTCCAATTTGCTGGCAGACAGGCTGCTCCTCAGTCTGCTTTTTATGTATTTTAGAGTTGAAAATGATCGTTCGCAGGCCACCTGGGTTATTGAAAGTGTCAGCAAGAACTTGTACGCAAGTCCAAGCAGGTGATGTGCATCTGTGACCATGTTGAATCTCTGGAGAATTTGATAGCAGCACAGTGGGCACTCTTTGCAAGAGGCACAGTTTTTGTTGACGATTTCCATGTCTTCTTCCTTTCCATCGGGTCTATCCTCCACTGTCCTGGTCACATATTCATCCAATGGTGATTCTTTCAGCTTGTCCCACTGGCCTGCTGAGCTTTTCAGCTCCATCTGCAGGTTGTCAACTGTTGCCCTGTTGTCAAATTTAACCAGGCACTTGCTGAGGTCTGCAAGTGTAGATTTAGGGAGGGCACTGGGTTGGATCAGGGGGATGTCTTTGGGATCCAATACAATCTTCGGTGGATGGCCTCAATAGCTGTGTCAAGATTTTGGTTATGGACCTTTACCTCGTAGGCTCTCTCTGCATCAACCAAGGTCTCATCCTGAGCCATCTCTCCCGGCATGGCTTTCTTCTTCTTTAATCTTTTCTGTGGTAGTGCAGCCTCCACTTCCATGTCCGTCTGCTCATCCTGCGCCTTGATTTTTTCATTTGCCCATTTAACAAAGTCATCAGCAGCATTCTTGACAGCCTGGAAATCTCTCGCCATCCATTTGAGGGCGTCTTCTGTTGACATGACTATCCTATGGGCGGAGAGGATGTCCATCCTTCCGTCTGCAGGTATTTTGACGGTGGAGATGTATGCTCAAATATCCTGAGGAATAACTGTGCTGTCAGTATGGTCTCATACTTGAGTAGGCCCTCTTTGTATCCACTGGCTTTGGTGCGTACATTCCCTTTCACCGTCTTCTGTTCCTGTATGGCTGTGAGCGCGGACAGCACATCACTGTACAGACCGTCTCGAGGCTGTCCAAATGATCCAAATATTTTCTTCAGGGCGTCTTGCTTGGCCCACCAACGTGTCTCTCCAATTGGAGTGATGCGCCTGTGCCTCTTGTCATGGCTCTCCTTCTCCCACAGGTTCACTCTCTGATATGACTCCCTGATGAACACTGCTGTGTCATTGAGGAGATCAAACAGCGATCCACTCTCAATCACTATTTGAGTGGTATCAGACAGCACCAAATGAAGACATAACACAAATTGAGGACATAGCACCATACATGCACATGGTTGGGGGACTCTGATGCCAGCAGTGCAGAGAAGCCTTTGTACTGCCCCTGCATGTTTGAAGCCCCATCCGTGGCATTCCCAATGCACAGGCTTGTGTCCAGTTTCAAATGCTGAAGGACCCCTGTTAGCAACTGGACAAAGGGCTTTCCAGTGGATGTGCTACACCAGACCACTGCAACAAGTCTCTCATTGACAACGTCAGTCACATACTTCAAAACGACTGAGCATTGGTCTTGCACGGTTATGTCCTGCATAGTATCCAGCTGGACAGAAAACATTCCAGCTTTATGGATGTCAATGGAGATGTGTTCCTGAATTAAGTTCTGGACTGTATCGCTCACAGAGTTGACAGTCGTATAAGACAGTAGAGTGATGAGGGAACCTCTGCCTCTTGATCCTGTTGACTCATGCAATTTTTTTTGCTCTTCTCAAACACATTACTGAGATGCTCTTTCAAGCACACATCATATTTTCCCAATAAAATGATCAGGTCCAAAAGATTGCCATGGTCGATGCAATCGTCGTCCAGGGTATACACAGCCTCGTTCTCCTCCTGTCTGTAGTTTAGGCCCATCTTCCCTATAACTTTTACAACCTCCACTACCCGTTCCAAAACCTGACGCCTCTTCTTGACCTGATCTCCGTGTGGTGTCAGCTGTCTGCCCCCAGCACGTTGTTGATGTCAGCTTTTGAGTAGTTTAAAAAATAAGCTTCGGCACAATGTCTGTGTGCCTTGCTTTTTTCATGCTCTTCCGTTCACTGGTGCACATGTCTCCAGTCTGACATCCCAGTCATGGAAATGCTGGAGTCAGTTGCCTTGCTGAAGGCCAGGCATACAAAACAAAACAAAACAAAACGTGACGTTCATTACAGTACATCAGCCACTTTCTGCTTGTGTCATCTCTACCAGTGAACACCTTCTTCACCACAGGGTTTTTAACATCTCGTTTCGGGTGATGATTTAAAACACCTGCATCATAGCAGGCTCAGGACGGGCAGAGTAGTCTACAGCCTGTTGCTCCCTGTCTCTGTCCTCCACTGCTAACTCAACAACATGGCTTGACTAGACATAAGGAGAGAGAGAGATGATTACAATTAATTGGTTGAGGTATTAAAACTACAATTTGTGAATTTTTTGAGTATTGATTTTGGTTATATGGTTCTGTATTCTTGAAGAGTAGGACGTCTAGATGGACGATGTGCTTTTTTAATGGTTATTATTGCACCATAACTCAAAATACAAGCCTGATTTGCTCTAATATTTACAAACAATACAAATGTAAACAAACATTTTATAGCTTTAAAGTGCATCTAAAACTAATTTTAGCTCTTATAAACTGGTATTCCTTCGTATCAAGAGCTCTGTCAGAGTGAAAAGATACGTTAAGATGTAAAAAAAAAAGAGCTCGTTTCATATTTGAAAGGCTATAACAAGTTACTCAGTGTACCTTTAACATGATTATACATCCAGGTCCAAAATTGTTGGAATTCCTCAACAAAGATTCTAAAAGCTGTACAATGTAAAGAATACCGTACTGATAACGAGCAACTAGTTGTTTATTTAAATAATACATGGAACTCTTCCATCTAATTTATTTTGATGCTAACTATTCAGTTAATGCAGATTTCAAGTATGCAAATATTGATGATGAATATTGCATAAGTTTTACACAGTTAATATATCATCTTTTTATTTTATTACTGTTCAGAGAGGAGTAATTGTTAGATATTAGTATGTGATAGGGCAATTAAATCAAGGGTGGGCTTGTTTGTTTGGGGAGTTTGACCTACAGTTCATGTGCCTACCACGTGAAGGTGCAAGCTCAGTGGGCAGCAGCACCAAACAATTTGAACTGTAGGTGGAGAGATACCCCACAGATAGGCTAGTACTAGCAGTAATCCATGCCATATACGTATATTACCACCATACCTGGCTGAAAGTAAACACAGGACAACGTTGGTGCCTGTTGTTGGAAATGAAAACGTTGTTTTTGCTAATAAGCAGGCATAGATTTGCACAGCAGAGCTACATGTGTTGTGTATTATAGCCTTTTCGTGCATCATTTCAAGGGAACTCTCCCCCTAATCATCTTAATAATATGATGCGATATGGATCGGAGTAACTCACAGCAGCAAATAGCCTTAGCTAGCCTGGTTAACGTTAGAATAGTAGTCAGTCGAAGTTGCGACTGCATGAGGGAACTATGCTAACGTTAGCTAAAAAAAAAAAACGCCTAATAGCTTATGTTGTGCTATTTGACAGCGACTGACTGACTTCCGTTTATGATTATCTTAACTTATTATCATTAATTGAATTAATAGTCATCATGGCATGGCACACACTACCTCCCTGCAAGTCCCTGTTAATGAAGCTACTCCATGCTTACAGCTTCAACAACACGCTCCTCCCTGTCATGTCCCTCCTGGGTTTCACTGTCACACGCCTGCTGCTCCTCTTTCTGGCCAGCCACCTCTCCTCCTTCAGCTTCCACCTGATGCAGGACAGTGTTGGGTACAGTAGAAGCTGAAGCTACTGCAGCGCTTGCAGCAAACATATCAGATATTTTTGTGCATTTGGCAGCCTCCGCCTCTAGATTTTTAATGTTTTTTGCCTGCAACTTCTCCACACCCCCTTTGTGCTTCTGTTTGTCCATTTTGACGCCCTCATCCATCCACAGATTTTTGGCTCTGAGCCACGACATCTGACACGAGAAACAGAAGGGGGGGGGGACTGTGGGCCGAATAAGAGATGTGATTGGGCCAGCCCAGTGTCAGTATAGAAAATAAACCAATGGGCCGCTGTCCCTGCTTTATGGGCCGGTCATTGGCCTTTCTTTTTTTTTAATTATAAGTTAAATTACCGGGCCATTCGGCCCCAAATGTGCGTCGGCCCACCGGGAAAATGCCCGGTATGCCAGATTGCCAGTCCAGGGAAGGGCAGGGCCAAGATCTGTCAATCATCAGCTTTGTAAATGGAGCCTTTCTAACACCTGGTGACAAGAGCAGACCTAAACTCAGTCGACACTACCTCCTGCAGCCTAGAACAAGAAGTGAAACGGCGCTTCCCACCCTGTTTGAGGGTATTAGCAGGCTTGAGGGCGATTATCACATAGCCCTGAAACCAGATGCAACACTCTTCACTCTCTCCACGCCCAGACGCGTTTCTCTCCCTCTCATGTCTAGAGTGAAGGGTGAACTTACCCAACTTCCCAGCTCTCCTAGGTGGTGATTCCTGGCTCAGATGGGACTGATAAAAAGGGTCTACAAGGTGGAAAAGGAAGTGGAAACAGAGATTATAAAGGATTACAATGATGTGTTCACAGGGTTGTGGTGTGTGCGTGGACAGCATCACATTCAGATAGATCCGGCAGTAACTGCAGTTATCCACCCACCCAGAAAAGCCCCTTTAGCACTTGTTTGGTGTTCTCGTGAATGACGCAGGGTTATCATCAATGGCACAGTCACTGATCTACAGCACTGAAAGACAAAATCAAAAGTGAACTAGATAGAATGGAGAACCTCGGTGTGGTTGAAAAACAAACAGAACCCACTGACTGGGTTAACAGCATGGTTACTGTCAACAAGTCAAATTTGAAAAAAAACTAAGGCTCTGCATAGACCCCCAAGACCTCAGCAAAGCCACAAAGAGGGAACACTATCCCCTGAGGACAGTAGAGGAGGTTGTGGCCGAGATGCCAGATGCAAAAGTCTTTTCTGTATTAGACGCAAACCATGGATTCTGGCAAATACAACTAGATGAGGATAGTTCTAAGTTGTGTACCTTCAACACACCATTCGGTCAGTACCTTTTAGTGTCTCGTCAGCTCCGGAGGTTTTCCAAAAATGTATAGCGCAGAGACTGGAGGACCTAGAAGGTGTTGTGAACGTCACTGACGACATCCTAGTGTGGGGTGCTGACAAGGAACAACATGACAAAAGGCTGAGACAGCTTCTGGACAGAATAAGGAGCATACATCTCAAGCTCAACAAAGACAAGTGTAAGATTGGAATGACAGAGATACAATATATTGGTCACATTCTGAGTGCTGAGGGCCTGAAGCCAGACCAAGAAAAAGTCAGAGCAGTAGTGGATATGCCACAGCCACAGGATAAAGCTGCACTGCTGAGGTTCCTAGGTATGTTGCAGTACCTCTCAAAGTTCATCCTGAATCTGTCTGATGTAAGCGCTCCGCTCAGAAAGTTCTTGGAGCTTCGAACAGCTGAAGAAACTGGCAAGCAATGCCCCAGTTCTCAAGTATTCCGATGTGAACAAGGATGTTACATTATCAGTGGATGCACTGTGAATATGCAGGATGGACAACCCGTTGCTTATGGCTCGAGGTCGCTTACCAACACACAGAAGAGATATGCGCAGATAGAAAAAGAACTGTTAGGCATAGTGTATGGGTTTTTAAAAATTCAAACAGTATCTGTATGGAAAAAAAGGTACAGGTGGAGTCTGACCATAAACCACTTGAGGCAGTGCTCAAAAAATGACTACACAAAGCTCCTCACAGACTACAGAGGATGCTGTTGGCACTGCAGCCCTTTGACTCGTAACCTACAAACCAGGTAAAGAGCTGCACATTGTGGATACACTCAGCAGAGCTTACCTGCAAGAACAGTCTAAACAACTTCTTGAAGAGGAAATAGAAACACCTTCCAGTCTCAGAAGAAAAACTGAGTCAGTTCAAAACTGCAACAGCAGAGGATGGTGAACTGCAGCTCGTGATGAAAGCGGTTCAGTCGGGTTGGCCAGAGCAGCTTAGCCAAGTTCCAGCTGAAATAAAGAAATACAGAACGTTCAGAGAAGAACTCAGCTGCTCAGAAGGACTTGTTCTCAAAAACTCCAGACTCGTTGTCCCTGAAAAACCGAGAGCAGAAATGCTTCAAACAAATCCATGAAGCCCATCTAGGGATTGTCAAATGCAAGGAGAGGCAATAGATGTATTATTTTGGCCCGGGATGTCCAAATAAATTGAGGACATTGTGATGAAGTGTAGCGTCAGTAACACTTTCAGAACTAGCAATGTGAAAGAACCACTTGTGTACCATGACATTCCAGATCGATCATGGGCAAAACTGGGTGTGGATCTTTTCCATTTTGATCAAGTTGATTATCTACTCTGTGTAGATTACTACTCGAAGTATCCGGAAATTGTCAAGCTGTCCCAGACAACAAGCAAACATGTAATTGTAGCTCTGAAATCCATGTTGCAAGACATGGAATCCCAGATGAGGTAATGTCGGAAAATGGGCCGCAGTTTGCGAGTGAGGAGTTTAAACAGTTCGCAGCAGAATGGGAGTTTAAACACACTACATCAAGCCCAGGATTCCCACAGTCCAACGGTCAAAGTGAACGCGCAATCCAGACCATAAAAAAACCTGCTCAAGAAAGCACGAGAGAGCTGAGGAGACCCATATCTTGCTCTCCTTGTGTACAGAAACGCACCTTTGGATGGAGTGAGACTGTCTCCTGCCCAACTGCTAATGGGTTGAAGCTGTTGAAGCCTCAGCTGTACAAGGAAGTGCATGGACAAATGAGGAAAAGACAGTTAAAACACAAACACTACTTTGATCGAGGCGCGAGAGACCTGCCTGCACGACAGGAGGGTGAGACTGTGAGATTCAGAGTGGGCAATACATAGCAGCCAGCTGCTGTGAAACATCGCCATGTTCACCCAAGGTCTTTTGTGATCCAAACACCTGAAGGCAGCACCTTTCGCAGAAACAGGCGACTTCTGCTAAAGAGCAGAGAGGACAGACTTCCAGAACTGGGCAGAACAGGTCAGGAACAGGAGGACTTCACGGCGTCTGCTAGTGAACCAGCAGACATCACAGTGATGCCAACACCTGTCGCTTCTCCTATACGACCATTTCACGCCGCGGCCATCTTGGATTTAAAACAAACCAAGTGGTGGGAACTTAGCCACGCCCCCTTCTTACTCAATCGGAAATCAATGCAGCCGGGGCCAGCAGCAGCAGCAGCAAACATGGTTTGGACTACCAACCTCGAGCACCTACCGTCATTTACCACGATATGAAAACTAAGCTGGATCTTTTCTTTTTCCAGTACTTTCTGCCTCTCCTGTGCCAGTGAGGAGACACACACACAGGGCTGTATTCAAAGAAGCTGTTTAATCACAAAAAAATAAAAAATAAGATACATTTCATTTTTATACTGTACATTCAATATGTATACATTAGATTGTCCCATCTACAATATTTTCATTCTTTGTCCTTTAACTTTAACAAAACTGTTGGTTCATTTTAAACTAAAATATGTTGGGTCAACTGTCATTCTGTTGTAGCAATAAACTGGAACTCGCTACCAACTCCAATCATCAATTGTTTACTAAACTAAGATAGTGATTGCTCATCTCAAGGTGCGGGCTAAAAAATGGGACTGTACTGAAATGAAGTTAGATATGTTTCAATCTATCTAAGGTTTGTGTGCACTATTTTCTTGTCAGCTGAATTTAACAAAGGTTTAAAACAGTGGTCCCTGAAAATGTGTTAGGAGAGCACACACAGTCCACAGTTGGTTGACTGTTCCACTTAGTGAAAGGGGTATGACTCCATCAAAAATGTGGTACTCCTTTATGCGTCTTATTGACCGTTCGACGTGTATTCTCAAGCCAGCAATACTCTGTGTGTCTGTGAGCTCATCACAGCTAAACTGTCCACTTGGGCCTAAAAATGCAGGGATGACAAGTTTTACATCTATTTCATCGAGCAGGTCTTTGATAAGGAAGCCCTTATCAGCCATGACCTCATCACCTGACTCTAAGAGGTCCAGAACACCTGACCTCTTAGTTATCTCCTTATCAGAAATACATCCTGTGTATAGATTACTTACCAGGCTAACTGACCCTGAGGGAGTGATCCCAATTAGGGACTTCAGTGTAGTGTTACTTTTATAATGGGAGTATGTCATGGTGTTCAAAACCTTCCAACTAGCTGTCTCGATGCGGATCTCTGTGCAGTCTAGTATCACTCTTGTGTTTGGGTAGAATTCCCTGAATACTGGTGGCATTAGCTCGTCTACTGCTGCTCTACTAGGCCATATTGGGAGGGTCCCTAACATAAAGAGCCAATAGTTGGCCCACGTTGTACAGTTCCTGCTGACTGTGGCCGGCGACACATTGAATCGTACAGATAAATCCAGAGCAAAAAAGCCCTGCCTCACACGGCACAAGAACAGGAAAAACTGATCAATCAGCGATAAATGCTCTGCATGGAAGCCAGACACAGAAATGTGTTCTAGGTTATGGCTGTTCCTTTGCATTTGAGTCCATCGCACCATGGACTCTGCAGTAGGCTGTAAAGCTAGGAAGAGTGCTTTGAGGGTGTGGTAATCCTTAAAACCAGTGTAAAACCTGATCAGATTGGGCGCACACTGGAAGCGTTCTAGACCAAAATGCTCACTTTTCAGCTTTTTATTTTCGTCCTCCAGGAAAGCGATGTGTTTCTTTACTGCGTCAAGCTGGTCTTCCACAGAAAGGGCTTCACATCGTAGTCATGATCAGGTAGAGTCGCCCAAACCTCACTGGACACATGAGGATATGTCATACATGTGGGAAGCAATATAAATCCACACATTTTCCTGTTATCAAGATGATGTGTCAGAACGGAGCTAGCCACTATTGAAAGATTAGTGAAAAAAATATTATACAATGCAGTAATCTACATGTTTGAAAAATTGTATTGTACTGACAGTAACAACTCACCTATCTCCCTCATGTTCCTCTTCATGTTCCTCTTCATCTTCTTCCGCTATTAAGTCACCAATGCGACTACAAACAGGAGCAAACATTTTTTCAACGTCAAACTTCTGCCTCCCTTCTAATGTTTTAGTCACAGTGAAACTGGTCACCCCAATATTATTTAACTGGCTGTACATGGTGCAACCTCTGCAGCTCAATGCATACAGTAACGTTAAATGTACATGCAACCTCTGCAGCTCAATGCATACAGTAGGCCTACATGTACATAATGTCTGTTGCAATAATAGCAGGAGGAGTACACATTTAGCCATACGGCATCTTAATGTGGAATTTAGTTGTAAACATGAGTGCACAACTGTAAACGTTACTCACTCATCTGCTGACTCGGGTGTCACCTCCCCAGCAGGTTGACCACCACGAACAGGAACCCTAAACATACAAGCTATTAATGGCAGGTATTATGTTTCATTTCATCAACATCCTAACATCATTTTAATGACAACATCCAGCTAACGTTACTATAGCTCTGCATGACCTACCGTGATGTCTGTCTGCTAGTAAAGTTAGTAAACTTAGCTACCTCCTCGGCGTAGGTTGATTTGACCATGGGAAAATGGTCGGTAGAGTTTCGGGTTTCAGTTTTGTCAGCCCAAGAAACGTCTTGCGCAGTGTTTTCAATAAAGTAAGAAGGGGGCGTGGCTAAGTTCCCACCGCTTGGTTTTTTTAAATCCAAGATGGCCGCGGCGTGAAATGGGCGTACAAGAGAGACTGTAACAGCGGAGGTGACTACAACTACAACAGGTCCAGTAAAGATCTCACGCTCTGCGAGAGTGAGTAAACCTCCACAACATAAACAAAAAAGAAAAGAAAAAGTAAAGTAGAGCGAATGTAACGGTGAATTCATGTTGTTACATTACAGGTCACATACTTGTTTAATGTTTGTCCTGAGGTGAAAGTAACATTGCGTAGATGTTGTGTTGAATAGTAAAACAGGCCAAGTGAAGAGAAAAAAAGAGAACGGAAAGTTAATGGCTTTAAGTTAAGGATAAACGTCTCTAAGATGACGCACGTACATGCTTTAACAATGCTGAGATGGTTATTTGAGTTTATTATTACATGACTGAGGTTTATTTGCGTTGGTTACATATTTAGGTGTTCTGCTTGGAAGAAGGAGATGTTATGTGTAGTGAATAGGCTTAGCCTGTGGTGGCGCTGCTGCTGTGACGTGCCTGTTGAATGACACGTAACACCATAGAAGAAGGCGTTAAATTCAAAAGATGGTCAAACTGAATCAGCGTGCTATCCGTCTGAGTTATTGTGTCGCCGCATTGTTAATCGGATTAACGACACGTATATGACAAAAAGACAGCGTATGTTTAGTTGTACATCCTGTTGGTTCATGTTAAAATTAAAGTAGCCTATGTTGAGTTGTAGCCTACTTCCTGACAAATTATATTTTGTTTTGTTGTTTTAAAGAAAGGGAGATGTGGTAATAGCGGGCTAGCGTTATCTTTGGAAGCCCCGGTAGGGGGCACCAGTTACCTGTTGCAAGGTGTTTTAGGGATAAACCCGGGGCTCGTTATTGGAGTGTTCGCCCAGGATACTGTCTCCGTCTCCGTTATTCATTCAGCTCTTTACACACGGTAGAGGCTAGTTCCCATCGATGCAGAGAACGGTCAACTGAGCATGCGCAAGTACTCCTTGCCTCCGTTATTTGGGTAGGTTAAGGTTAGGGTTAGGGCGGGGTTAGGGTTAAAGTTAGCTAATCAGACGCAGAGTAGGGGTGGGTCTTCCTAGAATCCTAGCGCCTGGATGCTACGCGGGGCGTGTGGAGGCATGGTAGAGGCATTTCGCGCATGCTCAGTTGACCGTTCTCTACTCCATTTCCGTTCTCTGCATCGACGGGAACTAGCCTCTACCCTTTACACAGTGCTTATGTAACACAGTTGAAAAAAGGGTTTGGTTAAATAAAGAGTTGTTATTTTGCTATAGTTACACTATACAGCAGTACTGTTGAAATGTGCTGAAATAGTCAATGTTATTTGAAATATGTTGGAAATATAAATAAGATATTGTAGCGAAGTCGCTACCCCGTCAGAATTGTGCCGTCCTGTTTTACCCATCAGGCACTGCGTGCAGATTGTCAGTTGATATTAAGTGTTTTGTAAGTGTTTTATGTGGTTTTATTAGATTACTATTTGGTGTGGTGTAATTGTAGTTGTCATGCTGTTGTGATGTGTAACTTCGGTACTGAAACCCTGATCAACTTTGTTGTTCGGGTAGATGACCACCATGTATTGCGTCGCATTTCTCTTAAGTGCTTGTCTCTGCGTGAGTTTGATAAAGGAGACTGAAAAGTTACTTTTGCCGTTACTTGTACTTTCGCCATGGTGTCAGAAGTGGGATGGTGAGACCGTGAGGTCATCGGAAGCGCGTGCGCCCAGAGGCGTGAGGGAGCTGATATGCTGAAGCTTCCCGAAGGAGGGGGGTAGTGTAACGTGCATGGATAAGTAGACACGTTGGCCCTTGACTAACGGGTCGGACCCTTAAGTCGACTGGTTAACGTTGTCGCTTGCGGAGTGGGAGACACGGGTTCGCGTCCCGGCTGTGGTGGTTCCTGGACTGCCCCCAGAATTCGCTACATTAGTGTCAGAAGTGGGATCGCAGCAAATACCCACAAATCGAAGATGGCAACGTCAAGAAGAAACTTCGATGTAGAGCTCCATGAGATTGAAGACTTCATCGAGCGTCTTGAAAACGAGCTTTCCCGGGGAAAGAGCACCGACGTTCGGAAGAAGATGTCCCGCGGAGGAAGGGCCGACGGAGCCAGCGCCCCCCGTCCTTCAGGATCCGACACGGCCGGCCGGTTAAGCGATACGGATCACCACTCTGATGTCAACGCTGACCACGTCACCGCCGGCCGCCGCCTGGTCACCGCTGGCCGCCACCCACCCACTACCAACAGCCGTCACTCCGCCGCCGGCCGACGCCATGTCATCGCCGGCCGCCGCTGTCTCCACCGCCGTCTCATTGCCAGCACCGGCCGCCGCCCATCCACTATCAACAGCCGCCATGCCGCCGCCGCCATTACGTCACCGGTCACCGTCACCACTTCGCTGACCAATGTCACTACAACCCCAGCACCCCCTGCTAATGTGATGCTGCCATCCCCAAGCATCTTCAAGCTCCCACGGTATGCGGGCATCACGGCCCTGGAGCCATACCTAGGTCAAGTGAAACTGGTAGCAAGTCACAACCAGTGGAGCACCCAAGACACTGCTGCTAATGTTGCCCTGGCACTCGAAGGGAACGCGCTGCAGGTATTGCTCGACCTTACGCCATCAGAACAGCAGGATTACGAGACACTGGCCGCTGCTTTAGACTGACGCTTTGGTCAACGGGTCTCTACTGACAGCATGCGAGACCGACTGGCCCGCCGGCGCCGCCAATAGGGCGAGACCCTGGTAACCTATGCAGCACACGTGCACTTCTTTGCACATCGTGGCTACCCCACCTTTGATCCAGCAGCTCGTGACGAGTTAGCCCTGAGTGCCTTTATCCAGGGGCTCACCCCAGAGAGGTTGAAGGAACACCTCCGCATCATGGCACCTACAGCCTTCAAGACTGCATTGGCAGAGGCAGAGAGGGTGGAGGCTGTGATGGCCCCACACAACCAACCAAGACCCCGAGTGCGTCAGGCTGAGGTCCACGCAGATGAAGGAGACGTCAAAAGAGGGGTCGTCTGCCAGGCTCGTCCATCACCACGCCGAAAGCAACCAGGCCGACGCCAACCACCCTTCAGACCTTGGTCGCCTCGTGATCTATGCTACCGCTGTGGAGAAGCAGGGATCAAGGCCCGTGACTGCACTGCCCCTGCACCACGACACCGTAGTGCTCCCCAGTCGGAAAACTAGAATGGGGTGGCACTGCGGGGAGACTTCTACCTAGCCAACCGACCATATCCCCCATTAAGAACTCTTCCCAGATTGGCAGAGTGCGCCACGCACACGGTCTCTATCTTTGTTGCTCCATTGGTGGACACTGCTGCTGGGCCCTTGTGGACACAGGGTCCACCATCTCCATTGTGCGTCCAGGGGTGCTGCCAGAGACAGAGTGGAGGCCCACCACCTGTAAAATCAGAACTGTGACTGGGGAACTAACCAGCAGGCTGGGGAAGAGAGCACTGCAGGTACAGGCAGGGAAAGTTGCAGCCACCAACGAGTTTTGGTTGGCTGAAATACAAGACCCTTGCATCATTGGGCTGGACTTGCTGACTCGCTGGGGGGGGGGGCTCTGGTCGATGTGTCAAGTAATGCCATTCACCTCGGCAAAGAGACCCTGGCCCTCCGGCGCCGTCCAGAGAGGAAGGTGGGACGTATCCACATACAGCCAACTCCACCTGTCACCATGCCGCCGCCGCCCCCACCCCCACCCCCACTACCAACCGAGGGGAAGACGACACTGCCCGGCCCACCAACAATGACGACGACCCTCACTGAGGCTACCATTCCTCAGACACCCTCGCCGGACACTGTTGCCGCCATCCAGGATCTGTATCAGCGGAGCAGTGAAGGGCTGGACCCTCAGCAGAGCCAACAGCTGAAAGACCTGCTCCAACAGTTCACTGAGATTTTTGCTGCACGCGAAGAGGAGTGCACCCAGACCAACCTGGTCCAGCATACAATCGACACTGGCACAACCCCGCCCATTAGACTGCGACCCTACCGGTTAGCGCTTGCCAAGCGTGAAGCTGCAGAGTGGATGATTCTAGAGATGGCTGCACCCGGGGGGATAGAGCCATCCAACAGCCCTTGGGCCGCCGCTGCCATCCTGGTCAAAAAGAAGGATGACACTTGGAGGTTCTGTGTGGAGTTTCGTCGGCTGAACAATGCAACTCGCAAGGACTCCTACCCCTTGCCCCGCATTGACGACGCTCTGGACCACATCGCAGGGTCACAGTGGTTCAGCTCACTTGACCTACGGAGCGGTTACTGGCAGGTGGAGCTGGCACCAGAAGCCAGACCCAAGACGGCCTTCACCATCGGTCAGGGACTCTGGCAGTTTCGTGTGATGCCCTTTGGTCTCTGCAATGCCCCCGCCACGTTCGAGAGACTAATGGAGAGGGTGCTGGCTCACATTCCCTGCAACCGGTGCGTGGTTTACCTTGATGACCTTCTGGTTCATGCCGCTGACTTCGAGCTGGCCCTAGAGAACCTCCGTCAGGTCTTCCAAGCCATTCGGGGGGCGGGCCTGCGCCTGCACCCCAAGAAATGCAACCTCCTTCGACGTGAGACCAAGTTTTTGGGCCATGTGGTGGGGGCAGAGGGCGTGGCCCCTGATCCTACTAAGGTGGAGGCGGTCGAGAAATGGCCAGTTCCGCGAAACGTCAGCGAGGTGCGCAGCTTCACGGGGCTCGTCTCCTTCTACCGACGTTTTGTCCGCAACTTTGCCTCCATTGCCAGTCCCCTACACCGTCTCACCGAGAAGGGACGGGAGTTCCACTGCACGACAACTGTGCAGCCGCCTTTGCCCGGCTCCGCACCACCTTGATCACTGCAACCATCCTGGCCCTTCCTGATCCTAAGTGCTGCTTCATCGTGGACACAGACGCCAGCAATGTGGGGCTGGGGGCCTTCCTGTCTCAGGAAGTTGCTGGGGGAGAGAGAGTGGTGGCTTACTACAGTCGTGTCTTGAGCCTCCCTGAACGCAATTACTGTGTTAAATCATTTTCGCCCCTATCTCTATGGCCAGGCCTTTCTCCTGCGGACGGATCATGCGGCCCTGATCTGGCTGCTCAGCTTTAAGGAGCCCGAAGGCCAGGTGGCTAGGTGGATTGAGGAGCTGCAGAGCTATGACTTCGAGACCCAGCACCGAGCTGGGTGCCTGCACAGCAATGCAGATGCCCTCTCCCGTCGTCACTGCAAGGATTGCAGACATTGTGAGCGCCAAAAGGAGCGAGACAGAGCAGTCCTCCAAGTGTCCACCACGCGGCAGGTTGAGCCAGAGGAGGAGTGGCTGATGACAATGGACAAGCAGGAGTGGCAAACAGCGCAGGATAGTGATCCCACCCTGGCCAGGGTGGGTCAGTGGATCGACGCCAAGGCACGCCCCCACTGGCAAGCTGTCTCTGCCATGTCGGTGGAGACCAAGGCCTACTTTTCCCAGTGGGCCACCTTGGCCCAGCGTGATGGACTGTTGTACCGGGTCTGGCAAGCGCCGGGCCAGGGAAGAAGTGTGTAGCAGTTACTGGTGCCCAAGGACTGGCGCCAACGAGTGCTACGGGCGGCCCACGGCTCGGTGGGGGCAGGTCACTATGGGGTGGCAAAGACGCTGAACAAACTGTGCCAACGGTTCTACTGGGCCGGATGCAGGCATGACACTGAACTTTTTGTGCACTGTTGTGACGCCTGCACCGCCAAGAAAGGACCGACCAGACGCTCCCATGCCCCTCTACAACAATATCAGGTGTGGGGCCCCCATGGAACGGGTCGGTGTGGACTTTCTTGGCCCATTTCCCACCACAGATCGCGGAAACCGGTACGTCCTTGTGGCCATGGACTACTTTACCAAATGGCCTGAGGCGTATGCGGTCCCAGACCAGAGCGCTGCCACTACAGCCGAGCGGCCGGTGTGTGAGATGTTCTGTCGGTTCAGTGCGCCTGAAGAAATACACAGCGATCAGGGGCGGAACTTCGAGGCACAGGTGTTCGCTGAGGTGTGTCAACACATGGGGTTGAAGAAGACCAGGACAACGCCCCTCCACCCCCAGAGCGACGGACTGGTGGAGAGGTTCAATCGAACGCTCACAACACAACTCGGTATTGTCACCTCACAGCACCAGCGAGACTGGGACTGTCATCTACCCCAGGTCCTGTGGGCGTACCGGTCGGCAGTACAAGAAAGTACTGGGTGTACACCGGCCGCGCTCATGTTTGGGAGAGAACTGCGGACCCCTGTGGACTTAGCCTTTGGCACGCCCCCGAGCACTGACCTTCCCAAAATACCCGGTTTCGAGTACCTGCGGGACCTCCAACAACGTTTGGCCGAGGCACGTGAGTTTGCTCGGCAGCATCAGGAACAGGCAGGTGCGAAACAAAAGCGGGCGTATGACGCTCGTTGTCAGGGCCGCTCCTTCACCCCAGGAGCAAAGGTGTGGGTCTTCAACCCAACCCGGAAGAGAGGAGTCTCCCCCAAGCTCGCCAATGAGTGGGTGGGGCCCTGTGAGGTGTTGGAGCAGCTTTCGGATGTTGTGTACCGGGTGAAACTGTGTGTCCGGGGGCGGGTGGTAGTTCTGCACCGGGACCGTTTGTCACTGCCCCTTGGCCGAAGAACCTTTAGATCAGTTTAGCCCACCCGGGACGGTCCCTCCTACACCCACAGGCCCTACCAACCGGACAGACAGTGGGGAACAGGGACCCGTGCCCCCGCGGCGGCGGAGACGGCTTCCCCTCGCTGTAGGGACTTTGTTGTCGGCTGAGGACAGGCGACACGCTGGAGGGGGTAATGTAGCGAAGTTGCTACCACGTCAGAATTGTGCCGTCCCTTTTTACCCATCAGGCATTGCGTGCAGGATGTCAGTTGTTATTAAATGTTTTGTAAGTGTTTTATGTGTTTATGTTATTACTATTTGGTGTGGTGTAATTGTAATTGTCATGCTGTTGTGTTGTGTCACTTTGGTACTGAAACCCTGATCAACTTTGTTGTTCGAGTAGATGACCTCCAAGTATTGCGCCGCATTTCTCTTAAGTTCTTGTCTCTTTGTGAGTCCAATAACGGAGACTGGAGAGGTACCTTTGTCGTTACTTCTACGTCCGCCACAATATTATAAATGTTTTATTTTACTGACCTGTTGTAATGCATGGCCAATCCTCAGCCAGGGTGAAGGGTCATGGTGAAAAATCGGAAGGGATCGAAAAGAAAAAGGGAGACACGTGATGGGGAGAGAGGAAGTGAGACGGTTAGTTCGCAACTTGTAAAATAAGAGAGGTTTAAAACATAACGTACGTATTTTATTGAAACAGTCTTGTAGTTCATCAGTTTAATGACATGTTGATCGAATGTGTAAGCTATAAGTCTGGAACTGTTGATGTAATGTAAACTTCGGCAACAATTTACTGCACGCTGTTATCCAGCTTCACTGTGACTGTTGGTAGTCTCGTTAGCAAGCTAGTTAGCTAAGCTAGCTGAGTAGTGTATCATCGTATTGGGAAATAGCCTGTTAGCTAGATCAGCAAACATACGCAGCTAAGCCCTGATAAAGAAGAGCTCACATGGAGCACAGACACACCAGGTAGCGGTTTGAGCTGTGGCAACACTCAGACTCCCTCTAGCGGTTTGAGCTGTGGCAACACTCAGACTCCCTCTAGCGGTTTGCGCTGTGGCAACACGCAGACTCCCTCTAGCGGTTTGAGCTGTGGCAACACTCAGACTCCCTCTAGCGGTTTGCGCTGTGGCAACACGCAGACTCCCTCTAGCGGTTTGAGCTGTGGCAACACGCAGACTCCCTCTAGCGGTTTGAGCTGTGGCAACACTCAGACTCCCTCTAGCGGTTTGAGCTGTGGCAACACTCAGACTCCCTCTAGCGGTTTGAGCTGTGGCAACACGCAGACTCCCTCTAGCGGTTTGCGCTGTGGCAACACGCAGACTCCCTCTAGCGGTTTGAGCTGTGGCAACACTCAGACTTCCTCTGGCAACGCTGGGTTCTCGCGCTGGACAAGCTTTGATGAACAGGCCCTCTCGTGTTGGAACTTCCAGGCACGCCGTCATTCTCCCGAATAGTGTGGGTGAACATCGCACACGCGGTCGTTCTCCTGAATGCTGGGTGGAACATTCACGCGCGCTGCATTCTGCTGAACCGCGAGAGTAATGGTTTTTGTCTTTGGCTCGCGGGAGTGGAGCTGTCATTTTTTTGGATGTTTGATTATCAGGCCTGCAACGGGGGTTTTGAGTACTCATTTATTTTGTTTTACACTTGCCGGCTTTAGCCAGTACTATTTAGTCATGTTTGAGTTCTTATACATGTGAATACACACAAGTGTGACTGCATTTGGAAAAAAGTGTAAAAGTGTACGGAATATTGAAAAGGGTGTAGAATAACGAGTGGTCAGACACTGGAGAACGTTTATCAGGTTTATTGATTGATACAAGAGAATTCTTTGTAGTATGTAACCGGCAGACCGACTGCTGACGTACTTCCTGTAGCAGTAGTAGACGGTTACCTTAGTACGGTGGTTGTTACATGTCAAACATGTGTTGCAACAAATACAATATTCTACATACTTTCTCCTTAGCTGTGCTTCCAATACTAAGAACACAAATAATAATCTGCAGGTAAGTATGAAAATATAGTCCTGGCCATTACAGGTAAGTATGAAATAGAATGAATGTGAGATCAAATGTATCTAAATCCTAATGTCTTGTTGTATGCATATAAACACACTTTTTCTTCCAACAGCTCCTCTGATTGTTGTCCTTATACTGTTCATTGCACGTATTTTCTGTTTGGTTTACAAACGCGGCCTGCCCGTGTGATGTATGGGCCATCAACTGATTGCTGGGTGGGCTGGAAAGTCTTCTGAACAGTCTCTTGTTCACTGGTGTTTCGCCGCGAGTTTTGCTGAGGTTGCCTCTCATGACAGGCAGGATGATTGTCGTGTCCATGCTGGTCAGTTGGTTGTTGGAAAATGATGCTGGGGTCACTGAGGTCAACCTGTGGCGGTGGTGGTTTCAAGACAGGGAGAATGTGTCTCCTGTTTCTTCTGTACTCTTTCCCTTCTGATTGTATGATGTAAGATCTTGGTTCTTGACAGATGTTCTTTACTGTACCCATTCGGTCAAACCCTTGTGGAGTCTGCAACCTTACTACACGTCCTTGGGCCAATGGCTGAAGGGGCCTGCTGGATCTGTCATAGCAAGTCGCTTGAGCATTGCATTTTTTTTGTAAGCTGTGCCTTGATCATACTGCTGTTCTTGTTAGCTGGAACCAGCAACGTTTTGCAGATGGGGAGGGCGATACGTGTCTGTCTTGACATAAATCGTTCAGCCGGTGAACGTGAGCTCGTCCCTGAATGTAAAGTACTGAAGAATGTCTGCTGATAGTTTGAACTCCTTTGTAGGCCATCCATGTTGATGATGTTGCATATTTTCTGAAGGGTTGGGTCCCTTTCTGTGTGTTCCTTGAGCTCATCTAAACGTGAAGAAGAGATGTGTCTTACTGCCATGACCTCAAAATCAGTCTTTTCATTGCTGTGCTGCTTGTTGGACTGTCTAGGGGCTCATGACAATGTGTCAGCAAGGTACATGTGTTTGCCTTTTTTGTAGATCAGTTCAAAGTCATACTTTTGTAGTCTTAGCATCATACGTTGCAGTCTGGCTGGAGCTGTGTGTATGGGCTTGGATAAGATAGTGACTAGTGGTTGATGATCTGTTTCGATTTGGACTCGCTTTCCGTATATGTAGTCATTGAATTTGGAGCATGCAGACACTACAGCAAGAAGCTCCTTCTCTATCTGTGCATATCACATTTCCGTTTGTGTCAAGGTACGAGATGCATATGCAATTGGAAGGGCTTCCTGTAAACATGCCGCACCTAGACCGTACTGTGAAGCGTCACATGTAAGTGTGACAGGTTTGTGGACGTTGTAGTACTTTAGCGTAGGTGGGTTTGAGAGACTCTGTTTTAGTGCATTAAATGCATCTTCATGCAGTTTGTACCAGCACCACTCTATATCTTTGTGAGTTAGCTGTTGCAGGGGAGCTGAGGCCTCACTAAAATTTGGGATGAACCTCCCCAAGTAGTTGACCATTCCAGGAATCACTGCAGAGCTGTGACATCTTCTGGAGCAGACATTTCACTGATAGCTTTTGATGTGGGTGTTTAAGAGCTTTGTTGAGATCCTTCGGGTCAACGCAGAGGCATATGTCATCTGATTTTCTCTTGTGGGTAGCTACCATTCAATTCAATGTATTGTAATTGAATTTCATGCTGTTACTGTCTCTTATCCAGTCAAACTCACCATCGTGGTTGTGTACCGCCCACCAGGCCCCCTTGATGAGTCTCTGGAGGAGCTTGACACACTTGTCTCACACTTCGCCGTTGATGACTCTGCACTTATCCTTCTCGGTGACTTCAACATCCACACTAACAAGCTAGATCCTCTTCTCTCTTTCCTCGCCCCCTTTAATCTTCACCTCTCACCCTCTCCTCCTACCCACAAGGCCGGCAACCAGCTGGACCTTATCTTTACTAGACACTGTCCTATTTCCAATCTCTCTGTTACTCCCCTCCAGCTCTCTGACCAATAATTCATGTCCTACTCTCTCTCCCTCTCTTCACCCCCCTCAGCCCCTTCCCCTACCCACATGGTTTCCACCCGTAGACACCTCCGCTCTCTCTCCACCACTGATCTTTCTTCCTCTGTTACCTCTATCTGTTATGGCTCGCCCACCCCGCGCCGTGGCCCGCCCACCCCGCGCCGGCAGCCAATCAGCTCGTCAGGGCCGGGCTTAGCCGTCAGGGCTGGGCTTAAGTTTGGTGGCCTCCCACGCGCCCGTCGTCAGTTCGTGTTGTAACCTCCACGCAGTAGCGGCTACTCTTCCCTCACGGTCCTTTTCTCTCCGAACTCACCACAGCCCTTGGTTTATGTTTTAGTATCCTATTTAGTGTCCTGCCGTGCTCCCGCTTGGATTACCCGCGAGTTTTTCCCCCTTGGACCTTCCGTTTTTTCCTTGTCGCTCATTGCCTTCCTATGTCTGACTATTTGTACGCGTAAGGAATAAAGTACGCCAGTTTTCGGCTAACCCCATCTCTGTCTGGTGTCGTGCGCTTGGGGTCTTCCACAAACCCTAACAGTACGACCTGACCATGACGACCCCAGCCGACACAGAGAGCGTACCGGCCAGCCCGCTTCGAGCGGCTCTCATCGGACAGATCCAACTGACTAACTCCCACACCCAGCAGCTAGAGGCGGCCTCCGCCGCAGTGAGAGATCTTCAGACTCGGGTCCCGCCCCTCCAGGCCTGTGAGGGTAACCTAACGAGCCAGCAGGCGGCGTTGGCGAGCCAACAAGCAGAGATCCTGCGGCAGTTGCAAACCATCACGGCGGCTCTCACCATCCAGCCGCCGGGCCAGCCTGCCCCTGGAGTCGTGGGTAACCCGCCCCCTGGGCCCGCGGCCCCAGTTAACCCTGTGGGGCTCAACCCAGTTCCCCAGGAGCCCTGCCTCTCCAGCCCACGACCGTTTGATGGCGACTTTGAGACCTGTGCCACGTTCATCATGCAGTGTGAGCTGGTCTTCCTGCACCAACCCAGCATGTTCACGTCTGATGCTGCCCGGGTCGCTTACGTGACCAACCTGCTCACAGGCCGAGCAGCTCAGTGGGCCACTGCTTCCTGGTCCATGAAGGCCAGTTTCTGCCTCACCTACGAGGCCTTTGAGGCGGAACTACGGAAGGTTTTCCACCATCCAGTCGGTGGCCAGGACCCTGGTGCTCAGCTGAGCAGTATCCAGCAGGGCAGTGGCAGTGTCACAGACTACTCGGTGGAGTTCAGGCTGGCCGCAGCTGAGAGCGGCTGGAACGACCAGTCACTTCGGGTCACCTTCCGGAGAGGTCTCAGCGAGGCTGTCAAGGACCAGCTAGCCACCCGGGAGGAGCCCACCTCCCTGGAGGACCTGATCAAGCTCGCCATCCGCATCGACGGACGCCTCCGGGAGAGGAGGTGCGAGCGAGCCCTGCATGGATCCCCGTCCATTCCCCAGTCGTCCAGCACTCCTAACAGGACCCGTACTCCTGTTCACCCCACTTTCCCTGTGGCCGTTTCTCCCCCCGCGCCCCAGACCAGGAAGCCTTACTAACATGTGGATATAATTCCAGGCTTAAATACAATCCAGCACCACCAATTAGCGACAGCCAGCAACAACAACAAAACAAAAAAAACGCAGCAGAAGGTGGAACATCACCTGGTATAACTCCCTCCCCCCCTGCAGCGACACCGTGTGGCCTCTAATATTGAAAAACTATTTTTCAAGCTTTTGGATGAGTGCTTCACCCCAGACCATCAATTGAGAAACATTTTCAGCAGGAACACAGTCAAAATGAGCTACAGCTGCATGCCAGATGTTCAGCAAGTTATTTCTTCCCACAACACAAACATCATGACCAAGACACACACCCCCTCACTGCAACCAAACACCTCCAACTGCAACTGCCGTGTTAAGGCATCATGTCCTCTTGAAGGAAAATGCCAGACAGAGGGAGTCATCTACCAGGCATCGGTGACAAGAGAAGACAACTGCAATGTGGATACTTACGTTGGACTAACAGAGGCCCTTTTAAAATGAGGTTTAACGCCCATATGAGCAGCTGCAGACATGAACATGTAAGAAACGCAACGGCCTTAAGCCGCCACATTTGGTCATTGGTAGACAAGAATATCAGTTATTCTGTCTCATGGAAAACCTTTACAAAGACTAGTGCATATTCAGTTAGAGGTAAAAGATGTGACCTGTGCTTGGCAGGAAAGTGTTTTATTATTTGCAGACCTGATATGTCCACCCTGAATAATAGAAACGAATTGGCCACCAGTTGTAGACACCGAAAAAAATATCTCCTTTGTAACTACAAGTAAAACATCTTTATTATCCCCCCCCCCGTTAGATGATGCACATAACATATGACATTTATTAGAGTTTTTTTAAAGTTTTTTTTTTAATATTTTAACTGCCTGTCCTCCCAACTGTGCCCCAACCCCACCCCCACTATATAATTCACATAAGTGACCATGTTATATTTCTAATGTAGGCCATTTCAACAGTGTCCTGGCCCCTAAATGCCCCTCAAAACAAGCCCCAGTCCCATTGGCTGTAATGTTTTCTACCCCTCCATTGGTTGCTGTGCATCATAAGTACCTACCCCATTGGCTGTTATAGCTTAAATGTTCCTTCATCTGATTGGTTGCTGTCCAACCGACATTAGGGGCGTGGCGCTGGGCAGCGTGTAACTGTACGACTCTTTGGTGAAGCACATTAGCAGCTGATGAGTTCACCACGCACCAAACAGGCCTGTACTGCTATGCACTAACACCTTTTACCCCTGCATCTGTGTGTGTGTGTGTGTGTGTGTGTGTGTGTGTGTGTGTGTGTGTGTGTGTGTGTGTGTGTGTGTGTGTGTGTGTGTGTATATATATATACATATATATATATATACATGTATATATAAACTTTGTATTAGCTCATCTGAACCATAGTTGAAGTGAACCAGAAACAAAGAAAAGGAAGTATGTGAGTGAGTGAGTGAGTGAGTGAGTGAGTGAGTGAGTGAGTGAGTGAGTGAGTGAGTGAGTGAGTGAGTGAGGGCATGAGTGAGGGAGGGAGGGAGGAGAAGCCAGTTTAATGAGGTAGTTCACATCTAAAATAACATTTTCTACAAGAGGAGAGAGAAACCCTGAGAGGAGCTGCAGGGGAGCCATGAGAGAAACCCTGAAAGGAGCTGCAGGGGAGCCATGAGAGAGAAACCCTGAAAGGAGCTGCAGGGGAGCCATGAGAGAGAAACCCTGAAAGGAGCTGCAGGGGAGCCATGAGAGAAACCCTGAAAGGAGGGGCAGGGGAGCCATGAGAGAGAAACCCTGAAAGGAGCTGCAGGGGAGCCATGAGAGGGCGGTGCAGTATCACAGATTCAGCAGGAGTGACCGTTGCAAAGTGGGCAGCGTGGAAGAGTTCAACTGACAGTACCCAGTGAGTGATTTAGAGAAAGAGCAAATTAAACTAATTACACAGCAGAGATGTAGAGACGGGGGAGTGAGGGAGAAAAAAGAGAGATTGATGTGTCTGCCCAATCAGCTTTGGGGCTGCAGCAGCAATTAGGTAATTGGGCTGGATCAGCACTACTCAGCCCTCTGAGCAGTCCATTACAAATAAGCCTGTGAAAGATATTGCACTTGCCTCAACCTGCTCGTTGATGTACCCCCTGTCTGCCCCGCTAGAGCCTCTTTCTGCCCTGCTCTCCCTCACTTCTCAGCCCCTATCTACCTATCCATCCATCTATCTATCTATCTATCTATCTATCTATCTATCTATCTATCTATCTATCTATCTATCTATCTATCTATCTATCTATCTATCTATCTATCTATCTATCTATCTATCTATCTACCTACCTATCCATCTATTTATCTATCTACCTATCTATCTATCTATCTATCTATCTATCTATCTATCTATCTATCTATCTATCTATCTACCTATCTATCTACCTATCTATCTATGTATCTATCTATCTATCTATCTATCTATCTATCTATCTATCTATCTATCTATCTATCTATCTATCTATCTATCTATCTATCTATCTATCTCAAGCAATTTTATTTATTTGACATTTTATATTCATTTATTTTTCCTAAAGAACATATTTATATGTTTGTGGTTTGTTTATGTAACTATACCTGCATGCATGTATATGTGTGTGTGTGTGTGTATATGTATGTATATATATATATATATATATATATATATATATATATATATATATATATATATATATATATATATATATATATATGTATGTATGGATGTAGGAACAAATCTTTTTTACTACATAGCAGTACAAGCTTGTTTCGTGTGTCGCACAGTCGTCACATGAAACAACTCGTACTGCTACGTATTAAAACTGCTTTTTCTTCCTACATCTGTATTGATATTCCACTCCTCATTTGTTGAGCACTTTTATCAACACCATTGATGGTTTCCTAAAAATAGAAAAACACTAATATACACACACACACACACACACACACACACACACACACACACACACACACACACACACACACACACACACACACACACACACACACACACACACATACAGTTAAGGTCAAAATTATTAGCCCCCTTTATGAAATCAAACAAAACCCTTAACTTTTCCATGGAAATGACCACAACCAAAAGTGTTTATAGTTTAATTGATTCCAAAAGAACAAAGACAAAATCTCCATTAAGCTTCATTAAGATATTTTACTGACGTGCTGAACTGAAACAAGAAAAAACAAAACTGACAAGGCCAAAATTATTAGCCCTCTGACAATTAATAGTCAAAAGTGTAACCTTTCTGACTCACAACTGACAACAACCTCTTATGGTAGTTCCTAACTGGGTTGGCACATGTCTCTTGAGGGATCTTAGCCCATTCTTCCATGGCAAACTGTTCCAGCTCATCCAAATTGTGTGGTTTTAGAGCATGGACATCAACTTTGAGCTCCCACCAGAGATTCTCAATAGGATTGAGCTCTGGGCTCTGAGAGGGCCACTCCAGGACCTTGATTTTGGTGTCCTTAAAAAAGTTTTGGACCAACTTGGATGTATGCTTCGAGTCATTGTCTTGCTGGCAGACCCAGCAGCGACCTAAAGCTAGACTGGCAGCAGATTTCTTTACTTTATCCTTCAAAATGTCAACATAATCTTCTTTCTTCATGATCCCATGCACCCCAGCAAGGTTCCCTGTGCCTGAAGCAGCAAAACAGCCCCACAGCATTATGCCCCCACCACCATGCTTAACTGTGGCAACTGTGTTTTTAGGGTTGAAGGCCTCTCCCTTCCTTCGCCAAACAAAAGCAACATCCATGTGCCCAAACAGCTCAAGTTTAGTCTCATCAGACCAAAGGACAGACCTCCAGAACTCATGTCCATGTTTCAAATGTTCACAGGCAAACTCTGATGTGCCGCTGTGTGAGCAATGGAGTTTTTCTTGGACAATGACCTCGAAGCCCACCACGATGAAGAGCCCTCACAACAGTCTTCCTTGAAACATCAAGTCCAGAAGAGGCCAGTTCAGCAACAATCATCTTGGCAGAGATTCAGGGATTGTTGTCGACATCTGACTATTTTCCTCTCCAAAGTGTTTGAAATCTTGCACTTTCGACCACACCCAGGTTTGTTTCTAACACAATTTGTCTCCTTGTGCTTTGCAGTGATGCAACGCACAGCTGTTCTAGATACTGTGAAATGCTTGGAAATGGCAGTATAGCCTTCCCCCTTAAGATGAGCATCCACTATCTTCTTTCTGAGTTCCACACTGATTTCTTTACTTTTTGGCAGGATGAAATCACTTCTTACAAAGAATTCAAGAGTAGTCCCTCTCAGTCAAGTGTTCAAGTGCCACTAGCCCTGTTCACTGGAGTCACTTAAGTAAAGTTCAATGCTGACTGACTGCTCAGATGTGGTTTGAAAGCTGACTGATTTCTCAGGTGTGGTTTGAAAGCAACATGGGGTCTAATAATTTTGACCACCTCAATTTTCACTACATTCGGTATGAAGCAAACCTGGAGATTTATTTTACATTCCAAAATGTACCAAATAGGGGCCTAACATTGGTGTATGTTTTACTATTTAAAATTTTATGAATCGGTGGCATGGTGGTGCAGTGGTTAGCATGGTCACCTCACCGCAAGAAGGTCCTGGGTTCGAGCCCCGGGGTAGTCCAACCTTGGGGGTCATTCCGGGTTGTCCTCAGTGTGGAGTCTGCATGTTCTCCCCATGTCTGCGTGGGTTTCGTCCCACAGTCCAAAGACATGTGGGTTAGGTGACTGAAAGACATGTTGGTCAGGTGACTCAAAGACCTGTAGGTCAGGTGACTCAAAGACATGTGGGTCAGGGGACTCAAAGACATGTGGGTCAGGTGACTCAAAGACCTGTGGGTCAGGGGACTCAAAGACATGTGGGTCAGGTGACTCAAAGACCTGTGGGTCAGGGGACTCAAAGACATGTGGGTCAGGGGACTCTAAGACATGTAGGTAAGGTGACTCAAAGACATGTGGGTCAGGGGACTCAAAGACATGTTGGTCAGGTGACTCAAAGACATGTGGGTCAGGTGACTCAAAGACATGTTGGTCAGGTGACTCAAAGACCTGTGGGTCAGGTGACTCAAAGATATGTAGATCAGGTGACTCAAAGACCTGTAGGTCAGGGGACTCAAAGACATGTAGGTAAGGTGACTCAAAGACATGTTGGTCAGGTGACTCAAAGACATGTAGGTAAGGTGACTGAAAGACATGTTGGTCAGGTGACTCAAAGACAGGTAGGTCAGGTGACTCAAATACCTGTAGGTCAGGTGACTCAAAGACATGTAGGTCAGGTGACTCAAAGACATGTGGGTCAGGTGACTCAAAGAAAGGTAGGTCAGGTGACTTAACGACAGGTAGGTCAGGTGACTCAAAGACGTGGGTCAGGTGAGTCAAAGACATGTAGGTCAGGTGAGTCAAACACCTGTAGGTCAGGTGACTAAAAGACATGTGGGTCAAGTGACTCAAAGACATGTGGGTCAGGGGACTCAAAGACATGTGAGTGAGGGGACTCAAAGACATGTGGGTCAGGTGACTCAAAGACCTGTGGGTCAGGGGACTCTAAGACATGTAGGTAAGGTGACTCAAAGACATGTAGGTCAGGTGACTCAAAGACATGTGGGTCAGGGGACTCAAAGACATGTTGGTCAGGTGACTCGAAGACATGTAGGTAAGGTGACTCAAGACATGTTGGTCAGGTGACTCAAAGACCTGTAGGTCAGGTGACTCAAAGACATGTAGGTCAAGTGACTCAAAGACCTGTAGGTCAGGTGACTCAAAGACATGTAGGTAAGGTGAGTCAAAGACATGTAGGTAAGGTGACTGAAAGACATGTTGGTCAGGTGACTCAAAGACATGTGGGTCAGGTGACTCAAAGACATGTAGATAAGGTGACTCAAAGACATGTAGGTCAGGTGACTCAAAGACCTGTAGGTCAAGTGACTCAAAGACATGTAGGTCAGGTGACTCAAAGACATGTGGGTCAGGTGACTCAAAGAAAGGTAGGTCAGGTGACTCAAAGACCTGTAGGTCAGGTGACTCAAAGACATGTAGATAAGGTGACTCAAAGACATGTGGGTCAGGTGACTCAAAGACCTGTAGGTCAGGTGACTCAAAGACATGTAGATAAGGTGACTCAAAGACCTGTAGGTCAGGTGACTCATAGACATGTAGGTCAGGTGACTCAAAGACATGTGGGTCAGGTGACTCAAAGAAAGGTAGGTCAGGTGACTCAATGACAGGTAGGTCAGGTGACTCAAAGACCTGTAGGTCAGGTGACTCAAAGACATGTGGGTCAGGTGAGTCAAAGACATGTAGGTCAGGTGAGTCAAAGACATGTAGGTCAGGTGACTCAAAGACCTGTAGGTCAGGTGACTCAAAGACAGGTAGGTCAGGTGACTCAAAGACCTGTAGGTCAGGTGACTCAAAGACATGTGGGTCAGGTGACTCGAAGACCTGTAGGTCAGGTGACTCAAAGACATGTGGGTCAGGTGACTCAAAGACATGTAGGTAAGGTGAGTCAAAGACATGTGGGTCAGGTGACTCAATGACATG
>JAJHIY020000300.1:227500-255000 GCA_022114975.2 Lampris megalopsis | reverse complement strand
ACTGCGACGCCGGGACGCGCGCTACCAAGGCGGAAGCGTGGCGTGAGAAATGGCGGCTCTTCCGCCCCGGGGGGCGCGCGGTCTGCTCCGCTGCCCAATCGGCAAAAACATGGTAGCGTAGCTTTGATGGGCAGGTTTGACGTTATGACGCTTTCCAAGGCTGGAACAGCAGCATGTGACGTCATGACGGGACGCTCATGACGGGTCTCAAGTTTTGGAGTCTTCCACCTGCTAGGCTAACTTGTTAGCTAGCACACAATCTACAGTGAATACACGTGAATAAAGTGACGTTTCTTATTTCTTACTCAGCTAGTAACGTGTTTGGTGATGAGGCCTAATAACCATCCTGTCAGATCAGGACATAGAAACCTTCACATGACTTACACGTGTAATAACCATCCTGTCAGATCAGGACATATAAACCTTCACATGACTTACATGTGTAATAACCATCCTGTCAGGTCAGGACATATAAACCTTCACATGACTTACACGTGTAATAACCATCCTGTCAGATCAGGACATATAAACCTTCACATGACTTACATGTGTAATAACCATCCTGGGACATATAAACCTTCACATTACTACATGTGTAATAACTATCCTGTCAGATCAGGACATATAAACCTTCACATGACTACATGTGTAATAACCATCCTGTCAGGTCAGGACATATAAACCGTCACATGACTACATGTGTAATAACCATCCTGTCAGATCAGGACATATAAACCTTCACATTACTACATGTGTAATAACCATCCTGTCAGGTCAGGACATATAAACCTTCACATGACTTACATGTGTAATAACCATCCTGTCAGGTCAGGACATATAAACCTTCACATGACTACATGTGTAATAACCATCCTGTCAGATCAGGACATATAAACCTCCACATGACTTACATGTGTAATAACCATCCTGTCAGATCAGGACATATAAACCTTCACATTACTACATGTGTAATAACTATCCTGTCAGATCAGGACATATAAACCTTCACATGACTACATGTGTAATAACTATCCTGTCAGATCAGGACATATAAACCTTCACATGACTACATGTGTAATAACCATCCTGTCAGATCAGTACATATAAACCTTCACATTACTACATGTGTAATAACCATCCTGTCAGATCAGGACATATAAACCTTCACATGACTTACATGTGTAATAACCACCCTGTCAGATCAGGACATAGAAACCTCCACATGACTTACATGTGTAATAACCATCCTGTCAGATCAGGACATAGAAACCTTCACATGACTTACATGTGTAATAACCATCCTGTCAGATCAGGACATAGAAACCTTCACATGACTTACATGTGTAATAACCATCCTGTCAGATCAGGACATAGAAACCTTCACATGACTTACATGTGTAATAACCATCCTGTCAGATCAGTACATATAAACCTTTACATTACTACATGTGTAATAACCATCCTGTCAGATCAGGACATATAAACCTCCACATTACATGTGTGGACATGGAAAAAGTCAAGCTTCTGCCATAACTGCTCACGCGCCTCTGGCACCTCTCGTTTCCATGGCAACCACGTTGTTGTTGTTTGAAAAAGCATTACCGCTCTGACATGTTGGGTGTGATGTAATGACACGTGTATGAGGGACGGCCATATTTAACTATATAAAATGTGCAAAAGTTGCACATATATAAACCATATGAATGTGAAACATGTCTTTTTAAATCACGATGAGAAAATGCAAAGTAAAGCTTTAACGAATCTAACCATCTTTATTACATCTTTATTACCTTTATTATAGAGGGGGAGTTAACAAGTCTGGGTCGGGGACAAGCCCACAACACTGAAATTCTGACACATTTTAATTTTCAACAGACTGATGACGTATCAAATCCCCCCTTTATGTGGTTTGTTGCCGTCCAGAAAATCACCCTGCGTGTGCCAGTAAACAGTGTGAAGGAGACCCAGACATGTAGGGGGTCCTGCTGGGAATGCGGGGAGGCGTGTGGGCCCGGCCGGGTCCAGATAAACCCGGGTTGTAGGCCTATAAAACAACGACAGCTCCCGGAACGACGTGAAACCCACGCTCTCATTTTCTGACTCGTCACGCTTCACCCACTGCGTTGAGACACCACAGCGCCATCTGCTGGGGACTTACGCGAATGGCAGGTTTGTGACTGGGACTTTGATTGGGCATGTTTTTTTTGTTTTTGTTCTTTACAACAGTGTATCAATGCAGTGTGGATAAATCACAGCATAATACAATCTAGACACAAGCCGCGTAACAGGAGATGTGATGATTTCCACAGGATGCGTAAACACCGGATAGGCTCTCAACAGAGGTATTGCCTGTCCTTCCTCAGGCAGACTGTGCTGACGGACCGAGCCCGCTTGGGACACACCGGGCCGGAGGCTCGCCATGTTGGTCCCGGAGGCGTCAATGCTCCTGCCGACCTGCACTCCGTGTGGGGGGCGTTGGACATGTCCTGGTGTCTGGGTAGAAATCCGGTCTGACTCCAGCTGTTTTGTCCCTGGGCCCTGTGAGGGCCTGGCGGCCTGTCCAGGGTGTCTCCCCACCTGCCACCCAATGACTGCTGGGGTAGGATCCGGCACCCCCGCGACCCTGAGAGCAGGACAAGCGGTTTGGGTAATGGATGGATGGATGGATGGAAAGATGGATGGATGGATGGATGGATGGATGGATGGATGGATGGACTTTGGGGTCGTTAGGATGCTTTGCTAAAAATTACCATCAAAAACCAAAGGGGGGGAAAAAAGACCAACCAGCCAAGCTCTACCTGATGAGAGGATGGGGGGGGGGGGTGACGGGCGCCTGTGTGAGACGCCAAAGCATGACAGAACACCAGCTGATCGCTCTATTGTATAAATTTTATTCAAAATGAAACCTTGTGATAGCACTTTTCCACACACGGCTCTCTGTGTTTTTGCAAATAATATAAAATCTGTCCATTTATCAACAACGACAATCTCATAAACTCTGGTAAGTGGTCACCAAGGAAAATCTGCTACAGCTTCTTTTAAGAGAAAAAAATAAATTATATGTTCCTTTGATAACAGATAAATTACTATCCTGTTTTCTTTTTTTCAGTTTTCATGTAAAATGTCTTTTTTTTTTTTTTCCTACTACAAAGCGATTAGAGACACGAGTAAAACATTCAAAGCCGACAATCACAGCGCACACACATACAGACACACACAAACACACACGGGGACACACGTACGACACTCGAGGGGGTGGGCTAAAATCACCGGCTCTCCTTTCAGACGCAGAGTAAGAGGAGCTACGTGGCAGGTAGACGTGGATAAATGCGGTTATAACGGTCTAGACACATCCGACACTCGAACCTATCAGAAACACTGTGGCCTCGTACGCCCAGAAACACTACACACTAAAATATATCGGACACATATACAAATCACTCAGCTCCGTGTGTGTGTGTGTGTGTGTGTGTGTGTGTGTGTGTGTGAATGCACGTAGAGATATGGGAGTGTGTGAGGGAGAACACAGATTAACAGACAGACAGAGAGAGGAATGGAGCGGGGGGGATGGAGGGAGGGCGAGAGAGGCAGGAGAGAGGAGAGAGAGGGAGAGGGGGACAGGATAGAGCGAGGGAGAGAGAGGGGAGAGAGAAAAAAGAGAGGGAGAGGAGAGAGAGGGGGAGAAAGAGGAGGGAGAGAGAGCGAGAGAGAGGGAGGAGAGAGGAGGGCGACAAAGAGAGGAGAGAGAGGCAGGAGAGGAGAGAGGAGAGAGAGGGAGAGAAAGAGGAGAGAGAGAGAGAGGGGGAGAGGGGAGAGAGGAGAGAGAGGGAGAGAAAGAGAGAGAGAGAGAGAGAGGGAGAGAGAGGGAGAGAAAGAGGAGGGAGAGAGAGAGGAGAGAAAGAGGAGGGAGAGAAAGAGAGGGGAGAGAGGAGAGAGAGGGAGAGAAAGAGGAGGGAGAGGAGAGGGGAGAGAGGGAGGAGGTGGAACACCATGTCCTAAGGCAATTAAGTGAAGGCGGCAGGTCTTTAAAGCATCATTCAGACATGTCAGATGAAATGCACTCAGAAAAGATGCACTTGAACACACATCTGTGTACACACACACGTGTGTGTGTACACAGATGTGTGTGTGTACACACAGACGTGTGTGTACACCGCTCCAGTTTAAGGTCTGTCTGCATGTCTAACTCGTGGGACCACACACACACACACACACACACACCTGTAAAAAGAGCCGCCTTCCATAACGCCAGAATGTTCCGCAGGTCGTGCGCTGGTCAGACCGGATGAGGGACTCCTGCTCACCTCCCCTGAGGAGGACCAGCCAGCGGTGTCGCTAAAGGCCGTCGTGAGAAGCAGCAGCTGTCGTCGGTCTCCGGTCACCGACGGTCTGTGTCGGTCCGGACAGTCGTGAGTCGTGGCCGCGGAGCGACTCGAGAGAAGTAACGTCTGTTGACAAGGGCGCCACCTGGCCCTCGCGGGACTGAACCTCAGCCTCGGTACCGGCAGGTGATGGTGAACATGTGATGAAGATATACGGGGGGGGACATTTTGATTCAAACCGAAACGCCACCGCCACCGCCACGGGGCCGTGACCGCCAAGAACGGGATCCAACTCACTTCTACCCATGTCTGTGTACTTCTACCCATGTCTGTGTACTTCTACCCATGTCTGTGTGCTTCTACCCATGTCTGTGTACTTCTATCCATGTCTGTGTACTTCTATGTCTGTGTACTTCTACCCATGTCTGTGTACTTCTATCCATGTTTGTGCACTTCTACCCATGTCTGTGTACTTCTACCCATGTCTGTGTACTTCTACCCATGTCTGTGTACTTCTACCCATGTCTGTGTACTTCTATGTCTGTGTACTTCTACCCATGTCTGCGTACTTCTACCCATGTCTGTGTACTTCTACCCATGTCTGTGTGCTTCTATCCATGTCTGTGTACTTCTACCCATGTCTGTGTACTTCTACCCATGTCTGTGTACTTCTATCCATGTCTGTGTACTTCTACCCATGTCTGTGTACTTCTACCCATGTCTGTGTACTTCTACCCATGTCTGTGTACTTGAGAAAATCATTTTTGGCAAACCGCTGGTGTCTTAACGGCGTCAAATTAAAGAAAAGGAAGTTGAAGCTCCGTTACTGCAAGAGACTTAGCAGGAATTCGCCGCAAACGTTCACACGACGCCCACGGGGTCTCTGCGTGTTTCGAGAGCGCCGCGCGGCGTCGTGGCGACTGCGCCGCGGCGCCCTCCCTGCAACCGGGCAACGCACGCCGGGGTTGAGCCCACCTTAATCTATATCAGCGCTTACTTCCCGCTCGGGTGTATTTGGTCACTTTTACGGCCAAGGTCACCAGGTTCCTTTGGTTTATTTGTCCAAATCTTTCTGTCTGAGCGACGCGGAGGACAGCGGAGGACAGCGGAGGACAGCGGAGGACAGCGGAGGACAGTGGAGGACAGCGGAGGACAGCGGAGGACAGTGGAGGACAGCGGAGGACAGATCGGAGGACAGCGGAGGACAGATCTGTTGGCACGGAGAAGGGATACGCAACACGCGGAGGGAATCCTCCCGGTTACGTTACGGGGGGGTGGCTGCTGGGGCTTTTACGGGGGGGGGGGGGGGGGGGGGGCATCTGCGTTTCACTGAAAACGCTCCGCCCCAGCGGATCCGAGGGACGAACCGCCTGCCACACGTTTCACGGCTCTTTTCTTCCAATTTAGCGGCACGTGTTCCCGACTGTCGGGAGGCGCCGGAGCGCCGGTTCTGGCCGCTGACACGCGGCCGCGTCCTCGGCCGTGGAAACGGGCCTCGTGGAGAGGGGGATGACGGTGAACGGTAGGCGACGGGCCCGATGAAGCAAACGCGGATGAATGAGAAGACGGGTGGAGTATGTGGCCGAGTGTGGTGTGAGATAGTGGCGTGCGGGGGGGGGGGGGGGGCGGAAGAGGCCGAGTATTTTTTCACAGTGTTTCGCCCCAACGACTGGCAGGGATATGGCTAACAAGGTAATCTGAACTGCTATATGCCGTCACGGGAGTCGGGTCCACTCGAGGCGGTCCCCGTCTCTATAGACTTGTCATTTCTACGGTTGACCTGCACTGTGCCCCCCCTCCCCCCCCCCCGATCTCCACGCATCCTCGGCTGTTCGCGAGCGGCCGGTCAGTGTCTCTTTGCCCGCTGGGCGCTCTGGGTACACGAGGCGCAGCAGGCAGTCTTGTAATAGGAGTACACGCAAAGCCGGGCCTGGACCACCATCATGCAGTTATGGCGTCGGTCCCTGCAGTTCTCATCTACAAAACAAAGGGGGAGAGAGGAGAGAGGTGAGGGGGGGGGACAGATCGAGACGTGATGGTATAGAGAGAATATGCGCACACACACACACACACACACACACCTGTAACCTGTGGACTGCAAGGTATCGTGTTGCAGATCTGCTCCTGTTCGGGCTTTGCGATGAAGTCGCAGTCCTGGCTGTGCTGTTTGTCCGCCGACAGACACCGTACCTCCCTCATTTGCACGCCCTTTCCACATGAGCGGGAACACTGAGACAGGGGCGAGAGGAAGACGAGAGAGTGAGAGAGAGAAGACGACAATCCATCCATCCCTTATCCAGACCGCTTACCCTGCTCAGGGTCGCGGGGATGCCGGAGCCTATCCCAGCAGTCATTGGGCGGCGGGCGGGGAGACACCCTGGACAGGCCGCCAGGCCATCACAGGCCATCTCCCCCCCATCCCACACACACACACACACACACACACGCACACACCTAGGGGCAATTTAGTACGGCCGAGTCACCTGACCTACATGTCTTTGGACTGTGGGAGGAAACCCGAGCACCCGGAGGAAACCTACGCAGACACGGGGAGAACACGCAAACTCCACACAGAGGACGAGCCCCAAGGTCGGACCACCCCGGGGCTCGAACCCGGGACCGTCTTGCTGTGAGGCGACCGCACTCACCACGGTGCCACCGTGCCGCTCCCCGGCGTTAGCTTTTACAAGCAAATTCCGTCCACAGGACAGAAGTGTTACGTGCTCCCGAGCCTTATGGAATACTGCAGGGAAATAAGCAGCTGCTTTAACTGAGCTGCTGATCAGCCGACAGCATCCCACCGCTGCACAGTTTACCAGGGGCTCGTGTCACCAATGACGTTTTTCTAGACATCGCAAAAAACCACGCGTAACAGACAGGCAGTCATCAGCAGGCGGAGGCAACGAGTGAAAAAACATCCATGCTGCATTCAAGCTCCCAAGACTTTGGAGAGAACACAGATGATGGCACATTAAATCAATGCAGTATACAAACGACTGATATTCTTTTTTTGGGGATTTTTCCCCCCCTGTTTTCTCTCTAATTGTACCTGGCCACTCACCTCACTCCCCCCGAGCCGTCCCGGTCGCTGCCCCGCCCCCTCTGCCGATCCAGGAGGGGCTGCAGGCTACCACATGCCTCCTCTGATACATGTGGAGTCGCCAGCCGCTTCTTTTCACCTGACAGTGAGGAGTTTCACCGGGGGGACGTAGCGCGTGGGAGGATCACGCTATTCCCCCCCCCAGTTCCCCCTCCCCCCTTAACAGGCGCCTCAACTGACCAGAGGAGGCGCTAGTGCAGTGACCGGGACACATACCCACATCCAGCTTCCCCCCCCGCAGACACGGCCAATAGTGTCTGTAGGGACGCCCGACCAAGCCGGAGGTAACACAGGGATTTGAACCGGCGATCCCCGTGTTGGTAGGCAACACAATAGACTGCCATGCTGCCTGGACGCCAAATTACTGACATCCTTTTGGTGATAGTGCTCTCGAGGTGACGTACTGGACTTGACCACACGCACCTCTGACACATTACCCCGAATTATCCTGACCACGTTCTCAACCGTATTATTATTGTCCCCCTGTCTCACTGTCCATCATTTCTGTGTCCCTCACCGCGCTCCATTCGGTTGTGAACCACCGAGGCTTGCACGATCCCATCTCACACTCCTGGACGGCGGTCGGTTTGTCCAGGTGGGCGCACTCGCCAGGTGGCACCAGAGTAAAATCGTTGCCCATCTTCTGGACACAAATGATGTCCCGTCTCTGAGTCCCGTTCCCACATGGAACGTTACACTGGCGACAGAGCAGACAGAGGGAAAAACACGGTGAAACCCAAAAAAAGGTCAGACAAAAAACAAAAAACATCTCACCTAAAAAGTAAGAAGCCAAAATAACAATAAAACAGCAAGATTGAAAAGTATAACGTGACAGAAAGGGCCTTTTGGAAATATGCATTATATTAACAGGTATCAGCGCAAACTCACAGATTAAGACAGCTAAAGCGGCACCGGGTAACTTCATTGCTTTAACAGACCATCGTTAGATTCATTTTGGGGGAACAGTGTGACGGCTCTGGGAGAATGACACGAGCCTTGTTTTGCAAGATTCAAGATTATTTTCCCTGAGGGACATTTGTCTTGGACGTGACGCTGCCACATATAAAGACATACTACTTTATAGTGCATTAACAGACATGAAGTGCATTCAAATACGTGCAACACAGCCCCTCATTTCACCCCGTCCTTATGTCCTCCTGAGTTTAGGAGATCCACTGATAAAGAGTTTTTATACCGGGTCAGGTGCCTTTACCTGTATTTAACTGGAACCCTGTAGCGTCTACCTGATGGGAGCAGTTTGTATTCTGAATACAGGACGTGAGAGGGGTCAGCGCTAATGTCCCTAGCCTGTTTAGCATACTGTCTTCTCAAAGAGCATTTGGAGGCAGGGATGCTCCCTCACCCCCATCACTTTCATTGCTGTTACCAAACCAAGCTGAGATTCTCTAACGTAATATATTCTCTGTCTCAGCAAGATAACATAACACCATTACCCTCTGTCCAACCTCCAAACACCCTGAGTCTGTGCAAAAAGTAGAGTCTCTGTTGGATCTTAGTACATACAGAATTCACAGGGACAGTCCAAGACAGAGTATAGTCAATATGTACACCCAAGTGTTTATAAGAATGAACCCGGGTAATACAAGCGTTATGGATCAGTAGTGGAGCAGGATCCTCCAAATATCCATCCATCCATTATCCAAACTGCTTATCCTGCTCTCAGGGTTACGGGATGCTGGAGCCTATCCCAGCAGTCATTGGGCGGCAGGCAGGGAGACACCCTGGAGAGGCCGCCAGTCCATCACAGGGCCGACACACACATAAACACATTCACACCTAGGGACAATTTAGTACGGCCGACTACGTCTTTGGACTGTGGGGGGAAACCCACGCAGACACGGGGAGAACATGCGAACTCCACACAGCAGAGGATAACCTGGAACGACGCCCAAGGTTGGACAACCCCAGGGCTCGAACCCAGGACCTTGTTGCTGTGAGGCAACCGTGCTACCCACTGCACCACCATGCCTCCCCCCAGATATCCTGGTTCAAAAATCATTTCTTGTTTTCTTAGTGTTTGCAATAAGATGATGGTCATCACACCATTGTACAAACTTTTTAACCTCCAATCTAAAGCCAGAAATGCCAGTGTCTGTATCAAAAGTCCCAAGGTGGCAAGGTTTCTCTATGCATTTGTCTGCCAACCGGCACAAACCTCCCTGGAAATATAGGGATTGCTTTACGGCACACATATAAGTATAGCAATTTGACTTTAACTACCTCCTCTTCATCCATGATGGTCTCCTGAATACGGCTTGTAAACAAACGCATGTATCTTTATGCTACGCTACGAAGAAGAAAAAAAAAAGTGCCTCAGGTTGTCTTTGCAACAACTGACGTAAGAGATGTCATTGAAATTCAAAAACTTACCCGGTGCCATTTTAAGATATAAATATCAAGCTTCAGAAAGAAGACCCCATCACATGTCCCGTCAAATCTAAATCTGTCTCTCTTTCCTCCATCCTACCGGCGTCCAGGGGCTGCTGTACCACATGGTGGTGGGCACACAGGCTCCCCTGTTACAGGCCTTCATTTCCGCTGGCTTCTCCCCAACGCAGTCTCCATCCTCTCTCCCTCCTCCGCGGGTCAGACACACCACCTCCCTCCTCTGCACCCCGGGGCCACACTGCGCTGAACACTGAAGCAAAGACAGGATGGGAAACATGTTGAGGACTAATGGAAGATGCATGTTTTAGTGTGTGTGCATGTCTGTGTTTCAAAGCAAATTAACCCTCTGTGACATGGGTATGCTGTTGACTACCTCCCCCTTCTCATACCCCTTTAAGGGGGGTGCAAATGTGTGTGTGTGTGTGTGTGTGTGTGTATAATTTACTCACAGTGTTAGACCAGTCAGTGAAGTACCAGTTGGTCACGCAAGGCCCCATGTTGCATTCCTCACTCCCTTGTGGGCGGAGTCTGGAGTTGCACTCCTTGTCATTCACAACGTCGCCATGGTCACTGACGCAGTGCACGCTCCGCGTCCTCCTCCCCAGTCCACAGTCCACTGAACACTGTGTGTGAGAGAGAGACAGAGAGAAAGAAAGACAGAAAGACAGATAGACAGAAAAAAGAGAAGTTAAAGGGGTAATGAGAGGAGAGCCAAACTAAGTGATCCAAGTAAACAAAAAAAAAATGTGTGCAATTAATTACACACAAACACACACACACACACAGACGTTGCTTGACTGACCGTGCTCCAGTCAGAGTCTGCCTCCCAATGGGAGCAGAGGCGTAGCTGGCAGGTCTGTGTGGATGCCGGTGGGGTGAGCGTGGCACAGCGCTGCGGGTGCACCATGGTGGAGCGGTTCCCAAAGCTCTGTCTGCACTGGAGCTGTCTCTGCTGCACCCCCTCACCACACGACACGCTGCACTCCGACCACGCGCTGGCCTCCCAGCTGGACACAGGTGTTAAAGTGAGACGTCACACTCGCTCACATGCTTTCAAATGCAAACTGGCTTCTGACAATTCTGCAATCTCTGAAGTTAAAAGCTGGGGAGTGGAAATCCCCCCCCCCTTTTCTCCCCAATTGTACCTGGCCAATTACCTCACTCTTCTGAGCCATCCTGGTCGCTGCTCCACCTCCTCTGCTGATCCGAGGAGGGCTGCAGACTACCATATGCCTCCTCTGATACATGTGGAGTCACCAGCCGCTTCTTTTCACCCGACAGTGAGGAGTTTCGCCAGGGGGACGTAGCGCGTGGGAGGATCACGCTATTCCCCCCTGTTCCCCCTCCCCCCCGAACAGGCGCCATGACCAACCAGAGGCGCTAGTGCAGTGACCAGGACACATACCCACATCCGGCTTCCCACCCACAAACACGGCCAATTGTGTCTGTAGGGACGCCCGACCAAGCCGGAGGTAACACGGGGATTCAAGCCGGCGATCCCCATGTTGGTAGGCAACGGACTAGACCGCTATGCTACCCGGACACACCCAGTCTTATTCTGCTTGTAATTGTTTAGTTTGTCTGCTTCTTTCTATTGTGAAGCACTTTAGCCTGTATCTCATGTATGAGAGGTGCTACATAAATAAGCATTAGTATCAATATTGTTATTACGATCCCTATATATGTACATATCCCTATATACAGTGCATCCGGAAAGTATTCACACCCCTTCACCTTCCCCACATTTTGTTATGTTACAGCCTTATTCCAGAATGGATTAAATTCCTTTTTTTTCTCATCAGTCTACACACAATACCCCATAATGACAAAGTGAAAAAGGTTTTGTAGAAATTTTTGCAAATTTATTAAAAATAACAAACTGAAATATTGCGTGTACATAGTAAGTATTCACACCCTTTGCTATGACACTCAAAATTGAGCTCAAGTTCATCCTGTTTCCGCTGATCATCCTTGAGATGTTTCTACATCTTGATTGGAGTCCACCCGTAGTAAATTCAATTGATTGGACATGATTTGGAAAGGCACACACCTGTCTATATAAGGTCCCACTGTAGACAGTGCATGTCAGAGCAGAAACCAAGCCATGAAGTCAAAGGAATTGTCTGTGGACCTCCGAGACAGGATTGTATCGAGGCACAGAAGGTCCCGAAGAGCGTAGTGGTCTCCATCATTCATAAATGGAAGAAGTTTGGATCCACCAGGACTCTTCCTAGAGCTGGCCGCCCAGCCAAACTGAGCAATCGGGGGAGAAGGGCCTTGGTCAGGGAGGTGACCAAGGACCCGATGGTCACTCTGACAGAGCTCCAGCGTTCCTCTGTGGAGATGGGAGAACCTTCTAGAAGGACAACCATCTCTGCAGCACTCCACCAATCAGGCCTTTATGGTAGAGTGGCCAGACGGAAGCCTCTGCTCAGTAAAAGGCACATGACAGCCCGCTTGGAGTTTGCCAGAAAGCACCTAAAGGACTCTCAGACCATGAGAAACCAGATTCTCTGGTCTGATCAAACCAAGATTGAACTTTTTGGCCTGAATGCCAAACGTCACATCTGGAGGAAACCAGGCACCTCTCATCACCTTGCTAATACCATCTCTACAGTGAACCATGGTGGTGGCAGCATCATGCTGTGGGGATGTTTTTCAGCGGCAGGAACTGGGAGACTAGTCAGGATCGAGGGAAAGATGAATGGAGCAAAGTACAGAGAGATCCTTGATGAAAACCTGCTCCAGAGCGCTCAGGACCTCAGACTGGGGCGAAGGTTTACCTTTCAACACGACAACGACCCTAAGCACACAGCCAAGACAACGAAGGAGTGGCTTCGGGACAAGTCTGTGAATGTCCTTGAGTGGCCCAGCCAGAGCCCAGACTTGAACCCCCATTGAACATCTCTGGAGAGACCTGAAAATAGCTGTGCAGCGACGCTCCCCATCTAACCTTACAGAGCTCCAGAGGATCTGCAGAGGAGAATGGGAGAAATACCCCAAATATAGGTGTGCCAAGCTTGTAGCTTCATACCCAAGAAGACTTGAGGCTGTAATCGCTGCCAAGGGTGCCTCAACCAAGTACTGAGTAAAGGGTGTGAATACTTATGTACATGCAATATTTCAGTTTTTTATTTTTAATAAATTTCTACAAAACCTTTTTTACTTTGTCATTATGGGGTATTGCATGTAGATTGATGAGAAAAAAAAGGAATTTAATCCATTCTGGAATAAGGCTGTAACATAACAAAATGTGGGGAAAGTGAAGGGGTGTGAATACTTTCCGGATGCACTGTATCTATCTATCTCTATATGGAGTGAAATCTTTGACAAATGCAAGTGAAAATCTTTGTCGAATATGCTCACAATGGTGGACAGGGGTTTGTGTTACAGGGCTCTTCCTCAGCGATAGGTTTGGCTGCAGAGTCACACTTCCTCTCTGGAACTTCCTGGTCCGTATGGCGGTTTATACACAGAATCACCCTGTGCTGAGAACCTGCATGGAGAAAAATAGAGAGAGAGAGAGAGAGAAAAACCATCAAATATCACCCATCCATCCACTACCCAAACCACTTATCCTGCTCTCAGGGTCACGGAGATGCTGGAGCCTATCCCAGCAGTCATTGGGCGGCAGGCAGGGAGACACCCTGGACAGGCCGCCAGACCATCACACAGGGCCGACATACACACACATTCATACCTAGGGACAATTTAGTACGGCCGATTCACCTGACCTACATGTCTTTGGACTGTGGGAGGAAACCGGAGCACCCGGAGGAAACCCACGCAGACACGGGGAGAATATGCAAACTCCATCCATACAGAGGACGACCCGGGACGACCCCCAAGGATGGACTACCCCGGGGCTCAAACCCAGAACCTTCAAAGGACTCAGGAGCCAGGACCATCAAATATCAGTGAGATTAAAAACATCAACCATTCACATCAAAAACATTTTTTGCACCTTCCCTCAAAAACCACTAGGGGGAGACACCACATATCTTTTAAAGTAAGACTCCCAAAAGGCTTGACTATGGGATTTTAACAGAAAAGAGAGATCTATTGACTAAAAAAAGCTATTGAATGAGCTGTTTCAAAAGGTAACCAAGTAATCTGACCTTTGCCACAGGAAGCAGAACACTCAGTGAGCCCACCCCTCCTCCACACAAACGGCGGCTGTGTGTCGGGAGGCAGGTCGGTGCGAGGGGGTATCCTGGCGTTACGGTTGGGCGCAGAGCTGCGGGGGCGAGACCTCTCTGAAGTCCAGCGGTCCGAGGAAGGTGAGGAGGACGAGGATGAGGGGAAGGAAGGGCCTGAAATGGGGGGAAGAGGAGGTACATGGTCTTCCACCGACACTGTGAGAGGAGCTTAAGAAGGAGGCAAATAAGGATTGAAGGAAGGAATGACAGGGAAAGTAAAAATAGAGGACACCAAATGATGGAACAGAGAAGCAGGGGGAACAGGAAAAGATTAATAGAGAGGCGTATGAGGGGAAAGAAGTGACAGGGGGAAGGGAGATATGAAGAAAAGGGATGGTGAAATATTGAAAGGCAGAACATGTGAATCAGTGGCTTATGATGTCATAATGAGGTCAGGGTCTCATGACAGCGGATGAGACCAGATAGCCTACTTCACTTCCACCCTCCCATTGACATCATGCATGTACACACACACACACACACACACACACACACACACACAAACACACACATGGACAAACACATACACACACACACACACACACAAACAACTGTTAAAGAGCATGCACATAAACTGAATCTCTCATTGTTACATTACAAACACACACACACACACACACACACTCACACACACACACACACACACAAAACGTATTCTCACCACTCATTTACATACCGAACACATACTTACATAACCACACACACACATATACAAAATATATTCTCACCACTCATTTAAATAACACATATTTAAAGAACCACACACACACACACACACATGGTGGAACCCTTCCCTCTTGACCCACAACCACACCCCTCAGTAATTTGCAGACACGTCAGTCATTCCCTGGGAATCTGGACTCGATTAGCTGAACTCGTGTATTTTGGACATCGCGAACATGGAGACCTTCTGTTGTGATTAACGCTGCTCGCCGTTGTCTCACAAGCCCCGGCCGTGTGCTCACTGCACACCCGCTCACAATAAACGCACAACACTACTGTGTGGAGCGTGCCGACATTAAAAGACAAAACAAAACTAAAACTAAAACAACTTCAAACACTAGAAAAAGCCGAGGAAAGACGGAGGTGATGGGGGAGGGGGAGAAGGGGGGGGGGAGGAAGGATACCATCAAACTCACTGGCGCTTCGAAGGGGCGCCCTCGGGCCGTCTCTGTCTCTCGGCCTCTCCCTCGCCACCTCCCTCTCCCTGGGCCTCTCTTTCTCGGCCTCCGTCTTCTCTGCGGGGACGTAGAACTGGTAGTCGATGCCCGGGTTCTGCCGGTGGAAAATGATCTGTGGAGCAGCGCCGCCATGTTAGCAGCAGGATGCGGGGAGACGATGGGACGCGCCCCGTGACACATTAAACAAACGTCCTACTCCTGACTTTATTGGTCCCTCCGGGGGTAATAGCTTTTCGCTTGCTTGCTGCACGAGGAGGTCGAGGGCAGGGCAACAGCTACCGCACACAAATGGAAAACGGGCGTCAGCGTCCTGCTCAAGGACACCTTGGCAGGGTGGCTGACGCGAAGGTTTGAACCGGAGACTCTTTTTTTTTTTCTCAATCAAATCGGTCAACATTTATGTAGGGAGCACATTTTGTGCAGTCCAAATGCAACACAATGCACCTCACAGACAAAAAGGAAGGAAATATAAAAGCATTTTTATCACACCATTCAGTTAGCGTGTAGCGTTGACTGGCTGACTGAATGGTGTGATAAAAATGCTCTTATTATCAACTCCAGCAAGACAGAGGACATTATCTTTAGCCTTCCTCCTGACTGTCAGCTGCCTCCTGTACAATTCACAACATGGAAATTAAACAAGACTCTTCACACAAATGCCCGGTGTCATGACAGACGGACTTCTCATATAGAATGTATTTGTAAGATGCAGCGGTGCATTTACTTTCTTCATAGACTCCGATCTTTTGGAGCCAGTAGCCACATTATTATTATTTCTATTGTTATTAGCATTATCATTTAATCAGTCCTCCAGAGCATCATGCTGTGCTGCAGGACGGCCCGGCTCAGCGGCCTGTGTGTGAAAACTTTAAACTATATAATCAAATCTGTGTGAAGATCACTGGTCGGCCTGTGGCACGCTCCTTTCACGCGATTCAGGACCGGCGGCGTGCTCAGACTTGCTGACGTCGTCTCCTCTGACTCCTCGCATGTTTTAAACGGAGAACACCCGACTTCTGCCCTCTTAACAGGCGTTTCAGAGCCCCTCACATTTAAAGTGTACCCCCCCCCGGTCTGAGCCTAACTCCACCCACTGCATTGTTTTAAAAACTGCTAAAAAGTGGTCAAGAGACCGGGGGGTGAGGAGGGGGCGGGAGTGCATGTGAGGGGCAGGAGCATGGGGCAATGCCGAGTTTTATAACTTTGGTAGGAAATGTCAACATTGACACCAGCGCTGATGTGTTTCATCACCGTACAGTCGTGGCATTCACCGCACCGCTCCGAAAACACGTTTAAGTGTTTCGTACCTCTATAAACACAACGGGCTGAGGAATTCGTTATACACCAGTCGACCCTGCTGCAAAACCAAAACCAGAGGGCTGCTGAATCCGCATCCAGAGGATATAATGTGATATGTACGTTTGTCATGACTGTTTGATGTCTACGGCAAGTGTCAATTGTGTAACTGCAAATTCAATTTGTGTGTTAATCTCTTGAACAGAACTGCTTAAAGATGCAAAATGAATTTCAGGGCAAACTGACTATGAAGTTGTATCATTTCATACCGTATCGTGGAAGGAAACAGCTTCGTTTGCCTTATTATGGGATAAAATATGTTCAGTAAATAACAGCTGCAAGCAGCAGCGGGCGAGGGGCAAACACGTAACCCAATGTGCGTTAATATGTAAGTTCAGCGAAAACTCCTGAACACGTGTCTCAACGTTCAGGTTGATAGCTCGACGCATTCATGACCTGCAACGTTTAGAAAATCAGCTACTTTGATAAAATGTGGTTGGCTTGTATAAAGACACCCTGTGGAATATCAGAAATCCAAATCGCAGCTTTTTCTGGCTCGCTCCAGAGATGCGCTGTACCACATTTGGCGACAATTGCTCAAAATTTGTAGGAGTAGTGAACAAAAATCAGATTTGGACGAAATTCAAAATGGCAGAAAGTCTTTCTAAACTCAAGTGGGCGTGGCTTCAGTCTTTACACTCGTCTGGACCCACAGAACCCAGGAAATAAAGGATCTTGTTTCTGGGACTCACGGTTCAAAAGTTAGGCCGAAACGTAAAGGTCGTTGTTATAGCGCCGCCATCTGGCCAATCTGTATATATTTGTTTTTGTCTGAGTAGCGGGTGACATTTCCAACCTAGCCGCTAAGTTCGGGAACTGTTAGCTGTCACGGTTTCTGAGACCCAGATGCTTTTAGGGCAGACAAAGAAGAAGAAGAAGAATCCTGACAGATACGACAGGGTAAAACTAAAAAGTACAAACAAAAATGAAATTTGATAAAAAGTCAAAACCTAATAAAATAGAATGTGGAAGATATGAAAGAATTAATAAAAACAGAGTGAGGGAAATATAATAGAATAATAATATAAAATGCTGAAAATGTAAACTGGTCAAATTAAAACAGACAGAACTGCTGATCAATCAATCAATCAATCAAATTGCATTTTATATATTTATATACAGTGCTTTTCTAGCTGCAACAGCCACTCAAAGTGCTTTACAATTAATCTATTAATTAATTAATCTATCTATTAGTATATAATAAACTGGTCACTATATTACTCTACGACTACATTTAAAGAGAGACGGGGTAAAACCAGACATACGTATAGGTGGCAGCAGCATTAGAGGGAATAGTCATTTCTCTTTACAGCTGTAATGTTATTGCTAACATTAGCTAACTGTGTGTTTTGACAGCTGCTGGTATTAACGGCACGTGGCACATTAAGCACAATGACCACAACTTAAAGGATATTGCTGGCGGCATAAACGCTCGGCCCGTGTTCTCTAATACATCACTGTTGTGGTCAGAGAAGATCACGACAGCATGGCGGTGGTGTCACGGCCCGTGTTCTCTAATACATCACTGTTGTGGTCAGAGAAGATCACGACGGCATGGCGGTGGTGTCATGGCCCGTGTTCTCTAATACATCACTGTTGTGGTCAGAGAAGATCACGACGGCTTGGCGGTGGTGTCACGGCCCGTGTTCTCTAATACATCACTGTTGTTGTCAGAGAAGATCACGACGGCATGGCGGTGGTGTCACGGCCCGTGTTCTCTAATACATCACTGTTGTGGTCAGAGAAGATCACGACGGCATGGCGGTGGTGTCACAGATTTGGCATCACCATCAATCCAGAGTTTCTTACAGATCACTGGAACCTGGGATTGTTTCATGCAAACGTCTGAAGGTTGCTGTTGAAAAGGCTGTTCTACTGATCGATGTTGTGTTGTGTTGTGTTGTGTTGCTATAAAGCCCCTCGAGGCAAATTGGTCATTTGTGACATTGGGCTACACAGAGAAAACTGACTCGACTTGACTTATACCAGATATTAAGTCCACCTTGCCTGCTACGTCCAGCCCCGCCCTGCTGCCCACGTCACGTGACTTTAAACCGTCAAGGTCATCAAATCGTAAGCAGCCGGGTGCTCCGGCGACATTTTAATCAGCTATTCTCATCGTCTATTTCTACATCTCATGATGCCTTACTACGTGTGGTTGATTCCACTGAGATCAAACTGCGGGTTCGGTAGGGAGGCCTGCTATCTTTACCCCCTCCCCCGGCCTCCTGTTTACTGGATGGGAAGCTTCCGATGAAACCCTTTCTTTATGAGGATCTTACTCCGGGGTCGGGGCTGTTATTATTAAGCCTGGGCTGGTCTTATGAAGCCTCGGCACCGCCGGCCTTAACCCAGCGTAATGTCAAAGTAATGCCAAAGCCTATCTGCAGGATCTTGACAAGAACCAGGAGAGCGTCTGGGACAGACCTGTGGCTTAGAGACAATGTTATGGAGATGTTAAATACTCACGTACACGTGTGTGTGTGTGCACGTGTGTGTGTGTGTGTGTGTGTTTTGCATGGTTGTTGTTGTTCTTAGTATTAACCTTCATCATTGAGACACTGTTTTTTTTGTTTTTGCTCAAAGTATTAAGATGTTCTGCGTGTGCTGCGGTCCTCACATATAGCTGCAGCTGCGTGGTGATGGGTCCCGGCGCCGTGAGGGACTCTCCTTTCTCTTCTTGCCCCTCGGCCTGCGCTCTCGGTCGGGTGTAGGTGAAGGTGGTCCCCCCGGCCTGGTACTCGCCTGGAGGGTCTACAACCCATCGCCCGTTCACCACAGACGCCCCCGTCCCACTCCTCATGGCTGGGGGAGAGGGGGGAGGGCGCAGTGGGGAAGGGTGGGCAGGATGAAGGGGCATGGAAGAGGAGGGGGAAGGTTAGGGTTAATCTTTCCTTTCTTATTTTAACTCCTGTTTAGTCTGCAAAGCAGTAAATTCCAAGGAAACCCCGATGAGTTCAAACATACCCCCACACAGGCAAACACAGACTGGGGGAGCGTGGTCTCATTAATAAACAGTGGGGCAGTTAAACAGTCAGACACAGACACAGAAACACACACACACACACACACACACACACACACACACTTCACTGGTTCCCCATTGGATCTAACAATACTAGCTTTATCTGCCCCCAATTCTGTCTGCTGCCACGCAGAATTTAGAGAGCCAGCATAAGCTAGCGCGCGCACGCACACACACACACACACACACACACGCACACACACACAGAAAGAAGAAAGACACGGGCCAAAGCTCATTGCAAAATTTGCAACCTGCCAGCATCTCGCTTATACTGGAACAGTAGCAAGTATTATCTAAGAGATTTCAAGCTGTGTGTGTGTGTGTGTGTGTGTGTGTGTGTGTGTGTGTGTGTGTGTGTGTGTGTGTGTGTGTCGCAGCTCACCCAGGTAATTGGGGCTCGCTCGTCTCTCGGTGATGTTGATGAACGTGGCCCCGACTGGGATGTCCAGGATCTTGTGGTAACCCAGTGGGACTGTGGCATTCTGGAAACTTCCCGTCACCTTACGACAGGAGTTTTCCCCTCCGCCGCACACGCCACACCTGTCAGTCACCGAGCCGGAGCCCAGTACCCCATCACAACCCTCCGTCTGAGTCGGGTAAGAAGGGGGAGAAAAGACACAAGTGATGGATGGGCGAGACAATTAAATGAGGCGGAAGCAGAGTGTGTGTGTGTGTGTGAATGGGATAAGGGTGAGGCGAGGGGCAGGGAGGGAGGAGGAGCAGACGCAAAGAGGAGGATAATTATTCTACTGTTAGAGACATTTCTCATCCACTGCTGCTCGCCATGTTTCCATCCAAATACTTCACCAAAATTTGACCTTTTTTTTTTTTTTCCAACATAAGAAAATGTGAATCGATGTGTTTTCACCATGTCGTTGAGTTGCTTTTTCCCCCAAACCACATTCCAAGAAGCCCCGCCTCCCATGCTAGGACGCAGTCTGCTGATTGGACCGTTGAGAAGAGGTTAGGTTTAGGTGTCTCCCCTTTAGGGGTTAAGCTCAGGAGGGGAGAACTAGCTGAAGGCGTCGAGGCCAGGACTTGCAGGAATACAGGTAGGAGAAAAATGTGCAGCGTTGTTTTATTCAACAGCCTCCCCGTGTGCAGGGTGCGCCTACGAGACCATTTCACCAGAAGAAGCTGAGTTTTGTAAAAACATGCTGCTGGAGAGGTTATCGCTGTTAACTTATGTCAGCTGTGCCTGGTCGCCGTATTCCACGTTTTCCAAAGACCAGGACGAGGACATGCGATGGCCAGTATTATACCAGCTGAGTATTATAATAGTATTATACCAGCTGAGTATTATAACAGTATTATAACAGCTGAGTATTATAACAGTATTACAACAGCTGAGTATTATAATAGTATTATAACAGCTGAGTATTATAACAGTTTTGTAACAGCTGAATATTATAACAGTATTGTAACAGCTGAGTATTATAACAGTATTATAACAGTGTTATAACAGCTGAGTACTATACCAGTATTATAACAGCTGAGGGTCTGGCCGCTGACTCCCCCCCCCCTTTATCAACACATTGAGGAAACATAGCTCGTGTTTATTTCACTATTGTTTGTCTGAAATACTTCCAGTAACTGTTCCAGACCAGACTAATGCCAGAGACAAAGGGGTGGAATGTGAGAAAGAGAGTGAGAGACAGACAGACAGAAAGAAAGAGCAAGAGAGAGACAGACAGAGACAGACAGACAGACAGAAAGCGAGAGACAGACAGACAAAGAGAGAGATAGAGACATAAATGGATGGAGAGAGACAGACAGACAGACTGACAGACAGAGTGAGACAGACAGAGACAGACAGAGAGACAGAAAAGAGAGACGGGCATAGACAAGAGACACAAACAGCACAAGTGAGAAAGAGAATAATGGAGAGATGGAAGAGAGGAAAAAAAGAGAGGAGGTGCCGACAAAAGGGTATTAGAAAAAAAAGGGAGACATTCTGAATCTGAATGCCAGGTTTAAATTAGGCCCCGAGCCCAGAAATGAAAGAGACAAGCCCCGGTCTATCTCAACCATTGCAACGGGGTGGGGTGGGGTGGGGTCTGGGCTTCGACATGCTGACCTCCTCACCACACACCCGTCTCTCTCATTTTCACCAAAACACACAGACACTCACCATGCACTGTCCGTCCACACACACATCGTTGGTGCTGAGGTTGAAGCACGGGGTGCCGTCTCTCACTCTCTCCGCCTGGCGGACGTAGAACCGGTAGCCGGCGGGTCTGCAGGTCAGCTCGCACTGCTTATCCGGACCCACTGTGCAGGTGGAGAGCACACAGACAAATATAAACACATGCTGGGAAAATACACACATGCGCGCGCACACACACACACACACACACACACACACACACACACACACACACACACACACAGGGCGCTATACAGGCACAGTTCTGCACAAACACCTGTACATTTCGTATCATGTGTGTGTTTGTCTGGACTTGATATGTTGGTAACTGCTTTTGCATAAGTGTGTGTGTGTGTGTGCATATATGTATGTGCGTGTGTGTTCTTGTGTTCATGCATGTGTTTTGTGCATGTGTAAATGCTTGTATTTCTGTGTGCATGTGTGTGTGTGTGTGTGTGCATGTGTGTGTCTGTAGTTTCTTTATATGTCTGATGAGGAGGATACACAGTTGAGTGTTGAGCTTCTTTCCATGTGTTCAGGAAACCAAGACCAGACCACAGAACCTCTAACTGTCAGACGGGAGAAGGGGGGGGGGCAACTACCTATTTCCTGCGTCCTCGAAAAAGCGCTCTTCTTCAAGCATCTCCCCAGGAGACATAAACACGGGGGATAGGTGTAAACGTCGACAGAAGGAAGCTTGGATTTATGAGGGGAGCCCACCAGGAGCACACCACAGGGAAACATGCGTCTTTTAGAAGAGGGGCGAGGGAGCACAGAGGTCAGCGAGAGCGAGCGAGGGGGAGGACTACTCTGAGAAACAAGAGGAAATGATAGCTCCTCAGTGTCCTGCAGACGGGCAAATGAATAGACGAACGGAGAATTTAGAGGGATCTTGCAAGAGAACAGGGGAGAAGGGGGGGGGGTTGACAAAAAAAGGGAGGGGGGATGTGAGGAGAGTCCGCCTAGGCAATTGGAAAGGGCGGCCGGCCCTTGAAAGAGAGAGAAAGACGAGAGAGATGAATGGTGTGATAAACACACTGACGGACAGTGACTGACTGGCCCACTGTTGTCCGTTCTGTTTGATGTGACCAATAGGGGGGGCCGATGCAGGGGTTAATGCCCCGGGGTAGAAAGGGTGTGTGTGTGTGTGTGTGAGAGAGAGACAGATGAGCTCATAGAGTTAGTTGGGGGTACACTGATCTTGCTAAGCCTCTAAAATGAGAGTCTCTGTCAGTGGTGGTGGTGGTGGTGGTGGGGGGGGTTGGGGTGAAAAGGACAAATTCTGTGCTCCTGGAATCGCAGCTGCCATCCCCGCTTCGCCGTGCGGCTACCAAATCAACTTAGAGCCATAACAGAGATTTCTATACCATAACGGAGCCTCCACACACGACCCACGTGCCAAAATTAAAAAATAAAACTCGGTGCTGAAAGGAAATGATATGAAAGCTGCAGGAGAGTCTGGGCTTCGGGCCACTTCATTCTACAGAGTGCACCCCTGAAATCCATCAACCGATGGAAACGCATGATCCTGTTCTCAAACAAATGCCGTTATGATGACTCATAATTTTAAATAATAGCCCGTAATGTGCTTTTACTTCTACGTCAGCGATCCTTCTTTCCTCCGCTCCCCTCGGGACGATGTGGGAGGCACGCCGTGAAACGCAGCAGCACCGTTAGGTAAGGCCCGTCAGGCCGAGCTCGCCGTCTCAGCTGGGTTTACACGATCCAGTGGGTGTGAATATCAACATTATTAGCGATTAATGGCCGCCGCGTCCCGCCGTGTCTATCGGCGCTGTGATTTATGACACGGGTAATGAAACTTACGAGCCGCTGCGTCGGAAACTATCGTTCCATCCGTGAGAAATTAGTGTCATGTAAACAAGCTGATCTCTATTTATTATGGAGGCACTCTTTCCATCGCCCGCAGTCACTCTCCCTTACCCCTGCTTGACAGAGCTGGAATGAGAGGGAGACACAGAGAGACAGAGAGAGGGAGAGAGAGAGAGAGATAGAGAGTGAGAGGGAGACAGAGAGAGAGGGAGAGCGAGACAGACAGTGAAGGGGGGCGAGAGAGAGAGAGTGAGAGGGAGACAGAGAGTGAGAGGGAGAGAGAGCAAGACAGAGAGAGAGGGAGAGCGAGACAGACAGTGAAGGGGGGCGAGAGAGAGAGACAGAGAGAGAGCAACAGAGAAAGAGAGACAGAGAGTGAGAGAGAGAGAGAGCGTGAGAGAGAGAGCAAGACAGAGAGAGAGGGAGAGCGAGACAGACAGTGAAGGGGGGGGCGAGAGAGAGACAGAGAGAGAGAAACAGAGAAAGAGAGACAGAGAGTGAGAGAGCGAGCGAGAGAGAGAGAGAGTTTCTTTATTGTTATGGCTGTGTTATTGTTTCGTTCTTGGTCGTTACAATGTCGTGTTGATGTTCGTTAGCAGTGTTATTGTGTACCGTTCAAACTGTACTTTTGATGCTTTGGCAACATTGTTGTAAAACTTTCATGCCAATAAAGCCCTTTGAATGGAATTGACAGAGGGAGAGCGAGACAGAGACAGAGTGAGAGAGACGGCGAGAGGGATAGAGAGGGAGAGAACGAGACAGGGAGAGCGAGAGAGAGAGAGAGACAGAGAGTGAGAGAGACGGGGAGAGAGACAGAGCAAGAGAGGGAGAGAACGAGACAGGGAGAGCAAGAGAGGGAGAGACAGACAGACAGAAAGGGAGAGCGAAAGAGAGCGAGAGAGAGGGAGAGAAAGAGGGAGAGACAAAGAGAAAGAGAGAGGGGCTCCCGCCGCCTCCCCTCCCTCACCCGTTCTCAGTTCCCGTCTCTCATAGTTATCTTTGAGAGATTAGGATGGAGACAGTGACAGGGAGACAGCAGCAGCTAGAAGAGGGAGATGTGTTGTTTTGCCCTCCCTCGCCCGCTGTTTCTCTAACCGCCGGCCATTCCCCCCCCCCCCTAATCTTCCTGTTCCTCCATCCCTTCATCGTCCCTCTCCTGTAAGACCGTCTTGGGAGGACTCCCCGAGTCCTAATCGAGCCCCATCTCGCTCTCCGTTTCGCTCGTGGGTTTCTGTCCGCGGCGACCTTGGCTGCCTCTCTCTGTTTGTCTCCCTGAACCTTCCTGTCTGTCTGTCTCTCGATCGCTGTGACTCTCCCCCTCTCTTTCTCTCTCCCCCTCTCTTTCTCACTCTCTCTGAGCTTAGTGTTCAGACAGTGGAATATATGTAGTCTAAATATACTTCCCCACTATCTCTCCGTCTAAACAAACTCCAGCAGAGAGGGGGGAGAAAGAGAGAGGGAGTGTGACCGGAAGGAGGGAGCATGGGTGTGCAGAGAAGGGGTGAGGCCTGTAAAAAGCCGGTATCATCCGGTTCAAGTAAAGTAGTGATGCAAAGTTGGAAAAAAAAAAATAAAGAAATAAAAGAAAGAAATGCCTGCATGCTCTTTGCTGGGTAGCCGACTGCACAGACGACAGGTCACAGACGACAGGTCACAGACGACAGGTCACAGACGAAAGGTCACAGACGACAGGTCACAGACGACAGGTCACAGACAACAGGTCACAGACGACAGGTCACAGACGACAGGTCACAGACGACAGGCCACAGACGACAGGTCACAGACGACAGGTCACAGACGACAGGTCACAGACGAAAGGTCACAGACGACAGGCCACAGACGACAGGTCACAGACGACAGGTCACAGACGACAGGTCACAGACGACAGGTCACAGACGACAGGTCACAGACGAAAGGTCACAGACGACAGGTCACAGACGACAGGCCTGGGTTGAGAAACGGCACTAAACTCCGCCGGAATGGATCGGCCCCGTCACCAGTGCTTTATATTCTGGCGTAGGCATCTAAACGGTGCAAGGCCCCAGCTCCTGAACATGCACCGCGGCGCTTAGCGAGGCATAAAACCCGAGCCGTCCCGTGGCGAGCGATAACATCGGACACGCCGCGGGACGCCAGGGCGCAGGAAGTGATTGATTGCACCGTTTCAGCCTAAACACACCGTAAACGAGGGCGGCGGATAACGGCGGCCTGCAGGGGAGGGCTGAACAGACGGCTGCAGCTGTATAGCGGAGACACGAACCACACGGAGACGCGCGTCCACGGCGACTGTACACCGCCTGGTGTGTGTTGATGGGGGGGGGGGGGGGGGGGACACCTCGACGCGAGGGTTCGGGTCGACCCCAAATAGGGCGTCTGGTGAGTAAACACCGTGACACGGTTTACTTAGCCGAGTGGAGAGAGGGCCGTCTCTTCTGGCAGAGCCGGTCAGTCTCGGCCACATGTCGTCATCTACTGTAAGACATTTCTCGCTCCTCCGTAAATGTTTATCACAGCGGGCGATTAATTATAACGCACCCCGCCGCACCGGCCTGACACGGCTAACCGCCGACCGAGCTATCCGCCTGCCCCGACAGAAGAAATCACAAACACAACTTCTCTTTTTTTTTTTTTTCCCAAACCTGCTCCTTCCTCTCCTCCATCTGTACCTCCCTCCTTGTTGCCCCCCCAAACCTGCTCCTTCCTCTCCCCCGTCTCCCCCCCCCTCCTTGTTGCCCCCCCCTCCCTTCCCATTTTAAGACCAGTTCAGCTCAGGATGAAAGAAGAGCGATTTATTTCTCTCTCCTCTCATCCTGTTGTCGGTATCTCTCTCCGTTGGTCTGTCCATCTGCGAGATAGTTTTTCTATCTGTCTCTCTCCCTCACCTTCTCTCTCTCTCTCTCTCTCTCTCTCTCTCACACACACACACACACACACACAGACCAGTGTGGTGGGTGAAAAGAAAGCCCCTGGTGTATTTCTGCAGACAGTTGGACTCCAGCTGATAACCTCACCCTGACTCCTAGCACAGATTTACGCCGTCCATCGTGCAGATCGGACTCCGTGCTCCGGGCTTTCACATGTTCCTCCTCTCACACGATCCGATAAAACGCTTTTTATATGCTCATTCCAACCCCCAACCCCCCCCCCCCCCCACCCCCGGCCGCAGGACGGCTGTTCTGCACTAGCGGACCCGGCGTTCTGGCGTCCGCAGAAAGCACGGAGCGAGGGTTGGACTCGGCAGGTGGAAACTTCTCCAAGGACACCTTCCCTCTTTTTATCCACCGGACATTAAAGTGTAATTGGGTTCGGGAGCCGGTCGCTGATCTAGTCGTTTCAGTTCTACAGTTCAAGAGCCGGCTCCATCGTGGGACTGCGGCCAACTGATACAGTGATTGCATGCAAGTGCACAGACAAACAGGCAAACTGGCGAGTGCAGGCAGGCAGGCAGGCGTGCACACACACACACACACACACACACACACACACACACACACACACACACACACACACAATTTCCATGGTGGCCTCCCAGATCTGTCAAACCATCCAGCTACACTCACACGCAGTGCACACACACATACACTGCATGTAGATTTTTGCAATGAAGTGACAAATTCTGCTGACATCAATCCACAGCTGTCTCTCTCTCTCCCCTCTCTCTCTCCCCTCTCTCTCTCCCCTCTCTCTCGTCTTTTCCTCCTTCGTTCCCTCCCTGCCTCCCTCTCGCTCGCTACCTAAATCCTCATGTTTATAATGTTTTCTCTTCCTCTCCAAGCTCGGCTCTTCCACTTCTCTCAAAATTCCTCAAATCTCTGTTTACTGCTCTTCCTCTCTCTCTCTCCTTCAAACTCCGTCTCTCTTTCAGCCTCTCCCGTTTTACTTTCGGCCTCTTCTCCTCTGCCGGAGAACGAGGACAAACACGACACATTCTC
>JAJHIY020000300.1:212500-222500 GCA_022114975.2 Lampris megalopsis | reverse complement strand
AAAGTGACATCTTGATCATTACTAATTCACTAGTAATTAAGTTTTGTTACTTAGAATATGTTCCCCACACTAAAGTGACATCTTGATCATTACTAATTCCTTAGTAATTAAGTTTTTGTTACTTAGAATATGTTCCCCATACTAAAGTGACATCTTGATCATTACTAATTCACTAGTAATTAAGTTTTTTTACTTAGAATATGTTCCCCATACTAAAGTGACATCTTGATCATTACTAATTCACTAGTAATTAAGTTTTTTTTACTTAGAATACGTTCCCCATACTAAAGTGACATCTTGATCATTACTAATTCACTAGTAATTAAGTTTTTTTACTTAGAATATGTTCCCCATACTAAAGTGACATCTTGATCATTACTAATTCACTAGTAATTAAGTTTTTGTTACTTAGAATATGTTCCCCATACTAAAGTGACATCTTGATCATTACTAATTCACTAGTAATTAAGTTTTTTTACTTAGAATACGTTCCCCATACTAAAGTGACATCTTGATCATTACTAATTCACTAGTAATTAAGTTTTTTTATGTTCCCCATACTAAAGTGTTACCAGATAGTGTAGCTGCAGCACCAGAAAACTACTTTACACTCTAAAATGTTTTCCATACAATGCTAACATCATGTGTGCTTTGAATACTGACGTGTGTGAGCTGTCTATGTCTATCTAACGAAGCAGAATATATGTGACGACACGAAGATATGTAATGCCCCAGCTATAAGATGATATATTAAAAGATATTTAAAGAGTAGTGATCTTTTCTCAACGCAAATCCTTCCGCCGCTCTCTCTACTGCCTCGTATCACTCCGCTAAGCCCCTCCCACCAAATGACCTCCGCGTCGCTCTTCGCTCGTGTACAACCGGGAAATGTCAGAGATTCGTGAAACTTGTATCGCAGTCGATACTCTGTCCATGCAAATATATATTTTTTTCAACAAATCTCTTAGTTACACTGATACTGTTCGTGTGAAGCAGCCATTTCGAGTTGGTCTTGTTGATTTTTAGCGACTGACGGCGCCAATCTTTCTTCTTCTACTACTTCGTGTTTATTGGCGGTCGGCAAACAACGAATTCGGCGCGTTACCGCCACCCACTGGTACGGAGTGTGGATCGGAACGTCTATTGGTAAATGTATCATTTCCACGCGCGTCAGCGTTCGTATTACAGCCAATAGGAACGCCCGCTCTCTGAAACGACTCGTGATTGGCTAAAGTCTTCCGTCCCGGTCTAGACTTTCTAAAGCCCGAATACAGAGCCGGAGAGGAGGTGCAGGAAGTCTAGTTTCCTCTCAGATGACTTGCGTTACATCACACTGAAAGGTTATTGTGAAACGTTTGCCCAATGACGTCATAAAAACAGCCTACCACAGCTTTAAGCGTCTCATTTGTGAAATGTGTATTGTAACATGTGACGAACAAACACTTAACTGCAAAAAAAAAAGAGTCTGTAAACACCCTGTTCGTCCCCCACTGATGCTACGGTAAGAAAAAGAAAAACACCATCAAAGATGACGAGGGCAACAAAAGACACGAGAAGCAAAGGGGGAAGAGAGGGAGCGAGAGAAAAGAAAGAATGTGAATGAAAAGAAGAGTGTGCATTCATGCGTAGGTGATTGCGTGAGAAGGACCGAGCGAGTGGATTGTACCCCCAGAAGAGTTAGGGGTGTGTAAAACAGAAGGCGGCTAATGGCTTGAATGGTGAAAAGGAGGGTGGAGAGGTGGTGGTGTTGGGGTGCAGAGGATAGAGAGAGGAGGCGGCGTGTGCGTTCAATGACGTTTTACTGGATGGACGGGGAGACGTTTTGTGTTCCTCCGGGGGCTGGTGGATACGAGGGCGGTCCCTTTACTATGTGGTTTCAGGGTTAAGGGGTCTCCCCGTAACCGTCAAGGGGAGTGTGTCTGAGCTAGAGCAGAAAGGGAGGGGAGGGATGGAGTGACAGGAGGAGAACAGGGAGTGAGAGAAAGGGAGAGTGACAGTCGCTGGACGGGCTCACGGACAGATAGACCGGAGTGTGAGATCAGGTTATGCAGAGGAAAACACTCGAAAGGGGGGAGAAGCCCGGGAGAGATCGGGAGAGGGGTGCGGGGCAGTATAGGGAGAAAGAGAAAGAGAGGTGTGCGGGGCAGTATGAGGAGAAAGCGAAAGAGAGGGGTGTGGGGCAGTATGAGGAGAAAGCGAAAGAGAGGGGTGTGGGGCAGTATAGGGAGAAAGAGAAAGAGAGGGGTGCGGGGCAGTATGAGGAGAAAGAGAAAGAGAGGGGTGTGGGGCAGTATGAGGAGAAAGAGAAAGAGAGGGGTGCGGGGCAGTATGAGGAGAAAGAGAAAGAGAGGGGTGCGGGGCAGTATGGGGAGAAAGAGAGAGTGAGGACGGGGTGTGTACCTATGGTTGAAAGAGTGAGTCCAAACACTGAAAGGCCTGCAGAATACAACCACTTAGCTCCTGCGTATAGCAAAAAAAAAAAAAAAGTACACACACAAGTTTAAGAACACATTACCACACCAATTAAGAGTCTAATTAACTAACCAATTAATGCATTCGACTCCATGAGCACCAAACAAATCGACTAATACAACTAACGCCCCTTTCGGACCGAAACACGAAATCCCGGGAATTTACAGGGATTGCGTTTGGTCCGGTGGGATCTGTGGCTCCAGATCCCAGGATATTGCTCCTGGGTAGGGTACAGTAACTTCCCCTGTTGGCATTCCCACAGATTCCTGCTGGATTCACATCTGTCAGAACAGGCTTCACAGAATCGTGTGTTATGTTAAACACAACACCATTAAAAATGTGCTTAGTTCCACGATGGTAAAAATGACAACTTCACATTCTCCAATTACCCCTCCTCCTCCTCCTCCTCCTCCTCCTCTTTTTTTTGTGTGTTTTTTGCAGCATGCACAGCAGCTGCAGTGTGGAGCTGATGTCATAACAATGGCAAAAAAGCAACTGTGTGTGTTGTGGAAACTTCTGGCAATGTGTGGAAAACAGAGACACGTGTGACTGGACTGTTCCACTAGGAACAATTTCACGTTCATTGTGAACAGGGAGTTAACGTCAGTGGGGCGATCATAAGACAGAAAAAGATTCCACGTAACTAAAATGGATGGGATTTGGTGGATGTGTCTGAAAGCGGGCTTTTCCGAGAAAAACCGGGAGTCAAGTTGGCGGTCTGAGGGGTAAAGGCGTTCCCCACCCAGATAGCAGAACTGCTGTGGCCCGGACCCGTCCCACACCCGATACTTTCATCCGGCCCACATACCGCATGGAATGATGGCACTTGGGCGGTCCGCTCCTGTTTGCCAGATCTGGGCCAGAACCAAGCCATAGCAATGCCGCATGTGCCACATATTTGCCAAAGGTGGCCCATATTTGTTGTGTGATATTTGGGCCATATTCACCATTTACCACACGGGCCACTTCAGGGTCACATCCAGACCACATGTTGCCCAGAGCACCGCAGCTTTGCCAAAAAAGGCCCACATGTGATTTGGCATATCTGGGCCATATTTGCTGTTATACATGTGGGCCACTTCAGGCTCACATCCTTTTTGTCAGGGCCAGAAGAAGGCCGCCTGTGCCGCATCACTGCCTGAAGTGGCCCACATCCGGATGCTGTCTGGGCAACAATCCCAGAATTTGAAATCCTTGAAAACAGCAAGATTTTGGTGTGGAAGAGTCTTTTGGAGTCGCCGAGGGAGTCGAGCTGCTGTCGTTCCAGCCGGGGCGAGCAACCTTCATCGCTGGAATCACGTCCGAGCAAGCTAGCGGAGCAAAGAGCAACGCAAGAGGCACGGGGAGAAGCTGCTGATCGGCCCGGAAAACCGAACGAAGGATGCGAGACGGCCGAAAGACTGAGAGTGACTGTTGCTGAATGGTTAACTGACATGGCGAAGAAGTGGATGGATGGCTGAGGAGAGCAGGTGAAAGACAAGTGAATGCGGCTGGTGAAAGGAAGGCAGAAACGCTGTTTTTCTACGGGAGCTGTGAAAGTTACGGGTGGTTTTTACTACAGAGAAGGAGGGGGGACGAGAGGAAAGGTCTGCGGGTAATCGGGGTCCGTGTGAGAGGGGGGAGAATAGTGCCTGAAGTGCATGCGCACGCACACACACGTGCAATAACACCCGTCAGTCGTGTACACACATGCCCACATCGCACACAGACACCCACCCAGAGACAAACACGCACATGCGTAAACCGAAGTCCTAATCACACATCACACCGCTACGCTACACGCAAACCCACAGACAAGACTAATGAGTTTTCAGGTTTTAAGGGGAGGGGGGAGGGGGGAGGGGGGGCGCGGATTACCCAGGGAACCTTTTAACCACAGCTGTGTTTCCACAGGGAAGGCCCAGGTGACGCGCCGTCGTCGTCCTAGATGCGCGGCTGAGCCCCGGTGCCTGCACAGCTGGGCCGTATGGGCTCATCCCTGTATGGGCGCCGAGGCTGACCGGTCATTCCTCAGCCATTACCGAAACCTTACGCAGACAAAACAACCGACTGGCGGTCCCCGCGCTCGTAAATCAATGACACGCTCCAACACTTAATGGCAAAACTAATTCCTCGCTGTATGTGCACAAACACACGTGTGCCCGAGGACATGCTCGGGTGTGTGTGTGTGTGTGTGTATGCGTTTGTCCTCGGTGATTAACATTCTCTGGCTAATCTTGTGGACCCGAGCTGTGAGTGTGTATGTGTGCCTGTTTTGCGGGGCACCACCCAGCCTCCAGCCTTGACCCCCAGGGAGGGAGGGGGGAGGGGGGGGAGCAAGGAGTCCCATAGAGGAAACGCTACACATCCATCAACAACACCCGCTGACCGCAGAAGTGACCTTTTTTGCCGGCGAGCACACAAAATGGACTCCCGGGTTTCTCCCACGTCGTCTCTCTTTAGCGGCGAGCTCCGATCCGGAACATCGACGGAGTGCCGATCGCACGAGGCCGAGCGGGCTGCACGGCGCCATGTTGACAGGGTGCAAGAACAAGAAAAGGACAGAAAGAGGGGCGAGAAAGAATGGGAAATAGGAAGAACAACGCAACCGCAGAATCGACAAAGACGGTTACAGCTTCTACGGAAGAAGCTGGAAAAGACTTACATGGAGCAAGTTGTGTGTGTGTGTGTGTGTGTGTGTGTGCACGTCTGAGCCCGTTTCAGCACTCCATACAAAGTGTGGCATCGTCTGCATAGAGAGCGGTGAAGCCTTAATGGCTGAGGAGCGAGGCCGCGTGGGCTCAGCGCTGACGGCGATGATAACACGGCGTCTGTGTGCAGCGTGTGATCAGCCTCGCCGGCGGGGTGACACGCTGGTTCGATCACCTGATGTTCATCCGACGACCCCAAGGCAACGTTATCTCTCCTCTGTCGGTTCAAACGCACATTTTACAGGCTTCCGGTACCGCACTTTGATGTTTCATTTAATTATTTTGGGATTTTCCCCACCTTTTTCTCCCCGGCTGTACCCGTCCGATTACCCCTACTCCTCCCGAGTCTACCCGGTCGCTGCTCCGCCCCCTCTGCCGATCCCGGGAGGGCTGCAGACTACCACGTGCCTCCTGCGATACGTGTGGAGTCACCAGCCGCCTCTTTTCACCTGACAGTGAGGAGTTTCGCCAGGGGGGGATGTAGCGCGTGGGAGGATCGCGCTCTTCCCCCCAGTTTCCCCTCCTCCCCCGAACAGGAGCCCCGACCGACCGGAGGAGGCGCGAGTGCAGCGACCAGGACACAACCACAGCCGGCTTCCCACCCGCAGACACGGCCAACTGTGTCTGCAGGGACGCCCGACCAAGCCGGAGGTAACGCGGGGATTCAAACCGGCGGTCCCCACCGCCATGCCACCCAGATGGCCCGGTACTGTAGTTTGAGGGGGGGGGGGGGGGGGTTGTGCATTGCATGAGTTCACCGTATAGTTCTACAGTATTGTTATGCATGTGTTATAGCACAGTTATTACGTATGCTTATTTCCCGGCCGCAGTAAAGACGAGGATTTATCTGAGGTCACGCTGTGAAACACTACCTGCACCCACGACCCACGTCCCCCTTTGATCTGTAGCCTCCACCCAAGACTGATGAGCTGTGGTGGCATGCAGTCCCCGAGTCAAGGTAAATATTTACTTTCGAGCACAGAAATAGGTAGAGAGAGAGAGAGAGACACAGAGACACAGAGGGGGAGAGAGAGAGAGAGAGAGAGTGAGAGAAGGGTTGGGCAGAGAAGAAAGAAGGGGAGGATAAAAATGTAAACAGATAAGAGAGGAGGAACGGTCGGGTTCAGAAATGAGGGGCGCTGAAAGGATGCCCCTCTGTGAAATGTCCTCCTCACGACGGTGTCATCTCCCCGATCGGTCACTTTCTTCACGCATTCCATCTTTTCCTCCCCTCCTCCTCCTCCTCCTCCTCCTCCTCCACCAGAGGTGCCGCTTCTCTTATTACGCTGCACGCACACACACACACACACACACACACACACACACACACACACACACACACACACACACACACACACACACCTCTGTCTCTCCATTCCACTCTAACTATTGCTTTGGCCGGTCTGCTCTACAACCCCTCTTTCCATCATTGATATCTCTGTCTGTCTGTCTGTCTGTCTGTCTGTCTGTCTGTCTGTCTGTCTGTCTGTCTGTCTGCCTGCCTGTCTGTCTGTCTGTCTGTCTGTCTGTCTGTCTGTCTCTCTGTCTGTCTGTCTGTCTGTCTGTCTGTCTCTGTCTGTCTGCCTGTCTGTCTTTCTGTCTGTCTGTCTGTCTGTCTGTCTGTCTGTCTGTCTGTCTCTCCTACATGCACATCACACACCTACTACAATCTTAACACTACAAAGATCATTCTCCCCGTTCCTTAGCTCTCTAGCTAATACCCAGCGTTAAATCTCCCTCCATGCACACAGACACACAAACACACACAGAGACCCTCCCCCTCGCCTCCCCCTCCCACCACTGTGTGCAGATTTGCTAAAAACAGTGCTTTCTTTCACAACTGCTTAACTACGTCACCCCCAACCCCCATCCCTCCTCTCTCTCTCTCTCTCTCTCTCTCTGCCTCTCTGCCTCTTGTCCCTCCTCCCCCCCCCTCCCCTCTGCCCCTTTCATTTCCTCTGTCCCCCTCCGGGGTCCCCCCATTGCCTCTATGCAACAGTGTAAACACACACACACACACACACACACACACACACACACACACACACACACACACACAGCCTGACCAGCAGTGTGACAGGCCTTGAGCGCATGTTGTTATGAGTAACACACCTTACTGTCACGCTCTCGAGGTCAAGCCCTAGAACACACACACACACACACACACACACACACACACACACACACACACACACGGGGGCACACGTCTGACAAAGTGTCTCATTCATCAGCGCTTTCGAATCTTTTTCCGGATTCAAATACGTGCGATGTAAAAACAACAAACTAAATCAAATGGAAGTACGCACTTAAAGCGGTGGCGCAGGGCAGACAAACACACAGCTCACGCCGCCGGTAATGCTGGGTAACGCCGCCGGTAATGCTGGGTAAATACGTGAGTCAGGCTCAGCCGTCACAGGACTGCTATTAGCACTGCTGGCACACGGCGAGCGCGCCCTCTGCCAACCGCCGAATCTGTTTTAACATGGGGACTATCACACACAGTCAGGCGGGGGGGGAGGGGGGAGGGAGGGAGGGAGGGAGGGGGGAGATGAAAGAGAACAAGAGGGGGAGAGACAGTGCCAAGTTGTCTAAGGAGGAAAAAAGTCAAGGACCGAAGAGTGCCAACCTGGCTCCGGACTCAAGTGTCAGCTTCCACTCTGCAAGCACCAGTGTGTGTGTGTGTGTGTGTGCATGTGTGTGTGTGTGTGCGTGTGCGTGTGTGTGTGCATGTGTGTGTGTGTGTGTGTGTGTCTGACTTATCTTATTTTCAGAGACACATTTCAGACTGAGGGCCAGTTAATTGGGGAGGAGTGTGTATCTTTGCGTGTGTTTCCTGGTGTTCTGGCAGGCCGGCACGGGCGTGGTCCCACACCGTGGTCCCACACCACCATGGCGTGGGTCCACGGCGTGGGACCACCACGGCGTGGGTCCACGGCGTGCTTGTGTGGGTTTACATGTATCCTTCCATGAAACTGGTACGCGTTGATCCCGCTCTAATCGTCTCCCGCCAGGCCCTTCAGATAGAGCCGACACGTGTCGCGAGGGGCCCGCTAATATAAATAACCCTGCCGCTCTCACGTCCACTGTTCAGTTCAGCTCAGCGATGCTTCATTGGCATGACGCTTTAATTAATTACAATGTTGCCAACCAGCTCAACCTGGTAACAAACCCACACAAAATTAAAACAAATGGAAAAAGGACTGCATATATATTTAAATACACACACACACACCCTGTGATGGTCTGCTGGCCTGTCCAGGGCGTCTCCCCGCCTGCCGCACAACGACTGCTGGGACAGGCTCCGGCATCCCGCGACCCCGATTGGGATGAGCGGCTTGGATAATGGACGGATGGGTGGAAAAGGAATAAGTAGAACCGGCAGAAACATAGAACAGCACTTGAACAGCGACTGACAGTAATTGAGAGTGTTTGGGTCACTCACTGACCCTTAGGCTACGGCATTCTGACACGTTGTGCCGCAAGGTGTGACCTTTGACCCTCTCCTAAAATAAGCGGCCGCTGTTCTTTCTCATCCAGGAGCGGAAAACCTGGAATCGGATATTCAAATTTCTCCCGGTATTTCTCTCTTGTGTTTTGGAATTCATTCTTTCCTAGCAAGGCCGAGGAAGTGACGGACTAGCCCAGCGGCGGCTAACCGCGTGCCGTGGAGAGCCACGTGTACGCAGGTTTTCCTTCCAGCCGGACTCCACACCAGGTGATCTCACCGATACACTCTTCCTCTTTTCGTTGAATGGTTGCTAATCAGTGAAATCACCTGGTGTGGAATGAAAACCTGCATACACATGGCTCTCCATGGCACACGGGTAGCCACCCCTGGACTAGCCTACCCACACCTGGCGGTCGGAGCCCCAAAACAGATGAAAACATAATTTGTGTCTGCACATAGGCCTTGTAAACACAAAACACAAGTGTGTAGGTTGATTAGTCAAATAAATAATAAATAAAGGTCGCACTTCGCCCTGTCCAGGGTGTCCCCCCGCCTGCCGCCCAATGACTGCTGGGATAGGCTGCAGCATCCCCGCGACCCTGAGAGCAGGATAAGCGGTTTGGGTAATGGATGGATGTTTTGGAATTTCTCACAATTTAGCAGGAAGTGCATCTCTGTCTCCGCCTCACCTGCCGTACACTGACCACATATTCTTTGCTCTTTTGGCAGCCAAGATGTTTTGTGTCTGCCCTTTTCAATGGCGAGACTGTGGTCACTGAGCCTGTACTCGTATTGTATTGTATTGTACTTGTAGACGGGCGGGAGGGAGGATAGAGGGAGGGTAACGCTCGGTCACAAAATACACAAATGACCAGATAGACTCCCCCCTCGATATATCCAACCGCATTTACCCCCAACAACTGCAAAACCAGATCTCAGTTCTGACGGAGCGAAGCCGAGCGCGGCGCTCCCCGGCTCCCTGCGCTGCACAAGTCTCGCAAGTCTGAGTTACTGAGAAACTGACCTTCCTTTCTCACCTGTGTGTCGAGGGTGAGTTGTTCCATCTGGCATGACCAGGCCGCCTCTGACTGCTTGAGTTGGCAGTACACACGCACAGATACACACACGTACACACACGTACACACACTAGGCAGTGATAATAGTCCCAGTGTGTTGCACAGAAAGTCAGAGGACGATCACAACCACAATCATTGCCGCAGGCCGCCGTCCAGACACGGCGTTACATCGATGCCTACCGTGAAGGTGGTAGCACATGGTGCCGTGCACATTCACACTCACCCACCTACACACATGCGCAAACGCGAAAGCACAAATACATGCAAAAACACACACACACACACACTCAGAGCTTGGTAAACATTAACACACA
>JAJHIY020000300.1:202500-210000 GCA_022114975.2 Lampris megalopsis | reverse complement strand
TAATTAACTATAACTGACGCGAGGACAGCAGACTGTGGTGAGGGGGAGTGTGTGAGAGCAGTTTCCGTCTGCAGCATATAAACCAGAACTAATGATCTAATGAGTCATTTGAAACTGGGTGGGCAAAATCAGCATACAACTACAACTCCCAGTAACCTCTAATGGCAGCATAACAACAGCTGAGCGGCACCACAACGATGCCAACGCTGTAAAACCAGCATGGTGTGAATCGTGGATGACTCTTAGCCATATTAAAAAGACGACGAAAGCGTCTGAACACCATTCTTCCCTTTATACAGCAACACTCAAGGGTCCGTTTGCATATTGTGCCAATTTAATAAGAGATCTCGCTCCTGTTTGCATTGTTAAAAGTTACTGCATAAGAATTCTGTTGTTACATATATCTGAAAGTTACTGAATACATATTCTGTTTTGTTACACATATCTGAAAGTTACTGAATACATATTCTGTTTTGTTACATATATCTGAAAGTTACTGAATACATATTCTGTGTTGTTATATATATCTGAAAGTTACTGAATACATATTCTGTTTTGTTACATATATCTGAAAGTTACTGCATAAGAATTCTGTTTTGTTAACTATATCTAAGTTACAACTGAAAGCTCTTATTTTTGCCCCAAAGAGTGAATAAATGCTATAATGCAATTTAAAATGCAGTTTCTACTGTTTCTACAAATTGCAACCCCCCTCCCCCAAGATCAGGTGGAGGGGTCCTCAGGGTAGATCAAAAATACTTAGGGGGTCCAGGACCCCAAAAAGGTGGAGAACCACTGGCCTAAAGGGTCCGACCCGTTAGCCAAGGGCTGGCGAGTCTACTTATTCGTGGTCGTTACGCTATGTTTTGTTCAAATAAAAGCTGGGACGTTCCCAGTCCACGACTTTTCCTCGGCGTTTCTTGTTCCGTCTTTTCACAGACAAATGAAGACGTAAAACTAGCTTGTACATGCTAACTGGCTAAATTAGCGTTTTACGCACATTGTACATGCTAACTGGCTAAATTAGCGTTTTACGCACATTGTACATGCGAACTAGCTAAATTAGCGTTTTACGCACATTGTACATGCTAACTAGCTAAATTAGCGTTAGCATTTTTACTCATGGCCGCCAAAGCAGACAGACGGTCTACTGCTATGCCAAAAATAAGGCAATATTGCATATAAACACGTTTTTCGATTTTCAAGCCTTTTATTATTTCCGAGGATTTTTCACTTGTTCTTTAACGTTGTCGACGCCGGAAGTACGAGCCCTCCTCCCCCCTCCCCCCACTGCACAGCGGTTCTAAAGATGGCGGCGACAACGGGTCATACGCACCAAATTTCTCCTTTTAGGCATTACGCAGGGCTGCAGTATGCGGTGTTTCGTGGTATTAACTGGCGAAGCTTCGTTAAATAAACATGTATCATAAGTTCTTGCCGTTCATTTCTGCACATTTTTAACGACGGTCTGACAACCCGCGGAGGCACTCGACGGGGGCGCGGCGACTCCGGCTGTTAACCATCCAATCGCACTCACCTCCTGGGCGGAAGTCCCTCCCGATTGGCTGAGACCGACCTTCTGTTCCCGCCACCGCCGCCCCTGGTTGCTCCCGGATTGGTCGGTCTCCTGTTGGCCCATGCCGGTTGGTTATAGCTGTGAGTGTTAGCGTGGTAAGGTGGGCGGTAAACTGAAACAGGGTCCTGATTGGGCTGACCGAATTCCGGCTGGTAAAATGAAGGCGAAGGATTTGCCGGGCCTGGCACAGGGGCGGCCCCTCCTCCGGCGGGCGTGTTCCGATACAGAGGGATTCCCGGGCTCTGATTGGTGGACTGTGAAGGGGGGTAGAAGGGGGAATGTTGCCCATGGTAACGGGAGGGGTAGTAGGGGCGCACGGCTGGGATGACGGGACCCCCGACCCCATCGGGACTATATCCCCCCCAGTTGGGAGGGGAGTGGAAGACGGGAGGAGTCTGGGGAGGTGCAGGGGGTGAACACTTCCTGCTTCTCTGTGACACGCCCACTCCACAGGTCTGAGAACATTCTGACCACTCCCCCCAAGGAGACCACACCCCCTCGACAGCCTCTGCCTCAAACACCTGCCGGGACCTTCGTCCTGCCACCTGGAACACACACACGCACACACACAGATGCATGGACAAACAAGATCAAGTATCTAAACCCATTTTAATCTCTTGCTTATTACTTCATTCAATTTGTACAGAATGTCATGGTTTAAATGAGATTTTCCATAATTTATGAGGCAGTTTTCCAGTGTTTCCTGTTTTCTTTATGGTTAAAGTATGACGTCGTGGGGAGAAAAGTCAGTTAAATTAGCAGCAGCCATAATCTGCTGATTTCAAAGTAGCTTCGTTAGATGGTCTATTACAGTAAAATTGTGATGATCTGTGAAATTAACTTAAGGCCCCAAAAATTTACCTTTTGTAAAAAAAAAGAAAAGAAAAAAGGTAATTGGTTATTCTCAAATTACGTCACATATCACGTGACGGCAACGCATCCGCCATGTTGGAGGGCAAGGGCTCCAGTCCATAGGATACCGTGTTGCTGTCACGTGTTTCAGGGTTTGATTCATACAGAACAGCTGTCGTGGTTCCATATTTTACAATGGTTAATTTCTGCGCCGTTTCCGTGGTTCGAATCTGATCCTTTGCGCCGTTAGGCCAGAACTTTGTAAACTTTATCTTGCAAACTGTTTTTATTTCCATACGTTTGTCCAATTTTCGCTTAAAATTTTATTCTTGTAAACACAGATCGACAACGAGAACTTCAGCGTAAACAGTGGTTGCTAAGGGCTAGCTGTCATCCAAAATGGCGGAGCTGCGAAAACTTCAGCGGAAACAGTGGTTGCTACGGGCTAGCTGTCCTCCCACATGGCGGAGCTGTGAAACTTCAGCGTAAACAGTGGTTGCCAAGGGTTAGCTGTCCTCCAACATGGCGGAGCTGCGAAAACCTCAGCGTAAACAGTGGTTGCTACGGGCTAGCTGTCCTCCAACATGGCGGAGCTGCGAAAACTTCAGCGTAAACAGCGGTTGCCAAGGGCTAGCTGTCCTCCAACATGGCGGAGCTGTGAAACTTCAGCGTAAACAGTGGTTGCCAAGGGTTAGCTGTCCTCCAACATGGCGGAGCTGCGAAAACTTCAGCGTAAACAGTGGTTGCTAAGGGCTAGCTGTCCTCCAACATGGCGGAGTTGTGAAAACTTCAGCGTAAACAGTGGTTGCTAAGGGCTAGCTGTCCTCCAACATGGCGGAGCTCCGTAAACAGTGGTTGCCAAGGGCTAGCTGTCCTCCAAAATGGCGGAGCTGCGTAAACAGTGGTTGCCGAGGGCTAGCTGTCCTCCAACATGGCGGAGCTGTGAAAACTTCAGCGTAAACAGTGGTTACCAAGGGCTAGCTGTCCTCCAACATGGCGGAGCTGCGTAAACAGTGGTTGCCAAGGGCTAGCTGTCCTCCAACATGGCGGAGCTGCGTAAACAGTGGTTGCTAAGGGTTAGCTGTCCTCCAACATGGCGGAGCTGCGAAAACTTCAGCGTAAACAGTGGTTGCTAAGGGCTAGCTGTCCTCCAACATGGCGGAGTTGTGAAAACTTCAGCGTAAACAGTGGTTGCTAAGGGCTAGCTGTCCTCCAACATGGCGGAGCTCCGTAAACAGTGGTTACCAAGGGCTAGCTGTCCTCCAACATGGCGGAGCTGCGTAAACAGTGGTTGCCGAGGGCTAGCTGTCCTCCAACATGGCGGAGCTGTGAAAACTTCAGCGTAAACAGTGGTTACCAAGGGCTAGCTGTCCTCCAACATGGCGGAGTTGTTCGTTGGCAGTGTAAAAAGTCACGTGATTGAGACTAAGCCATAGAGGGAAGTTTCAGGCCTTTGCAATAGCTGCAAGATATGCAGCTATTGCATATCTGACTGAGTGACTAAAAAAAGAAAAATGTTGAAATCGCGGAGTTTTCGGTAAGGGGGTGATTCACTGACGGAGTGTGTACTCCGATGTCTTGCACACACTTCCTGTGGAGCCAGCCAGTAAATCCTGCAGTCTTGCTGGTCCCACTCAGACTGGTAGTAACCTGCCAGCGCCTTATGTGCAGCGGGATAATATCGCCAGACTTGCTTTGACACAAATGAGTTGGGGAAGTGACAAGCGGCTGTGTGTGTGTGCGTGTGTGTGTGTGTTTGTGTGTCTGTGTGTGTGTCTGTGTGAGAGGGTTCCGGGTCAAGTCTTTGAAGTCTTCCTCTGTGGCCAGGATAAACGTGTCTGCTCTCATTTCATAACTCAACCATTGGCCTGGTTGGCAGGACGGCCAACTTGAGCTGAACAAAAGTTTCCATTCAGAAAGAATCAAAATATAAATCCGCGCTCCACTTCTCTCTCTCGCTCGCTCCCTCGCTCGCTCTCTCTCTCTCTCTCTCTCTCTCTCTCTCTCTCTCTCGCCATCGCTCTCTTTCTGTCTGCCTCCATCTGTCTATCTCTCTTCCAATCTCCATCTCTCTTGTATGTTTTTCTATGCGTGTCTGTCTGCCGCTCTCTCTCTCCGTGACTCTCCAGTGGTGTCTCTCGCTTGCTCTCTTTCTGACTGCTTCTCTCTCCACCTGACTCTCCGTTTGTGTGTGTCGCTATCTATGATTCTCTCTCTCTCTCTCTCTCTGTTCTCTCTATCTATGATGCTCTCTCTCTCTCTCTCTCTCTCTGTCTCTCTCTCTCTGTTCTCTCTATCTATGATGCTCTCTCTCTCTCTCTCTCTCTCTCTCTCTCTCTCTCTGTTCTCTCTATCTATGATGCTCTCTCTCTCTCTGTTCTCTCTATCTATGATGCTCTCTCTCTCTCTCTCTCTCTGTTCTCTCTATCTATGATGCTCTCTCTCTCTCTGTTCTCTCTATCTATGATGCTCTCTCTCTCTCTCTCTGTTCTCTCTATCTATGATGTTCTCTCTATCTATGATGCTCTCTCTCTCTCTCTCTGTTCTCTCTATGATGCTCTTTCTCTCTCTCTCTCTCTCTCTGTTCTCTCTATCTCTGATGCACTCTCTATCTATGATGCTCTCTCTCTCTCTCTCTCTCTCTCTCTCTCTCTTCTCTCTATCTATGATGCTCTCTCTCTCTCTCTCTCTCTCTCTCTCTCTTCTCTCTATCTATGTTGCTCTCTCTCTCTCTCTCTCTCTCTCTCTCTCTCTCTCTCTCTCTCTTCTCTATCTATGATGCTCTCTCTCTCTCTATCTATAATGCTCTCTTCTCTCTATCTATGATGCTCTCTCTCTCTATCTATGATGCTCTCTTCTCTCTATCTATGATGCTCTCTTCTCTCTATCTATGATGCTCTCTCTCTCTATCTATGATGCTCTCTCTCTCTATCTATGATGCTCTCTTCTCTCTATCTATGATGCTCTCTCTCTCTCTCTCTCTCTCTCTCTCTCTCTCTCTCTATCTATGATGCTCTCTCTCTCTCTATCTATGATGCTCTCTCTCTCATGTCATGTGTGCACGTGTGCAAGTGCAGGAATGTACAAGTAAACTGTGTACAAGTGAGTACATCAGCCTGTTCATGCTGTTTACAGATGAGAGGGAACATGCGTAAGCAACACATGTTTGTCCGAGTGTCTATATGGTTGTTTGTGTATGTGTGTGTCTGTGTGCGTGTGTGTGTGTGTGTGAGCTCGTGTTTGTCTGAAACTGTGCAAATGCATCCTGCTACGTTGACCTTTGATGCCTTGTCCTTTGTGCATTAAATCGCACTTCCCTGTCTCTGCTGAGGCAAATGAAGAGGGAGAGAGAGGGAGAGAGAGAGGGAGAGCGAGCTAGGAGAGAGTAGGTTTGAGTGTATATAGTATGTGTGTGTCTGTGTGTGTGTGCATGTGTGTATAAGGGTGGTTGGTTGTGGTTCTGTAATGCGTGACATCAAACACACAGCTGCCTCATAACCAGGCCCATTAATGAGGGCTCAGCGGTGACCCTGCAGCAGCCAGCGGTGACCGCCCGGCGCTACCGCTTCACATCCCGCCACACCGGCCCTGGCAAAGCCACCGCCGGCCGGGCCTTACGGCCGGGTTATACGACGGCGACTCACCTTTTTCCTCCCAACCTTGGTCACGGAGGACGCGACCGACACAAAACCCCACAGCACATAAAGCCTGCGGAGAGGGGGGGGGGAGAGGGGGGAGGGGGGGGAGAAAATATCACATGTTTGAAGGAGTTCATTCCAGTTAGCTGTGACTGTCCCGTGACCTAAACATGACACTAGCCCGCTCCCTGGACCCACACAGACCTCCTTCTTCTCTGCCCCCCCCCCACACTTTAATGTTCCAGTGACCTAACTGTAGGATTCTGCACACACACACACACACACACACACACACACACACACACACACACACACACACACACACCAGTACAGGTGTTGCGTGGGCTCGGGCTCGAACAACGGTTTACTCTTTCACGTCCAGGTTTTTTGGGCCGAGCATCTCCGTGGACCTGGGAAAGGCCCGGGAGGCGCTGGCAAACCGGTGGGTTCAAACATCAAGTGTGTGTTCCTTCGTCCCGCGGGACGTCCGTCCCTCCCCGTCCCGTCCCGCGGGACGTGCTGCAACACATCCAGCACGACACACCACACCACTTCCCATCACAGACCCGTCCCACACGAGCAGAACCGCTGTGGCCCGGACCCGTCCCACACCCGACACTTCCTCCGGCCCACATGCCGCGTGGAACGGTGGCGCTCGGGCGGTCCGCTCCTGTCTGCCAGATCTGGGCCAGAACCGAGCCATAGCAGCGCCGCATGTGCCACATATCTGCCGAAGGTGGCCCGTATGTGTTGTGTGATATTTGGGCCACTTCAGGCTCACATCCAGTTTGTCAGGGCCAGAAGAAGACCACCAGTGCCGCATCACTGCCTGAAGTGGCCCCCATGTGGTTTGGCCCAAATGGGCCAAACCACATGGGGGCCACTTCAGGCAGTGATGCGGCACTGGTGGCCGGAAGTGGCCCCCATGTGGTTTGGCCCATTTGGGCCATATTTGCTGTTACACATGTGGGCCACTTCGGGCCATCAGTGCCGCATCACTGCCTGAAGTGGCCCACATCCGGGTGCTGCCCGGGACAGATGTGGGGTACAAAACTATGCTGTCTTGCACCCCCCCTCCCCCCCCCCTCTAAAAAGGTAGGGGACCTGCTCCTGCGCCCATCCCTGTAAAATGGCCCCGACCCCGCGCCTTCAGCACGGCTCCAGCCATCTTAGCTCGCGCGCGCGCGTCATTCCTTGGCCTCGGGCTGCAGAAAACCAGGGGTCTCTGGCAGAGCACGAGGTTTTGGTATTTTAAGGACGCGGTTTTTGGTTTCGGGGAGTCGTAATTCCGGACCGCGGCGTAACACCGCCGACTTCAATGTGGCACGAGGCGCGCGAAGTGGAGGAAACGACCCGCGCCCGTTCAGGTTGACCCCACCCGTCACCGCAGCCCCCCCCTCCTCCCCCCGCCGCCCACAGACCACATGGGCCGCT
>JAJHIY020000300.1:0-190000 GCA_022114975.2 Lampris megalopsis | reverse complement strand
AGAGAGGGAGGGAAGGAGAGGGGGGAGAGATAGAGAGAGGGAGAGAAGGAGGGGGGAGGGAGAGAGAAGGGGGAGAGCAAGAGAGAGAGGGGGGGAGGGGGGGATAGAGACAGGGAGAGAGAAGGAGGGAGAGAGAGAGAGGGAGGGAAGGAGAGGGGGGAGAGAGGGAGAGAGGGAGAGAAGGAGGGGGGAGGGAGCGAGAAGGGGGAGAGCAAGAGAGAGAGGGGGGGAGGGAGAGATAGAGACAGGGAGAGAGAGAGAGAGCAAGACAGAGAGGACGGGAGGGAGAGAGAGATAGAGAGGGACAGAGGGGGGAGAGAGAGAGAGGGAGGGGGAGGGGAAGAGAGAGAGAGGGGGAGGGAAGGATAGAGACAGGGAGAGAGAAGGAGGGAGAGAGAGAGAGAGCAAGACAGAGAGGAAGGGAGGGAGACAGAACGAGAGAGGGAGGGGGAGAGAGATAGAGAGGGACAGAGGGGGGAGAGAGAGGGAGGGAGGGAGGGGGAGGGGAAGAGAGAGAGGGGGGGGATGATAGACAGGGGGACAAAGGCGGTGAGAGGAATGGCAGCGTTGGAAGGGGGATGAAAGGGAATGTGAGAGAAAGAGGTAATGGCCGATTAGACGGGAACCGAGAGAGCGCTTGGGAGAGAAAGAAAGAAAGAAAGCGGGGGGAGGAGGGGGGGGGAGGGGGGGAGTTGGGTGGGAGGAGTGATTTGTCTGCTTCAGATGGAGTCAATATTTGCCCCATTCCACCGATCTTGAGGCCAAGTCCCGGATCAAAGCGAGGAGGACTAGCCGCTCTTCAAGGCAGCCCGGGCCCGGCGGGGGGAAGCAGCTGACTGCTGCAGCGCCTGTTCTGGGGGGGCAGCAGAGGGGCTTTTGGTGTTCGGGGGCTTTTGGTGTTCGGGGGTTTTTGGTGTTCGGGGGTTTTTGGTGTTCGGGGGTTTTTTTTTGTGTCAAAAGCCCCTTTGAGCGCTAAGGTGCCTCCGCTCGGCCCCGCTGCACCGACACGCCCGGAGGGGGCAAACAGGAGCCACTGATGTAAATGTCAGGTGGCGGGGCCGATCGGGGAGGAGGGGCAGGAAGGACAGCTGGGGGGCTAATAGGGCAAAGGCGGAAGAGATAAGGGGAGGGCAAGACGCAATGTGTGGTACCCGTGGGTGAGGGGCGCTACTTGGGGGTGGGGGTGGGGGGTGCAGGGGTCGCAGAGGTCACAGGCGAGACAACGACATGAGAGGAAAAGAGGCGGGGGGTGGGGGGGGGGTCACCTCAGCTGGACCGTAATTGGCCAACAAAGCTGCAGAAATGACCTTGTTCCAATTACCCTGACAAAGGGCAATTCCCTGCTGCCCATTCAGAGCAGCCACCGGGGCTGAAACGTACACACAACAACCACGCACAGCGGCGGCGCCGTCCGCACGCGGGGGATCCATGGCGTGGCCCGGCACGGAACAGCAGAACCACACAAGTGGGTCAGGAGCGTGTTGGGCTGTTCACGGTGGACTGGTTACAGGCCGCCGCGGGTCGCACCAGAACCCGGGTTTTAACAAACATCTGCTTCAGTAAAAACAATAAGAAGTCCTGGGCTGAGTCCTGTTCTGCTCTCTGCCTTTAAGGAGACGGCCGAGCAGCAAAGGTTCGATTCCCCCGTCTGTCCTGTGCACACCATGTACAGTACACACGCACACTCACACACACTCACACACACACTCACACACACAAACATGCATGCATGCACACACACACACACAAACATGCATGCACACACACACAACCTGCATGCACACACGCATGCTGCACACCCATACACACAAAAACATGCAAGTACGCTGCGTGTGCACGCACACGTGCACGCGCACACACATGCTGCACACACAAACAACATGCACACCTGCATACGGTACACGCACGCAGCACACAACACATGCGGCGCACATGCATTCACGCACACACACATGCACACTACACACATGCATGCTGCATGCACACACATGCTGCGCACACAAACAACATGCACACATGCATACGGTGCACACATGCAGCACGCAACACATGCGGCGCACATGCATTCACGTACACACACATGCACACTACACACATGCATGCCGCATGCACACACACATACTGCACACACACACACACACGTGCGCGCGTGCTGCGTACACTCTCTTGGTTCGCCTTCCCGACTGCGTAGCGACAGATTGATGGCGGCTGCGCGGCGGTCTGTGCGATACACACATCTTGGAAGAGGCCGTCGCATGGAACAAGAACTTGTTGAGCCGCCACCATAAACACGGAGGAGAAAGGTTCTGAGGAGACGGAGCAGACGGCGAGTTCTCAACAAGCCCCAGAAATGATCAGCCGGGACCCGAGCCAGGACCCGAGCCAGGTCTGCGTCAAGGCTCTGGCCCCGCGTACCCAACGGCCTCTCCTCTGGTTCGGTCTTGTGAATCTCCTCCCTTCCTTCTGGCTCCAGGTCCCACCGACCCCCCCCCCCCGTAGCACACGGACAGGTTAGGGTTGCCCACCGGAAGCGGCCCGGGGTTGAGGTCTGAGGTTCCCCTCAAGGCCCCGGTAGCGTTTCTGCACAGCGGACTACACAACCAGATAAATCAGCAGCCTTGCAGGTTTACCGGTCGTGCACTTGACACCGGTTTCTTGCGGGTAAGTGATATTCCTTGGCACGCGGAGCGGACCGAGGCGCTCCGTTAAGCGTTCCGGGTTTTGAGGAAAAAGAAGAAGACCGCGCTCCTGCAACGGCTTCAATTACGGCCCTGCGTCAGGGCGGCTGGGAAGCGCCGGCTGTTATCGTTCAGTAACCCTACCCGCGGTTGTAGCCGCTTACACAAACCCTTCATCGCCCCGAACACAGTTTGTGGAAAGCGGGATTGAATCTGCGGTGCAGAAGTAGGCTCGTCTTTTCTGTGCTGAAGCTGGGAATCTGTCTCACACTATATGCATGCACGGCAAACCATCACGTAACGTATGGCTGAGCGGGGACCACCGCCCCTGCAGCAGGTTCCCCGAACTGACCTTCCAGACCACCTCTGCAGAAGATCTTGGGTGTCTGTGTGTGTGTGTGTGTGTGTCTGTGTGTGTGTCTGCATGTGTGTGTGTCTGTGTGTGTGTCTGTGTGTGTGTCTGTCTGTGTGTGTGTCTGCGTGTGTGCACAACTCAAACCCCTCTCAGCCACCTCTCCTGCATCACGACTCTCTCTGCCTTCTGCAGCCCCCAACGAGAATTGGACAGCGGACACGAGAACGATCGGATATCTGAGCGCAGGCATCTCCCACAGGGGTTGGCACGAACCCGCGCAGGCAAATTCAAACCCGATGCTCCCCCCTCCCCTCCCCCCCGAGTCCTCCTTTCTCGCCTAATTTCACCGCTCCCCATAAAAATAAAAATAAAAAAGAAATCAGGGACTTTACAGCGGGGTTGCTTGGAGAGGAGAACGACAACGGTAAATATTTGTGAAGTGCCCGAGGGCGGGTTTATCACCCCCCCCCGTCTCCCAAACTGGCCGAGGAGTCAACATGACCTGTGACCCCGCCGTGACCCCTCCACTCCAGCCCCCCTGAGAGTGTTTCAGTGGGTTGGCTGGAACAATAAACCACAGCCCGCTTTCACGCAGAGCTCCTCGATCAGAAAATGGACAAGTCTTTCTCTGGCCTGGTCTCATCTCCCTCTCTCTCTCTTTCTCCCCCTCTCTCTCCCCCTCTCTCTCTCTGGGTCTGGGTATCATTCGTTCTCTCAAAGGGTGGACACCAAATCAGTTCGGCAGCGTGTTGTGCATAGCAGACATACTTTGGAGCAGACTGAAACCGGCCTGGAACTGTGCAGCGCCGTGCCGAGTTATGAGTTATCTGTGCATGCCTGTGTGTCTTTAAGTGTCTGTGCAAGTGTGTGTGTGTGTGTGTGTGTTGCCGTGTGTCCGCGTGCACGAGTGTGTGAGCATCCCCGTTACTTCTGGACTCGCCGGAGGCCAGATCCGAGCAAAACACCCAAATCAAAAGGTGCAAACTACACACTGCTGGATTGAAGTGGAGACCGTCTGACTGGGCGAGGCAGCAGCCAGAGCAAATAAGGACTCACACGGGCAGAAAAACAACACAAAAAACACACACAATCTGCACAAACCAAGAACCGGGACGGCGCTGTGAGAAAACAAGCGGAGTTACTCGACCCAGAAGAGAGAGAGAGAGGGAGGGTAGAAGTGGGAGAGAGAGCATGAGAGGGAGGGTAGAAGTGAGAGAGAGAGCGAGAGGGAGAGAGGGCAGACGTGGGAGAGAGAGCACGAGAGGGAGGGAGGGTTGGACGTGAGATGAGAGGAGCGAACGCCTGCGAGGGTGGGCAGCACGGGTGGGCAGCACGGGTGGGCCGCAGCGCCGGGGCAGAAGTAGAACCCCCCCCCCCCCCCGACAGCCTTCTTCCACTGTCTCAGCTCACCCGCAGGATTTCATTTGTGCGAGTCCAGCTCGGCACAGGACGCTTTCGAACGAGTCCCCACCCAAAATGCATGCAACTACATGTATGCATATGTGTGTGTGTGTGTGTGTGTGTGTGTATGTGTGTGTGTGTGTGTGTGCGTGCGTGCATGAAAAATATAAAACCCCAGGCACACCTGCTGGACAGGGTAAACATTCAAAATGAATCAGTGATATTCCCTTTGGTGGTAATTTACAAACCCTCGTGCAAACATTACTGGCTTATATACAAACACACACACACACACACACACTCACAAACACACACTCACGCACGCACACATGCACACAACACATGAAATGGAAAGAGACTTAATGGGTGGAGGGGAAGAGGGAGTCCTATTACTACAACCACAGTAAAGAGTCCAAACGAGCATACTTGTGTTTGCGTGTGTGTGTGTATCTGTGTGTGTGTGTGTGTGTGTGTGTGTGTGTGTGTGCGTTTAGAACATGCCAGCAGAGATTCTTGACTGATGCGGCCCTGTCACTGTTTGGCACCGGGTCCAACAGACCTCCTGTAATTGTTTTCAGGGCTCAGCTTTCACAAGCTGTCTTGGCAGCAGACACATTTCTCTCCCTTCCTCAAATGCCACTTTTCCTTTCTCTGCAACCCCCACCTGCAACACGCACACACACACACACACACACGCATGACACACACACACACACACGTATGCACACATGCATGAGCACATGACACGATAAACACACACATGCACCAGCACGAGACACACACACATACACACACACACAAATGCATGAGCACATGAAACACACACACATGCACGAGCACAAGAGACACACACGTACACACACACACACAAATGCATGAGCACAACACACACACACACAAATGCACGAGCACATAACACACACACACATGCACGAGTGCAAGACAGACACACATACACGTACACACACACATACATGTGCACACACACACAAATGCACGAGCACATGACACGATACACACACACATGCATGAGCACGAGACACACACACATACACACACACAAATGCATGAGCACATGACACACACACAAATGCACGAGCACATAACACACACACAAACACACACACATGCACGAGCACAAGAGACACACACGTACACACACACACAAATGCATGAGCACAACACACACACACAAATGCACGAGCACATAACACACACACACACACATGCACGAGACACACACACATACATGTGCACACACACAAATGCACGAGCACATGACACACACACAGACACACACACACATGCACAAGCACATGACACACACACACACACACACACACACACACGACGAGCACATGACACACACACAGGGGTTATTTATAACAGGGTGCAGGGGAAGGGCGGCCGGGCCTCCCGGGGGTCTATTTCGGGGGGGGGGGCACCCCTCAATCAGTCAGGCTGACAGCACCTCGGTGATACCAGGAGAACAATACAGACGAGAGCTTGTTTGTCTTCCTCCGGCCCGCCCGTCTCCCCCGCTCGGCCCGGGTCACCGTGAGCGCAGCTCTGCTCGGGGAAAAGGTCCGAGACTTCCAGTACCGGAATACCCGGGCCTTGTACTACCTCTGCTTCCCTCCTCATGCCTTTTATCCATCCATCCACCCACCCAACCACCCATCATCCAACCGCTGATCCTGCCCTCAGGGTGGCGGGGCGCTGCAGCCTACCCCAATCTGATCAAAACACCCCCGACCAATAACCGTCCCACCACAATGAAGTTCTGTAAAGTTCACACAGAGTTTCCCAGTATAGAAACACAACAACGTCTTAAGATAAGAGGTGAAAACAATGTTATCGTTTCTCTACCGTTCTGTCGTTTCCATTAAAGGTAAAGGGATGACCCGGGTTAGAGGTAAAGGGATGACCCGGGTTAAAGGTAAAGGGATGGACCCGGGTTAAAGGTAAAGGGATGACCCGGGTTAAAGGTAAAGGGATGGACCCGGGGTTAAAGGTAAAGGGATGGACCCGGGTTAAAGGTAAAGGGATGGACCCGGGTTAAAGGTAAAGGGATGGACCCGGGTTAAAGGTAAAGGGATGACCCGGGGTTAAAGGTAAAGGGATGGACCCGGGTTAAAGGTAAAGGGATGACCCGGGGTTAAAGGTAAAGGGATGGACCCGGGTTAAAGGTAAAGGGATGGACCCGGGTTAGAGGTAAAGGGATGACCCGGGTTAAAGGTAAAGGGATGGACCCGGGTTAAAGGTAAAGGGATGGACCCGGGTTAAAGGTAAAGGGATGGACCCGGGTTAAAGGTAAAGGGATGACCCGGGTTAAAGGTAAAGGGATGGACCCGGGTTAAAGGTAAAGGGATGACCCGGGTTAAAGGTAAAGGGATGGACCCGGGTTAGAGGTAAAGGGATGACCCGGGTTAAAGGTAAAGGGATGGACCCGGGTTAAAGGTAAAGGGATGGACCCGGGTTAGAGGTAAAGGGATGACCCGGGGTTAAAGGTAAAGGGATGGACCCGGGGTTAAAGGTAAAGGGATGACCCGGGTTAAAGGTAAAGGGATGGACCCGGGGTTAAAGGTAAAGGGATGGACCCGGGTTAAAGGTAAAGGGATGACCCGGGTTAAAGGTAAAGGGATGGACCCGGGGTTAAAGGTAAAGGGATGACCCGGGTTAAAGGTAAAGGGATGACCCGGGTTAGAGGTAAAGGGATGACCCGGGTTAAAGTTAAAGGGATGACCCGGGTTAAAGGTAAAGGGATGACCCGGGTTCATGGTTCGTGGGTACCGGCACTGCAGCCAACAAGTAGTCTGTATATTACCGTGTGTTAGATACCCATCTGTACCTTGACCCGACCCTTTGTTATTGTTTCCCTGTAACATAAGCTCTTCTGTGCACCCCCAGACACCTCAACACCTCCCCCACCCAAACACCCCACCCACCCCCACCATTTACCCCTTTGGCTAAAAATAACTTCCTTTGAACTCGTGCAACTTCCATCAGCTGAATGAAGAATTGTTGTGTGTGTGTGTGTAAAAGAAAGATAAGGAGACAGGAGATACGGTAAGAAGGGGGGGGGGCTGGTATCAGGGAGGGAGCCTGATGTTACTATCTGCAGAAAGTCCTGGAAGTGTTTACTGCAGTTAATGGTCCACGTCATCACTGCGGGGTTACTGTGTTGTCGCCGGCCACCTCGAACACAAAGATTCATTTTTGTATTCGCGGCACAAAACGTCAAAAGAGTGTCCACCCCAGGGGGCGTCCAGGTAGTGTAGCGGTCTATTCCATTGCCTACCAACACGGGGATCGCCGGTTCGAATCCCCTCCGGCTTAGTCGGGCGTCCCTACAACACACAATTGGCCGTGTCTGCGGGTGGGAAGCCGGATGTGGGTATATGTCCTAGTCGCTGCACTAGCGCCTCCTCTGGTTGGTCAGGGTGCCTGTTCAAGGGGGAGGGGAATAGTGTGATCCTCCCACGCGCTATATCCCTCTGGGGAAACTCCTCACTGTCAGGTGTAAAGAAGTGGCTGGCGACTCCACATATGTCGGAGGAGGCATGTGGTAGTCTGCAGCCCTCCCCGGATCGGCGGAGGGGGTGGATCAACAACTGGGACAGCTGGGAAGAGTGGGGTAATTGGCCGGGTACAATTGGGGAGGAAAAAGGGGGAAAAAATCCAAAAATGAATTAAGAATGTCTACCCCCTACCCACCCACCCAGAGGTATTTTCAAGGTGCTGGGGAAATAAAAATCCACGCGGATGGTCCAACTGACAAAAGCTCAGGTCATTAAAATGAAATGTGCACAGAACTACATCTGCAAAAGTCTTCATCCCGATGTGTATTTACAGCATGCAAATTATACTAAAGCCACACGGGGTGAAACGTTACCAAGGAAAAATATTTCAAGTTACAAGTTAAAGTGGAAGCCTCAGAAATGTCTCAGAGAAATCACTACTGAGTAAACTAATGGGCCTCCAGTTTGTGTTAACAATGTGTGCGAGTACTGTATACCAGTGATTCACAACCCTATAAATTATTCTGCCTACGGTTGACCACAGACAGATTAGGGACTTTGGGGTAACTCTAGCAAAGAGATCCCTCCCTCATTCATAGATAACGTTGCCTTGCTAGCTAGCTAGCTAGTTTGCTAGCTAGCGCGCGTTACCTAGCTAGCTAGCTAACTAGCTAGGTAACGTGGCTAATAGTGGTTTTAAAAGTTAGCATGGTACGATAGAAGCCCTGTGATGGCCTGACGGCCTGTCCAGGGTGTCTCCCCGCCTGCTGCCCAGTGACTGCTGGGATAGCTTCCAGCATCCCCATGACCCTGAGTAAGGATAAGCGGTTTGGATGATGGATGAATGAATGTTTTGTTGAGTTACCATCCTTCACAGAACGAGGTGACACAATGACGATTCAGCCTATCTGCCACCGATAAGATGGAGAAAAGAATTAGAAAAGGGCCGAGTAAGAAAAACGCCTTTACACGTAATGTCCATACGCCAACGTACATCCTCACGCATGACATTTGTATATGGAGGTACGTGAAAATAACGTGATGTGTAGACGTATGTGCAGACACGTGTGAAAGACGATTTTCTTATTTTGGCTTTCCATAAAACACAAACACGTGGCGTCTGTGGCGACATCCCCGACAAAAATGCCGAGCACTGCAGAGGTAGATGTGTTTTATGTCACTAGTTGGTGGTGTAGAAGGGACTCCTGTCAAGTTTATGCCAAAAAAAGACCACAACAGGAATCTTTGGGAATGCCACCTTAAAGGTCCTTTACATGGCAAGCCGTTTTATCATTTCATGCCACTGTTAGATACACTGTTAGATCATGCTATTCCCCCACCAGTTCCCCCTCCCCCCCCAAACAGGCAGCCCAACCGACCAGAGGAGGCGGTAGTGCAGCGATCAGGACACATACCCACACCCAGCTTCCCACCCGCAGACACGGCCCATTGTGTCTGTAGGGACGCCTGATCAAGCCGGAGGTAACATGGGGATTCGAACTGCCGATCCCTGTGTTGGTATGCAACGAAAAGACCGCTATGCTACCCAGGCTCCCAAGTGACTCATCATAATCAAATTACTTAACTATAGTGCTTATTCTAACAGACCTAGTATCTATTTTTTTTACCAACTAGTGACAGAATAGTGATAGTTTTAAGAATAAGCAATAATGCCTCATTTTTAGCAAATACGGCCTGACAATGAAGAAATGATCAAATTTGACATTTCATGTACCACAACTCTCAACAGAACAAATGGCATCCTTGTGTTATTCCCTTTCAGAGATCCCACTGATCTATTGATGAGCAGCGGCCCCTCTGACTCCCCTGAGCCGTGCTGGGAATTTCACTGCCTGCCAAGAAATAAAGGTGGAATTCAGGGTTATTAGTTCACAACGGTCTCCCTTCTTGGACGACTCACGTCCGCGGATCCATTACATCTACGCATGGCCAGACGGAGATTTAGCCCAGGTCGAATTCTTCGAGCTTTTTCCACAAGTGGTGTGAATGTGCTTAATTGACCATCTGTAACTATCCCGCCCGCCCACCCAACCCCCCCACCGCCCGGCTCCAAAAGGTGCTTTTCGTCCAGGCTAGTGCCAAATGTGTCCACCGGGACGCTCCCCTCCCCTCCCTTCCACCACAACATCTCCCCCAAACAGGTTTCCTCCAGCCGTCCCATCCTCAGCCGGCGTGTCAGTGTTGTGACTCACGTCTCTTCCACTCTGTCGCCCCCTCTCAATTAAAGTGGAAAAACCTCGGTCCACCCCTGACCTTCATGCTGACTTAACCGTTTCCACTAAACACACATGAAAACACACAAACCTAACATGGCTGCTCCCTTTCCTATTTTAGTCAAATCCTCCCTCTGTATCCGCCCTTTCTTCGGCCTTCTAGAAAGAAAGGTATGGCTGGTTTTCTATTCTGATAGCATGACTTCAGTTACAAAGGAGGGTGGCTCGCTGCTTGAGAGGCCTTTTAGCTCACAAATCACAAACGCAGCTGAGAAACGCTGATAATAGACTGATAGTGGACCTAAAATAGCCTCGCGCTTCCTGAGTGTGTTTGTACTTTTTAGGACACATGAGTAACTCCGACTAAAAAGATGGATAATTTTGAAATTGCTTAAATCAGCAGTGGCCTAAGTCGAGAGTTTTACACATACATTTATTTCATAACAAAACATCAGCAGCCATTCCTTCGGACACGCGCGTGAAACATTTGTGTGAGACATTTACATTTACATGTGTGTAAGATCGCGAGCTGCTATTGGTTTGAAGTCCATTCCCCTTCACAACGCCTCCTCGTTGCTCCTAGTGTCTCGTAACTGTGTGAGTGACGTCAGAACCTCCTCCGTCGACTTCCTCCCCAACTGCTTTCCAGTCCTGGTCCTCACACTCACCGTCCCGCTCACACACTCTTTCTCCCCCACCACTGCAAAAGCACATACACAAACACAAACACAAACACACACAACACACACACACACACAGGAATAAAATGATAAATAATGAAGAACTTGAACATAAACAGCAACGGGTAACGAGTCTGGGATTGTGCGACAGATTTCAGGAGCTTTGGTCTCAGTTACATGAAGCAGCTGAAGTTTTCATCCAGTCATTAATTCTTACCAAATATGTAGTTGTACTGGGCCAGCTGTGCTGCACGGATCTTCTTGTTTAAGGTCGCGCCCTTATCTTCCTCCAAATCGGCCATGAAGCCGGCTTCACGGAACCGCCGAGCCACCTTAACAGAACAGAGGAGTCTCAGACCAGAGTACATCTGCGAGCGCGGCTCACATCAACGGGCAATCAATCTCAGAGGATTCAGGAGACAAAGAGAGAAACTGTACAGTTCCTTCTGTTCATGTGCCCACACAACAACCATTAAAAGCTGACCTGCCGGGCGTATGACTCACTGTCGCCCCCCAAAGGAATAACCATGACCTGGGCTGGGGACAACCACAGAGGCCTGAGTAGAAAAAACAAACAAACCAAAGAGAGAGAGAGAGAGAGAGAGAGAATCATTTGGCATATCAGTTTTGAAAGCACAAATTCCTGCATCTGATTCAGGGTTTCATCATATATTATGTCCTCCTACCATTTCCCTCCAAAGTTTTCAGCTAATATAGCGATCATCCTCTCCAGGGATCCCAGCACGGCCCTGTGGACCATCACCGGCCTGTGACTCTTTCCATCAGGCCTAAGAAAACATCACACAAAAAAAAAACAAAGCACAAATTCAGGTTTTCAAAACAACGGCCACAGCAGAAGTCAGGAAGATGAGAGCTGACAGAGACTTAGGGCAGAATGAGGGGGGTGTGATGGCGTGAAGTCATAAATCGAATAAAGCGAGGACTGATTCTCCACTGATCAAGTTAGGCTGGTATGTGGGCTGCCTTGAGCCGTTTTATCCAATTCCTCCAGCAATTACAGAACATAAAATAAGACATGCACTACTCAAGACAAGAAACACGTCCTTTTAAAAGGTTTAAGCATGTCCTGGGTATGACGTTAAACTGCAACCGCCGGGTCGTCGGTGACTAAACCGGCACCCCCACTTTACCTCTTGAGTCGTTGTGAGGAGGGTGTGTGGACACCCAGCAGAACTAAACACAAAACCTGTCAAAGGGTGGATGAGCTCCTCTGTGAACCAACGGCCATCCATACCTGGAGAGGAGATAGGGACCACCAGGTACTCCCCCTACTGGAATACAATGATGACTCAACCGAGACTGGTTGAGGCATTAGCTGTGCTCCTACGACCTCCATAGGTTACGGAACTGATGATGATGATAAGTATAAGCAGTGCTTATACTGCGTTTGGTCCACAGTACAGATGGCGAGATGGAAAGGAAGTACAGTAGGCTGCATGTAAACAACATGGTTTATGAGCGACTCACCCAACATACTGCAGGTCAAATTTGATTGGCAGCTGGAAGTCCAGTTGGATTGTGGCACACTGATGCTGTCGGCCAATGGCATCTTTGATATGGACGTCGATCTGGGAAAAGTCAGGAGTGGATGTGTGAGCATCAGGCCTCGCTTTTCTGGTTCAAATCACGTTTTTATGATGACATTTGAGACTCGGCTGGAGAACCCTGGTTCTGAAAGACGCTACAGGGGACCTGCTGCATTTTTGTGGGCAGAAATTTGTTACAAATGGGTTGCCAAGACTAGCTAATATAGCTAGTTGTGGCTAGCACAACCTAGCAACAGTAGGAGGCTGTCAAGAATGTTTGGTTTATCTCTTGCAAAGTGTGCGTGTGTGTTTAACCCCAGCCTGGCCTAACCCACCTCAGTTCTCTGAGGCTCAGAATGAAGAGGTTCATGTGACCTTTGCCCGAAGCGGCAGCCTTCTTTGTCATACTTTACAACTCCTCTTACTAGCACTACAAATTTTGTCTCAAAGGAAAACACCTAAGCTCAAGTGCAGACTTTCTCACTTCCCATGTTCAAACAAAAAGACGGAAGCTCACGAGGTTGTTTTGCTTTGTGATCAGTGATGTCACGCTGGTGTGGGCCTCCACAGAGAATGAGACGGGGCAGGGAGAAGAGGATAAAGTGACAAGACACCCACGATGATTGGTTATGGACTGTGGTTGTGGCTCTGCACTGTCAGCAGCACCAGATCATATTTCATAAAAGTTATCTGAGGGTATCGGCTTCACGAACCTACCACAGTCAGAAGGACTGCTCGTCTTTCCTCCCACTGACCTTTGGTCCGTAGAAGGCACCGTCTCCGGGGTTGAGCTCCCAGCGCTCGCCAAACTGCCGCAGGCTCCTCTCCAACTGCTGCTCAGAGAGATAAAGAGAGAGATGGACACAGATATGGAAAAAGAGAGAGCCAGCCAAAGAGAGAGAGAGAGCGAGAGAGAGAGAGAGAGAGAGAGAGAGAGAGAGAGAGAGAGAGAGAGAGAGAGAGAGAGAGAGAAAATGTGAATGTTTCATGGTTTGATGTAGGGCTGTCACTTCAGCAGTCCTCTGTTTGTTGCTGAAAGATTAGGATCATTATGTTAAATTACACTCAATTGAATCAGCTGGACCTATCATAAGACCTTTAAAAAAAAAAAGTTGTCAATCAACACTGATACAGATATATCTTAACAGACTCACTCAGAGCAGATGTCCATCAGAAAAATGCAACATAAATAAATCTGATTGGATAAGTGGATAACCATCCATCCATTACCCAAACCACTTATCCTGCTCTCAGGGTCGCAGGGATGCTGGAGCCTATCCCAGCAGTCATTGCAGCAGGTGGGGAGACACCCTGGACAGGCCGCCAGACCATCACAGGACCAACACACACACACACACACACATTAAGGGACAATTTAGTATGGCCGGTTCACCTGACCTACATGTCTTTGGACTGTGGGAGGAAACCGGAGCCCTCGGAGGAAACCCGCGCAGACACGGGGGCAAGATGAAAACTCCACAGAGGACGACCCGGGACGACCCCCAAGGTTGGACTACCCCAGGGCTCGAACCCAGGACCTTCTTGCTGTGAGGCGACTGCGCCAACCACTGCGCCACCCAAGTGGATAACAATACACCATATCATTACGTAACAGCGGAATTCTCGGTAAAGTGTGATTTACTGGCATGCAGGATACACACATTTGCACAGCTGCGACTGCGAACAACTGTACAGCCTTTCATCCCCTTATCATTCATACAGTCTGCAGTCCAAAAGACGGGAAGGCAGCTAGATTAAGAAAGTGTGTGTGTGTGTGTGTGTGTGTTTTACCTGCTCGGCTGCATCCCACAGTTCAGGCTCCCCCAAGCATGGAGTCGGGCGTGTAGAGAGGAGGCAGTGGAAGGTAAACCCAAACACCTGATACACACTCTTCACAAAGTCCAAACACGCTACAATCTCTTCTTCGAGCTGAGGGGAGACGAACACAAAGAAGGGGTGAGAGTAAAGGCGAGAAACAAGAGGGACACGCTTGTAAACAGCCAACTCAAAACGGGAGTTGAGAAGGTTAAATACCAAACTAACTGGGAACGCCAACCAGCGCACGTTGGTTGGCGTCCTGAGGGCTGCTGTGATTGAGTTAGCCTCTTAGCAGTAAACATATTAACCGCATCATGTGTGACTCCTGCATCTGTTAATCAGTCGGGAGCTAACAGCAGGCAGAGGAAGACAATCAGCAACCTGTGGACTTTCCAGGGTACTATTGAGGGCTATAGGGGTACAAATATGATCAGGGCAATGGACACATGAGACAATCTTTCCATTCAGCCAGTGAATGCTGCAGAATTATGGTGGATATTCCACAGTCGGTGGGATATGGTCACATTGGGCGGCAGTCTAGAGGTGGGTAAGCCTGTTAGGACGCAATTGTTTGCACCTGTATGCAAGCGTGTGTACCTGCTGCGGTGTGCAGAAGATGTGAGCGTCATCCTGGCAGAATCGGCGGACCCTGGTGAGACCCCCGAGAGCCCCGGAGAGCTCGTTACGATGCAGTGCTCCGAAGTCGGCCCATCGCAGGGGCAGCTCCCGCCACGAGCGCACACGCTGCTCAAACATGAGGCTAAACACCCGAGAGAGGGGTCAAGGGCTTGTGAGTACACACATGGAGCTGAGGATAGACAAGAGAGAGACAGTGTGTGTGTGTGTGTGTGTGTGTTCACCAGTGAGCGGGGCAGTTCATTGGTTTGAGAGCGTAGGTCTGCTTGCCCTCAGAGGTCACAGTGAACATGTTCTCGCTGTAATGCTCCCAGTGGCCGGACCGCTCCCATAATGCAGTGCTGTACAGAGTTGGGGTCACAACCTCATCGAACCCCCGCCTTCGGTATTCGCTCTAGGAGAGGTCAAGGAGGCTCAATGTCAGACAGTCACAACACAGTAACTGAAGGCTAACTGGAGTAATATCCTGACTACCGATGGGAACACAGCTATCCCTTGGAAGACAACCAGCACATGCCAGTCAGTGACACATTTCAAGCCTCTGGAAATTTGGCCTGAAATAGTAAAAATGTCTTTTTAAGTACCCACAGAAATCTGAGTGAAAATAAACGTTCGTAACTATTAGAAAACCTAGCTCAACCAACAGCTCATTTTTCTGTTTAGACCACTTCTCAAGACTGTAAGCGTGGCGGATCACGTTTTGATTGATAGCTCCCCTGTTTTGATTGACATCTCCCTTGTTTTGATTGACGTCTCCCTTGTTTTGATTGACATCTCCCCAGCTCTGCCTACGTGGGAAAAAGAATCTCTCATGGCAACAGTCACAGGGTGCACTCCTTTTCCTACAGCCGGGGCACAATCCTGCGAGAAATGATGACGAGTGTCAAGGGAGGAGCATAGCTCTTAAATGGAGGTAGAGCCCTGCACGGGCTGAAAACTCCAGCTCTAGCCTGGCCCTGGCCTGCGGTGTTCCAAGCCCCAGCCTGACAAAGTCTGCAATTTTTCAGCCCGAGCCCGAACTGAGACTGACACAGATATCACTTTAAGCTCTCTCTGATATACGCAAACACACACACACACACAGGGAGCACCTGGCTGGCGTGGCGGCCTATTCTGTTGCTTACCAACACGGGGATTGCCGGTTCGAATCCCCATGTTAGCTCCGGCTTGGTCGGGCGTCCCTACAGACACCACTGGCCGTGTCTGCAGGTGGGTCAACCCCGGTCCGAAATAAACAATTCATAAGTTTGAAATTGCGCGCCATTCTGAGTAGCGTGATGAAACCTCACGCCGTCCCACCCGGCACGCGAATCGTCCCTTTGTCCAGCGTATCAATGCTGTATACGCCACACGCCTGTAGTCACTTAGTACTGTATATATAGGGTTTGGTACTACCCGCGGTTTCAGGCATCTGCTGGGGGTCTTGGAACATATCCCCGGGGGATAAGGGGGGACTGCTGTTTTCTATGCGGGCTATGGCGGTTAGAAAGACACAGACTGACTTTTAGCTGAGGTTAGACTACTAATTTTTCATGCATTTACTCAGCAGCTATGAGTATTGAGACGAATCAAAATATTGTGTCACAGGTCACACGAATTTGTTGCTTGTCACATGTAGTAGAGCATTTTTGTGCCGGCAGGTAATGCCGGCCCTTTCCAGCGGCTACCACCACAGGTCTATTTAAGAGCTGTGGGAAACAGCTGTCGGACATATATCTCAACATTCCTGCCAACCTTGATGTGCTACAGTTTGCTTATCGATCACACAGATCTGTGGAAGATGCTGTGTCACTGCCTCTGCATACAAGCAAGCCACTTCATCTCGTCATTGTTCAAGTTACAACGAGTATTAACCCTAACATGCATGTCTTTTTGATGGTGGGAGGAAACCGGAGCACCCGGAGGAAACCCACGCAGACACGGGGAGAACATGCAAACTCCACACAGAAAGGACCTGGGATGGCCTGGGGTTCAAACCCAGGACCTTCTTGCTGTGAGGCAACAGTGCTAACCACTGGGCCACCGTGCCGCCCCGTGTTGACCACCACAATGTGTGGTTGGCTGCTTGGCTCAGTAGGTAAGAACGTTGACCTTCCATGCCGGAGATCGGGGGTTCAAACCCCCGGTACAAGTCTCCAGTAAGAGTCTGTGGCTTAGACCCTTAATGCTATACAAGCCAGCTACCTCGGATATGAGTGAGAGTAACAAGAATACTGTCATACCGGCTCGGACATCGCCCGGGTTAACAAGGTCTGCGTCAGGTGTTGGGAGAACCTGGGAAACCTGATGAGAAATTTCAAATGCACGTTGCGGCCCTGGGTTCCTCCTGGGGCCACGCCTGTCTGACCATCGCTTTGCCATCAATCAGGAAGGAAAGGAAAAAAAAAAACGAAAGAAGATATTTGCCTCTTTTTTTTTTTACACCTATCCGTCCACTGCTGGGGAGTCCCGGGCCTCCGTGCCTTCACCCCCCCCCCCCAAGTACAGACCCCATTTACGGGAGCGTCTTCACGCTGGCCCCCTCGGGCCGTGCCATGTTCAAGTTACTTCGTTACTTATGACAGCCCTTAGACACTTATGAAGATATGTGCATGCGCGTGTTTGTGCATGTATGTGCGACAGTGATAGAGGGGCTGACTGGGTGGGGGGGGGTGCACCTTTATGAAGTCTGTGAGTGTGTTGTAGATGTGGGCTCCTTTAGGCAGGAAGAAGCAGCTGCCGGGGCTGACGTCACTAAAGAAGAACAGCTCTTGATCCTGCAGAGAAACAACGGTTGAAAAAAAAGGCTGAAAACTGAAATGTACTTTTCTCTTTCGGCTGGTAACTTCCTCCCCCCGACGCTTAATCCTCCTCTCGACCTACCTTACCGATGCGTCTGTGGTCCCTTCTCCGTGCCTCTTCCTGTTCCTTCTCCCACTCGTCCTTGTCCCTCTCTCCCAGAAAAGCCACGCCTATCATACGCATCAAACCTGAAGTCTCCTGATGATTGGCCAATGTCAAAGGCGATACCTGGATGTGACGGGGAAAGCAGAGGCCAGTATGAAGAAAGAGAGAGAGAGAGAGAGAGAAAGAGAGAAAGAGGCTGTCAGTGAGTGAAACAAAATGGAGTGGAGAGTGAGAGATGACAAAAAAGAGAGGGAGAATGAATGAGGGCAAGGGGTCCGCTGGTAGAGGAAGTGTGAGCCAATGGGAGTGATGGAGAGCCTGACGGATGGCACTGTGTTTCTAAAAGCCCAGAACAGGAAGCTGGCCTCTGACAAACACAACATCCTGTCGCTGATATTGTTTCCAGCCTGGCTCCTGTGGAATCCAGATCTGCCCAGGGACACACCAATATGAAATATCTACCCTCTCTCTGGGTCTTTCAGGACCAGGAAAATTCCACTGCCCCAGCATGCGGTCCAAACGGGCACATATTTCCTCTTTCTAGTGGTTTAGCTTTGCATGTCAGTTTATTGTATGTGTTGTGTACAGTTCTTAATAAATACTATTTAAGATCTTGAAGTCTCCTTTTGGTAGAGTAACAGCAGCAGTAATGAACAAGTGTCAAAACTAAAAGAAACCAGAGGAGTGCACTTAGTAGAGTACAGCTCTCTGCCAGCCGTATATAGCCCCCCTTCTCCGCTGTTTGAACTTGGTGACAAACCACCCTTTTTAATCGCCTTCCGGGAGAAGGGAAATATACACACACACACGGACAGAAAAAAAACTTTGTGCAGCGCCCAAGTCGATTGAATGGGAAATATGGAAGAAAAAAAAAAAGGTTTTAATATGCAGCATTCAAGCTAAAAAATCTACCCGATAAAAACGTTTTGCCTGTAAGTCTGTGGATGTGCAGCCTCCTAGGCAGACCCTGGTACGAAAGCAACCAACTCTAACATGAAATCTCAGAGCAGGCCATCAATGTCAAAGCTCTTATTAAAAGACTTCAAATGTGTTTAACCGTCGCAGTTTTCATGATATAAATTGAACGAAGGCGAATGGCTGCTCTGCTGACTGACTTTCACTCATTCTAAAGCAATAAAACAACGGTAAGAAAAAACTTCAGCAACTACAGACCAATCACAAATCTGCCACTCTTTTCAAAACTCAATGAAAAAGCAGCGGCTAAGCAACTCATAGGTCGCCTTTCATCCAATAATCTGTATGGACCTTATCAATCCAGCTTCAGAAAACTCCACAGCACAGAATATGCTCTGACAAAAGTGGTGAATGATTTACTACTTGCTTCTGACTCTGGCTGAGTTTCAATATTGGTGCTCCTACACCTAGCACAGCATTTGACAAGTTCTATTAAATTGCCTAGAAAGTTATATTGATCTCACTGACACTGCTCTCTCCTGGTTTAGATCATACTTATCTGACAGATCTCACTTTGTTTTACACAACAACTGTTCATCAGATGAAATTAAGGTCATTTATGGTGTGCCACAGGGATCTGTGCTTGGTCCTATTCTTTTCTCTATTTACACGTTGCCCCTTGGTACATTAATCAATCACTACAAACTAGGTTTCCATTCCTATGTGGATGATACCCAGCTTTACATTTCCATTAAGGCTGACACCTGTCATCAGCTGGTGGAGCTGGATTAATGTCTATTAGAAATCAAACGATGGATGTTATCTAAAACTTTTAAATGCTGAGAAAATGGAAATATTAGTTCTTGGTCCGAAGCAGATTAGAACCAAATTCAAGTTAGCTGGTTCCATAATTTCAGAAAGCCACAGTATTGGAAATCTCGTTGTCCATCTCTCTTTTGAAACACATATCATCGATATTACAAAGACTGCGTGTTTCCATTTATGAAATATTGCCAAGATTCTTTCCATTCTCTCCACGGCTGACGCCGAAACACTTGTTCATGCATTTGTCTCATCTAGGCTTTACTATCGTAAACAAAGGGTTTTATGATCTCGGGGGGAGGGGGGGGACTAAGAGTACATCTGTCACCATCTTACAATGCTGTGATTGCAAACATTCCCAAATCCTTTGTGAATAGTACACATGGCCATTGAAACTAGTTAATGGCCACGCCTATTTGCATATGAAACTGTTGGTTTCGGTCGTTATGCAACTGTATTGTTTACAAAGGCGGGGATGCCTGCAGTCAGTTTAGACTGAAGAGGTCACTTAGATGAGAGAGGAAACGTTTTTGTCCAGATGAAGTGATTCAACTTTCTTTGATTTTCTTACCTGGATTATTGAGCATGCACAAAGACCCTTTTCTCTGTTTACCTAAATCACCTATTAGCAAATTACAACTTGTACAAAATATGGATGGGATATTAACCAAGACTAGAAAATATGATCATATTACCCCTGTTCTTATCTCATTACATTGGCTGCCTGTACATATTAGATCTGACTTCACGATTCTTCTTTTAACTTATAAAATATTACATGGACTTGCAACATCCTACTTATCACATCTTGTCACTCCTCATTTACCTGCTAGGGCTCTATGACCACAAAATGCCGGCCTCCTGACTATTCCAAAAATAAATAAAACATCAGTAGAAGGGCTTTCTCTTACCAAACCCCTCTTTTCTGGAATCGTCTTCCTATACAAATTCGAGAGGCTAGTTCAGTTGACTCATTCTAAAGTAAACTCAAAACACTTCTATTGGCATCGGCCTTCAATCTCACTTAGTCTCCCATCAGAACTCAACTACAGTTATCCAGCTCATGTAGTCAATATCATGTGCACATTGATACGTATATGTACTGTATGTTACACATTCTTTCGTATTGTCTTTTTGTATTGTATTCTTTTGTTTATCATGTTTTATATGTAGATCATCTCACATTTATACATTTTCATATATTTTACTAATGTTGGTCATTATTGTTTTACTATGTGTGAAGCACTTTGAGACACACTTTGTGATACTGGGCTATAATACATTTTGACTTGAAATGTGTTTAACGGTCATGTTTTCCACGACATAAAATGAATCAAGGTGAATGGCTGCTCTGCTGTTTGACTTTCATTCATGAAACGATAAGAAAACATAGCTCAGACATGGGAAATGTTTTACTGTACAGCCACTGAGATGATTTCCAGCTGAGACTGATTAATCCTATTCATGAAATTGTGTTTTTATAGCGGAGTTTTACCACTGGAGACTGTGGCACTTCCGTGTAGTGGCGAGGTGAATGTGGCGAATTATTTCTGGTTTATCCAGTGTTCCTCCAGTTCTCCTGTGCTGACATAGCAGTGAATGATTTGCAAAATACGATTGACTTCTCGTTTACTTTCAAGACCCATACCCGATTACATGTTTCGCTTTTGACACTGTCACTGCCTGGTCTGACTCAACCGTAGATGTGAGTCAACCATAGATGGGAGTCGCGCAGGGTTGACTGAGATCAGGCAGCGACAGAGAGCAGCGTTGGTCAAGCAAGGTAGAGAGTGGATGGAGAGAGGGAGCGGCGACAGCAAGAACAAACGTTTTTCGAAGGTTTTGTGTCACAGCAACCACAAGAGGTTCTTAATCATACTGTCCTAACTGTGCTCAAAATGTTTAGGCTGACAGGTCCAGTAATTTGCGAGATTAGCCGCGGACAGTTACACAAACCCATTCACGCACATGTGACCAAGCTCAATACCCCCCCCCCCGGGCTACCTGACGGAGATAATAAAAGTGACCTTTTCAAGAAAGTATAATTTGACAAGACGGCTACAGCCGCACATAAAGGACACAATCTCATTTAGTGAGCGACTGCGCACTGAAAATGGGAAGGTGGTCGAGGAGTGAATACACACAAAAGACGAAAACTTCAAAACGTATACAGTTAAACAAAAACACACACAAACCTGGAGCATCTTGAAGACCTTGAGGAGGCCAGTGTGAGGGAGGAGCGGGCCACTGCAGACTCCTACGCTGTCCCCACATCTGAGCCACACAAATAAAGATTAGCCAGATTCAGATCTCTTTATGACTTTAGTGGACATCAGGCATGTGTGTGTGTGTGTGTTTTGTGAAATCTATACATGCCTGTATACTGTCACTGTAGGACCATTCATCTGTTCTTCAACAAGCTGTAGTCTCAGCTTACTGTTCTAGAAGACAAACACCCACAAAACACACACAAGATTCATACAGGTCACAGTTTAGTTCAGGGCATGTGCAGAGTGGGAAAGGGTCTACCCTGAATGAGCAAACACCGCCAGCAACAGACAGTATCACTGGCACACCTTAAACAGGACGCATTCCAAGATGGTGAGTAACGTCACTGCCATGGGCAATTATCAGAGGCAACATATGTAAACACTCAATTACACAAGCTGCTACAAGTAGTTTGAGCCCACAGGGCTACATCACATCTCACAATAACACGGGTCACCTGATCACAGAGTGTTTTATTCTTATTGATAAATTCTGTAATTACAGCAACTGATAATTTGACTGAGACTTGCAAAGGTCATCGTATATATTATGATATAGGAGGAGTAGCATCATTTGTGTAGGTTCACTGGGCCTGTGAGAGGACAACTCATTCAAACTAATGGGAGACGGAGAAAAGTAACAGAAAAGCAGGATCTGGGTGTCCAGGTAGCGTGGCGGTCTATTCTGCTGCCTACCAACACGGGGTTCGCCAGTTCGAATCCCCGTGTTGCCTCCAGCTTGGTCGGGCGTCCCTACAGACACAATTAGTCGTGTCTGCGGGTGGGAAGCCGGATGTGGGTGTGTGTCCTGGTCGCTGCGTTAGTGCCTCCTCTGGTCGGTCGGGGCGCCTGTTCAGGGGGAGGGGGAACTGAGGGGAATAGCGTGATCCTCCCACGCGCTACGCCCCCCTGGTGAAACTCCTCACTGTCAGGTGAAAAGAAGCGGCTGGCGACTCCACATGTATTGGAGGAGGCATGTGGTAGTCCGCAGCCTTCCCCGGATCGGCAGAGGGGGTGGAGTAGCGACCAGGACAGCTCGGAAGGGTGGGGTAATTGGCCAAGTACAATTGAGGAGAAAGGAGGGGGATGCAAAAAAAGAAAAGAAAAAGAAAAGCATAAGGTCAGGTGTGATAATAACACAAAGGCAATCAAAACTCTACAAAAACTAATTCAACTTCCTCTGCAGACTGTGAGGTCAGACCGGTTACTGGACTCGGCCCGTGTGATGCTAGAGAGGCCAGTAACTGAACGGGAACAGGAAAACCAAACCCCACTACATGCTGACCTGAAAGAGCTCTCGAACTTCTTCTTTTGTCAGCTCCAGGGTAGAAAGGGGAAGCCTGAGGGCCGCCAACTCCTTACATCTCTCCTCCACGTGGTTCAGAGACAGGCCGCTGTGGGCGAGGACGCATTTCAGTGTCAAGGGTCACACGCCACAAGGAGAGCAGTCTCGGCGGAGGGGCAGGAGGTGCCGGTTTGGAGGGGAAGAGAAACAAACAAAACACCCATGTGACAGGGATTCTCGGGAAAAAAGGTGGAAGGACAATGCGGCTTGAAACACACACACACAAAAACACACACATATCTATATCCTACACACATACATAAATACTACACACACATATATATTTAACGATTTGTTAATATAAATTCGCCGAAGCCCCGAGTGTTCGCTGTTGATCACTACCGAGGCTTCGGAGCACAAAAAGTTGTGTCCGGGACAGCCCTGTAACATATTTTGTAAGAGTAGGCCCCATACAAAAATATTTCATTTTTTTGTTATATAAAAATTTACATTAGGACCTTTTTCAGTCTCCCAATTTTGCGGTTTCTAGCACTTTCTAGCCACATATTTCACCAGGCATCGTCTGGGACACCTGCAGCAGTAACGTTCTGCTGATTTGCGGTAGACTAGACGCCGCAAGAAGGTCCTGGGTTCGAGCCCCGGGGTAGTCCAGCCTTGGGGGTCGTCCCCTGGGTGGAGTTTCTCCCCGTGTCTGCGTGGGTTTCCTCCGGGTGCTCCAGTCTCCTCCCACAGTCCAAAGACATGCAGGTCAGGTGACTCGGCCGTACTAAATTTGTGTTGACTTCCACTTTATATGAGACCTCCTGGGCGCCTTCCTTTGGAGGTTTACCGGGCACGGCCAACTGGGAGGAGACCCCGGGGTAGACCCAGAACTCGCGGGAGGGACTACATGTCCAATCTGGCCTAGGAACGGCTCAGGATCCCCCAGGAGGAGCTGGAGGGCGTTGCTGGGGAGAGGGACGTCTGGAGTGCCCTACGTAGCTTGCTGCCACCGCGACCCGACCCCGGAGAAGCGGCTTAAGATGAATGAATGAACAATAAAGATGACTGACCTTTAACATGTGTCGCACTGATCTCTTTCACTTTGTGTGCTTAAAGAGAAAAAGTTGGTCTGAAATTAAAATATATCAGGCTGTGGCAAACGCAGAAATATTTGCTAAAATTGCTCATACAGAAAGGGTTCCTGACATCCAAGAAAAAGGGAGGGAAGTTGCCGTACGTTGGGAGGGAAGGTTAGGTAAAAGCAGGCCAGAGAGATGAGAAAATGGAGACAAGGACGCAAAAACAAATACAAAGCAAAAATGAAAGCGCTGAGAAACAGTAGATCAAACCGAAAAGCGGCGTACAAGAGCTGACCCAGACAGCAGACACATTTGGGCCCGATCTGGGGCACTTTTGGTACTTACGGCTCAGTTACGGCACTGGCAACTGTTGTGTGGGCCAGACGTGGCCCAAATGTCATAAGCCGGGCCTGACTTGGGTTACGGCAACTGTTGTGTGGGCCAGACGTGGCCCAGATGTAATGAACCGGGCTTGACTTGGGTTACAGCACATACTATGTGGGCCAGATGTGGCCCAAGTGTGGCTGAGTTGAGGCAGCCACACTCCCCCTGAGTCAACGCCGTCATTCAAGGCCAAATGTGGGCCGTAAGGTAACTGCAGATGTGGGCCGTATTTGGGCCAAAGATTCTTTGCTCTCTGGGGACTGGTCTGTGTTAATATGGGCTCCTCTGAAGTACACCAGTGCCGCTACCGCTGTTCATACACCCGTAACTCGAGCAAGTTCCTGTTTAATCACTTTGTAGTTACATCTATAATAACACCCATCCATCCAAACTGCTTATCCTGCTGTCAGGGTCGTGGAGATGCTGGATCCTATCCCAGCAGTCATTGGGCGGCAGGCGGGGAGACACCCTGGACAGGCCACCAGGCCATCACCCCCCCCCCCCCACACACACACACACACAGGGATGATTTAGTACGGCCGATTCACCTGACCTACATGTCTCTGGACTGTGGGAGGAAACCGGAGCCCCCGGAGGAAACCCACGCCGACACGGCGAGAACATGCAAACGCCACACAGAGGACGACCCGGGACGACCCCCAAGGTTGGACTACCCCGGGGCTCGAACCCAGGACTTTCCTGCCATGGGGTGACCACGCTAACCACTGCGCCACCAGGCCACCCATATAATAATAATATAATATAATAACAGTAAGAGGCATTTTATTCCAGGTGGAAACATGATGAAATTCCACAGCAACTGGCAGTAGCTTCAGCAGATAGGATTTTCATCTACACCGAGACCGACAAATGACTGTTGAAAGGTTCGAGAACATTTTAGTCGCTCAAAATTAACTGTGAGAAAACTGAACACATTCACTTCACATATGACCTTTGAGCGGTAAGAGTGCATCAGTATGCTGGTATACAGATATGCATCAAGTCCCCGGGCTCAAAGGCATCTTCAGGTTAAGAATCTGGAATAACTGTAGACCCAAGAACAAGAACACGTGTTACTGTACTGGAGCACTATTCGTCTAAAGTGGGCCTTTAAGTCGTTAATATTCATAAAGTAATGATTAACGATGACCCAGTGTTGTCACTAGCAGCGTGCATATGATATGTGGATAGAGTGAGGATTTATGTCGTGCTGCAGACACACCAGTCAGGTTCTCCGGGATAAATAAGACGACTCAATAAAAATCACAGTCATTTATTCCCTATAACCGCTGGGGGCTGGAACCCTTCCCAGCAGGCTTTGAGCAGAAGGCACGGAGACACCCTGGACAGGCTGGCAGTCTACCCCCCCCCCACACACACACACATTCACACTCCACTTTACACCCATAGTCCATTTGGAGTCTTCACCTCACCAAAAAGCCATGTGGTTAGACAGGAGGAAACCAGGAGCAAATCCAGAGGAACCCTCAACAAACACAGGAAAAACACAAAAACGCCACAAACAAAAGGACTGGAATCAAACCAAGAATCCTCTTGTTGTGAGGCATTGAAATGTCAAGTCGAGTCAATTTCATTTGTATAGCCCAACATCACAATTTACAAATTTGCCTCAAGGGGCCTTACAGCAACACAACATCCTGTCTGTCCTTAGACCCTCACATCGGATAAGGAACATTCTCCAATCCATTATCCAAACCACTTATCCTGCTCTCAGGGTCGAAGGGATGCTGGAGCCTATCCCAGCAGTCACTGGGCGGCAGGCGGCGGGGGGGAGGGACACCCTGGACAGGCCGCCAGGCCATCACATGGCCCACACACACCCAGGGACAATTCAGTACGGCCGATTCACCTGACCTACATGTCTTTGTACTGTGGGAGGAAACCGAAGCACCCGGAGGAAACCCACACAGACACGGGGAGAACATACTCCACACAGAGGACGACCTGGGACGACCCCCAAGGTTGGATTACCCTGGGGCTCGAACCCAGGACCTTCTTGCAGCGAGGCAATCGCGCTAACCACTGCGCCCCCATGCCACTCGGATAAGGAACAACTCCCTTCAACGGGGAGCAAAAATAGGAAGAAACCTCAGGGAGAGCAACAGAGGAGGGATCGCTCTCCCAAGACGCCTACCATAATTTCATTTCCACTCACTTGACACATCTGTGGTCAGGAAGACTTTCGAACGAGTGGTGTTGGCCCACCCGAAGAACGTCACAGAACACCTGCTGGACCCCCTGCAGTTTGCCTACCGGGCAAACAGGTCAGTGGATGATGCGGTCAACATGGGACTGCACTACATCCTGCAACACCTTAATTGCCTAGCAACATATGCGAGGATTCTGTTTGTGGACTTCAGCTTGGCGTTCAACACCATCATTCCAGAAAATTCTCTTCTCCAAACTCTCTCAGCTCACTGTATCCCCTTCCATCTGTCAGTGGATCACCTGCTTCCTGACAGGCAGAAAACAGCAGGTGAGGCCGGGGGAAGTCACTTCTGGTATACGGACAGTCAGCACTGTTGCCCCCCAGGGATGTATCCTCTCCCCACTGCTCTTCTCCCTCAACACCAACGACGGCACCTCCAAGGGGCCAGCTGTTAAACTAATGAAGTTTGCAGACAACACTACAGTCATTGGACTCATCCATGATGGCGGGAGATTGAGTGGCTGGTGCTCGGGTGTAGTCAGAACAACTTGGAGATGAACATGCTCAAGACTGGTGATGACAGCAGAGTTAAGGAGACGCCCCTCAGCACTGCCCCCCCCCCACAATATCCAACAGCTCTGTGTCAACCATGGAGACCTTCAAGTTTCTGGGAACTACCATTTCCAAAGACCTGAAGTAGGAAACCAACATCAACTCCATCCAAAAACAGCCCAGCAGAGGATGTTCTTTCTGCATCAACTGAGGAAATCTGATCTGCCACAGGAGCTGCTGAGCCAGTTCTACACTGCAATCATTGAATCTGTCCTATGTACATCCATCATGAATCTGTCCTATGTACATCCATCATGAATCTGTCCTATATGTACATCCATCATGAATCTGTCCTATATGTACATCCATCATGGTCTGGTTCAGAACAGCAACAAAACAGGATAGGAACAAACTGCAGCCAACAATAAAGACAGAAGAAAAGAACAAAAATCGGTGCTCCCCTACCCATCCTGCAGGACTTGTACACCTCTAGAGCCCAGATACAGGCGGGCAGAATCAGCACAGACCCCCCACACCCAGGACACAAGTCTGTTTGAACTCCTACCCTCTGGCAAGCACTACAGAGCAATGGGCACCACCCACAGGCCATCTCTCTCACGAACACATAACAGTATGGTGCAGGAACAGACACTATGTAAATATGACACTTTGTAAATAGCCTCCTCTCGTCAAGATGTCTCCCCTACATATCTATGATGTGCAATACAAATGTCTGCGAAATACAAATGTACAACTGTAAATACACATATAACTGCTGCATACTGGTAACAAATTAATGCTGTTATTGTTGTGGTTGTAACATGGGTATATAATATAGTATGTAGTTGTGAGGTGAATACTTCTGAAGTGTATACTTCTTCTGGTACACAAGATAATATAGAGTAATATAGTGGGAGTATATTGCATTGTATATGGGCATGACGGGTTGTGATATGGTATATGGTATAGTGTATGGGCAATATGGTGTAACTTATGGGTATAGGTTGTTGATTACTCAACCATAACAAAACTCTGTATAGTAACGCCATACCTGTTGTGTATACATTCTTACCTCCAACGTCCTGTTGTTGTTTTTTCGTTTTTGTGTGTTTTGTTTCCTCTTTTTTTGTGTGAGCGACATTTGCAAGTGCCAGAAGCTGCTGTGTACTGGAGTCAGAGTCCTTGTGCGCACAGGCACACTTAGCCAACAAAGTTGATTCTGATTATATTAAGTGATTAAAAAGAAGCCCCTGAGCAAAAAATGCAACGGCAGTGTCTCACCCATTCTGCAGCAGATGGTCACAGTAGAGCCCGCTCTCTGACACCCCTTCTCTACACAGATCGGCACCAAAGACCCCCTCCAGCACCCCTCCAAGGACACAGGCTCCTGTCCTCCATGCTGTCTACGAAAGAGGCCAGTACAAAGAAGACAATGTAAAAACATAAAAACAACAAGGAGGGGAGGGCATAAACAGCCACAGCATAAATGACACAGACTGGAGGAAACTGGGGGGGGGGGGTACCTGTTTGCCCTCTACTGAGTTAAACCCCAGAAGCTGTAGTTCACAATCTTCCTCTAGGGGCCGTCCAAGCTCCCACAGCTCCCCATTGACCTTGCTCACAAGCGCTCCTTTCACGCTGAAGGGGAGCATGTAATAACCAACATGTTATAACATAAGAGAATGAACAGGGGTTATTCCACAAACGTTTCCATTTCGAGCTTACTGTGCATTTTGAGCGACGAGAAGGGGAGTGGTCGTGCCGGCCGTTCCCTTCACAGTCCTGCCACTAACCAACTGAATACTGAGGGGCCCCTCTGTAGCTGCGGCTCTCTTCCTTTCCCCCTGCTTCTCCCTGAGGGCCTCAAAGACCCCCAGCCGCTCAGACAGCGCAGGGGACACCTTCACCTGGGGGAAGCGGGGAGGGATGCAGGTGTGGGTCAGAAAGGAGGGGTGGATTAGGGTGATGGTGTCAGGGATTGGGCCAGGTAAGGATGAAAGGGCCAGATAAGGATGAAAGGGCATGACAGTAGTGAGGTGAGAGGAGAGACAAGAGATGTTGAAAAGCTGTTTTCTTTTTTTTTTTCAAACGCACGTGTGCACGAGATACACAAACACAACCCTGAAAGTGTGGTGTGGTGTGTGTGTGTGTGTGTGTGTGTCTGGACAGGTCCATCCTGGCATATTCCACTACCACTTGTATCCCCCCCAACACACCACACTAACCCAAAGCCGATAAGCAATAACCACAAATAGAGCGACGACAGCACAAGCGTCCCCGGCAGAGAGCAGAGTACTTTAGTCTAAAGTAATCCTGGGATTACCCGAGATGTCGTTACCCCGGCAGCTGTGCAGAAGAGGGAACAGCCTGCAGGGCTCGCCGATGCCCCTCTGCACGGGTGCGTCACGTTAGCTTGAGCGCAGCTCAGCAAAGCGCTGGCGCTAAGATGGCACGCCTTGCTACAGCGCCTGCGCCGGACGAGCGTCGTGTGCGCCGAAGACCGCAGGGCCGAGAACCGGAAGAGCAGAGTCGCCACCATCCTAAACACACACGCTCTACAACCGCCGCGCCGCAACCGTATTACCACGGCGCTTCTCCCCCTTCGCTGTACGCCGCCATGACACCGGAAGAGATGTCAATCGACGGCAGAGGGGATTGGACAAAGCACAGAAAGAGAGGGGGCTGCGTGCGCGCGCACGAGCTGCCGCGCCAGAAGCGCGCGTCCGCTGCAAGCCAGCCAGCCGCGCCGACAGGGAGTGAGGGGGGGGGTGTTAAGCAAATAATGGCATCCTGCAATAAAACCAACCGTTATGCAACAACAACAACCACCCCTACGCAGTACGGTTCCGGACTCGGGGGAGACACGAACTTCCCAAAAACAAGCCCGGCCTTCAGTCTAGCTGGGTCCAGAAACCCGTGTTCCGCCGCACTCATCAGTGGCCACTGACACGCGTTTCTGCAGCGGGCGGGGGAGCGGTTTTGACTCGCCCCGTCACGTGGGGGGGGGGCAGATTTTAGGAAAACAAATCTCGTCACCGACAGCGACACACTGGGCCACGAGCAGCAGCGGCTGCCCGATTTTAATAGATGCCAACGAGTCGTTAAAAAGGCAAAAACTTTTAGAATTAGCATATATATATACATATATACATATATATATGTATATATATAGTGACGTGATTTTTAGTATCTTTTGACAGAATCTGTTAGGGGGACCCCCCCCCCAGTTTCGGACTAGTCAGGTGGGACTGAGGCACAAGAAGCACCCAAATAATGTTGGCATCACATGGCCCTCAACAGAACTGGACTACCCACTTTTCTGCAGTTTTGCAAAGTTTTAACTCTTCTGTATATATATATATATATATATTTTTTTGAGCCAATATTTCCGCTGAGGGCGTAGTCTGCAGCACAAACGCAGCACTCCAATCCACTGGTCAGATTTATTTTGCATCAATTCAGAGGGTGGCCTCAAAATGAATGGGCAAAAGTCTACGCTTGATTCAACGACGCTAAGATCCGAGGTACCGCCGAACGGCCACTTGGGGGCGATATTGCGCTTCTAAAGGTAGCACAGGCTGCCGGGAGAAGGGTAGCACAGCAAGTTTTGGGACAAACTTGTATGCTAAGCAGCTCGCTACACCACCTAGTCCATTCATATAGCCTGGAATAGTTAGGGGGGGGGGGTTGGGGGGGCACCTCCTCTCAGTGTTAACTTCTGCCACATAGTGAGCTTGCCTTAAGGTAAAGCGCCAGCGTCCATCAGGGCTGTTTGCCAGTCGTTCCTGAAGTGTTTTATGAACTGATCTGAACCTGCATGGTCGACATTTGCCTACAAAGCCCTGTGCATCTCTCAACTCCTACTGAAATGTGCAGGGCTGTGAATGAAACGTGGGACTGAGACGTCAAAAGCTTGGCCTTTAAGTGTACGATGTGTTGGCAGTGACTTGGTTCGTTCCTCTGCCTACAGTAATGCAGCTACTGAAGTCGTTAAGTTATTGATGTGAGGTTTACAATGTAGTCCAATAATAAAAACCATGCAGAGCAACTTAAGGAACCGTCAGTGTGCAGCCCTTACGATAAGTTATCGCCTCGACTGTGGCAGCAGGTGAGCTGAGCTGCTTGCAGGCCGCCGGACCATTAATCGTGTGTCTGAATGGGACCTGTGTGTGTGTGTGTGTGTGTGATTCATCACGTATCAGATGTGTTCGTCTGAAAGACGTCTTGTGTTTCCAACAAGCTGATACTGCAACAACAGTGAACAACAGTGTGTTTGAGGAGAAAAACAACAAAAAGTGGTATGAGGAGGAAATGAGGTGTGACAAGCCACTGGATAACATGTATTAAAGAAACCCCGTCTTAAAAACAGGCACCTGCAGCCTAATTTTCCGCCTTTCTCAACATTTAATCATCCAGTGTATCCAGCGTGATGCATGTTTGTACGTTAACTAGACGTCAACTCCAGAGACCGTAAAACCGAGTCTCTGACCCACATGAACCCTGCACTGACAGTCATATAAAACATGGTTTCCTCGTGACAGTGGTGCTACGCTCCATGTTTTGTTGTTTTTAAGAAAATGCATACATGAGACAGGCCCGTATACACCCCCCCAGAGGACGACGACGCTTCCAGTGTGCATATTCTCAATGTGACAATGCATAAAAAATAAACTTGTGTGCAAAAATCCGTACTGACAAAGGATCACACCCGAAAGGACTGGACACTCCATGAGCAGGGATGTAGCATCATTGATGAGGATATAAGCAATAGCAATGGGTCTAATAACATTTATAGACACACTTTCAGTTTTCTCTTTTTAACATTTTCAAACTCAAAAATGTCAAACAAAGATCCCCTAAAAAAATCACAGGGACATGTAACAGTAGGACTATTTACAGAAAGAATCAAGGGGGTAACATCTCTGAATGGGGAGGGAACACCTGTCTGAGAGGAGGAGATCATTTACAACTGTTTTCCCCGACTCGAACCGGGAAGTCGTTAACTGTGTCGGCACGTAAAACAGTCACGATTGCAGATAAATAGTTTTACAGAGCATTGGTAGATGATGTGTAGGGACACTCGTGAAAAAAAAAAAAAAGAGAAAAAAAACCCATTAGGCCAGTACTGTGACAAGTCCGTTGGCTTTTTCGAAGGTCGTACTTTTCACAATAAAAGCATCCATTCAAACTTTAAATAGGAATGTTATCAGACACTGAAACCACTTCATGAACGACATCTTGAACTTAACCTGTTAAATGTTGCAGAGCAGACGAACACAGAGGAGGACAAACATACAGAGGTTAGACGGAAGGTAGGAGGACTTGACAGGGAGGGAAAATAAAGGGGGGGGAGGTCGGCGAGTATTTATCGACCCGCTCCGAGAACAACCCGTCCGTCGTGATTTCTCTAACGCGCTCCTCTTCGCCCCCGCCAGCAGCTGGGAGACATGTAATCCCACCAGACGCGACCAGTGACAAGAAATGAAGTTGATGAACAACGAAAGCAGCTCAAAATGAGACAAAAAAGGGGCATTTTTAATTTCTCTGAAGATGTGTGCGTGTGTGTGTGTGTGTGTGTGTGTGTGGTGGTGGGGGGGGGGAGGTCGAGCAGTGCAATTAAAGTGATAAACTGTGACCAAAGACAGTACCCCCCCTCCCCCAACTTGAATGGAAACTCTGGATTTTATTCAAATTAGTACATGTGAAACGTGGAACCCCCCCCCCCTCCATTAGTACATGGGAAACATGGACCCCCCCACACACACACACACACAGACACACACGCATCCACTACTGAGTATCTTCAGGACTCACTAAGCACGCACTCGTCTTGTTTCACGCTACGACGCTCGACCGTCGTCACTCTCCTCCTCTTATTTTGTGGTTTCAAGAGGCGGAGCAGACAGAAGCGAGCCAATTAACCGCAGAGAAATGCTCCCGGGACTAAAGCTCCTCCGAGGCCTCAGTCGCAGTAACGAAAGACGGGCCGAATGGTGACCGTTGTTCTCTTAAACCAAAATTAAAAAAAAAAAAAAATAGGTTGACGAAACATGAGCGTCAACGTCTTCAGTCTTTACAATTAAAAGCTTGGAAATACACACTGGGAGCCATGTAAGCATGGAAAAGTCTAGAAAGAGAGGCGCATTATTTACAAGACACACTCTGGAGATGGGGACGGGGTTAAAATCTGCCTTGACAAATATGTCGACCTCTCAAAAAAATGAGCCTGTTTTTCTTTATACCCCCCCATTACCACTGCAAATGCAACACACACACACATACACACAAACAAACACACCCATTCCAAGATCACCCCAACTCCCAAACCCTACCACAGCCCCCCAACCCCATCCCAGAAAATGTTTCACAGCAATCATATGAGGAGAAAACGGGAAGAGAATTAAAAAAAGAATAACCACCTGTGCTTCTCTTTTTTTTTACTTGAAGTTCTGCTGTGTGCTCCTCCTAGGCTTTTAATACTTCTGGAAGTGAAATTGAAAACTTTTATCACCTGCGTATGAAGGGCTGGAAGAAAGGGGGGGGGCAGATTTAGGACTTGTTACACAACACTCTGCACTACGCAACTGATAAGCTGACAACTGCATCAGACAGTGTGGGATGACTGGACTGGCTACCCAGTTTGCAAGGTTCAATTGGCTATTTACAAAAAAGAACTTGGTAAAATAGCTTAAATGTAGGCTAGATTAACATAGTGAAGATAACCAGGCTCATACCAGCAGGGCTAACACACTCTCCATGTTGGGTTTAGCTAGGCGTGTGGCTTGCACTTCTCATTCAGCATGTCAAAGGTGACCATTTCAGTAGCGGGGGGGTAGGAAGGGTCTCTTCGGTGCATGGAAGGGGCCACTGGTGAATGGGGGACCCGAACGCTTACCCCCCCGGAAACCCCCTACGTTTTGGCCGAGGTGGGGATTATGGGCCCGGCCTCGCAGCATGGGTCTCTGTGGAACAGGGACCAAGAGGATGGGAGGCCGCGGGCCGGGCAAGTGTAGCAAGGGGATGGGGGTAGAGGAGGGGCCACGCGGATTTGGGGTTTGGTCGCGGGGCTGAGCTGGGGGACTGGCTGGGGGCTTCTGATGAGAAGGGGCAGGGGACTGGGTAGGGGCGGAGGTGCGAGAGGGAGCGGTGTCTACCGTAGGAGAGGGAGGAGTAGAGGTGGAGGCCGTGGAGGAGGTGGAGGTAGGAGGAGTAGGAGAGGGGGATAGAGGAGGAAGGTTTACAGATTCCTTCACCCTGCCTAATAAGGGTGGAGGAGCACCAGGGGCACCTGGGCGGTGGAGGGGGGGTGCGTGTCGGGGGACAAAGGATTCTTTAATTGTATTGGAACGGGGTAGTTTGGGAGGTTCCCCAAGTAGTGATGACATGAGAGGAGGGGGAGCTGCCTTACCCCCTCTAGGTCCTACTGTCCCCCCTCCTCGCTCTGCCCCTTCAGGTCTGACTTGGGGGAGATGGGGTATGTGACGTTCTACTGGCACCAGCACTCCCCCAACCATGACGGCAGAGGGCACATTGGGGAAGCTGTGTGGCGGGGGAGGGCGCTGGGGTATGGGAGGGGGCCGAGGGATGAGCGGAGGAGCGCCGAAGAAAGGGGAAGGGGGAGGAGGGGGATGCTGGCCAAGATGTGAGGGAGGAGGTGGGTTCTGGAGGTTCTCCCCATGGTAGGGCATCTGGAACTGCGCTTGGGGAGGAGGGTGCGAGTGAGGATGGGAAGGGAGAGGGGGAGGAGGGGGTGGGTGAAGATGTGGGGGGAGGAGGTGCGGGGGAGGGGGAGGAGGAGGGGGCGGTGGCAAGGTGGGAGTCATATCTTCAGGGCCTCCTTGGCCAATGTTGAGAGGTGGGGGGACAGCATGGGGGGAGGGGGGCTGGGCTTCCATATACTCCTCCTCCTCATACCACATGGCAGCCCCCGGCCGGCTGCCAGACCCTCCCCCACGCCGCGAGCCTCGGCCAATCACGCGGATGCTCTCCACTGTCTGAATGCGCTCTCCGGCAAGTGGCCGGTTAGAGTAGCCCAGGGTTTGGATTGGTGCTCCTTCAGAGCAGGGTGACACCAGCGTCTCAATGCGGTGGTACTGGCCCGTCTCCCCACTTGGAGAGCTGCACTCTTGACCTTTGACCCTGCCCTCCTTCTTTCCTTTTAGACCTTCTTCAGAGCTGCTGCTGGTCTTACGAGAGCCAGCAGTAGACCTTCTTTCTCCCGTGGCCCTGCTGTGTCCTGTTATTTTCAACTGATTAGTCTGGCCCTCCTTCCTACCCTTCATTGTCTCAGTGAGGGAGGAAGAGGCAGCCTGCTTTCTCACAGTCATCGCTTCGTCTTCCTTCAGTTTTGCTGCACTCTTCTTAACTGTCCCATACCGTGAGGAAGAGGCCAAAAAGTCCCCGTCACTGCCACTCCCAGTCGGCGTTATTACAGCATCCCAGGGGTCACTGCGATAGGCCGTGGGTGAGAGGTTATGACTTCCAGATGACCCTAGAGACTCTGCTATGGGCCCAGGTGTGTCCATGATCTCATCTTGTGTCGGAGTGCCAGCAGCCTCATCTCTCACTGGCGTACCGTCCACCCCATCACCCCCTAAAGGACTACCATCACCTAAACTGAGACTGAACCCTGGATTACCCTGCAAAAAACTGTTAATCTTGGAATCTAGACTGGGGGGAGAGACAGAAGCCACAGAGGGGCGAGGAGGGGGAGGGGGAGGAGGAGGGGACAACTCTCTCTCCGTCTCCCAATCTTTGGTTCTCCCGGGCATGTCTCGTTTGATGCTGTTTCCCGGGGTGGGCTTGGTTTTGAGGGCAGCTGGAGTGACAGGGGGCGGCTTATTTGCTGCAGACTCTGGGGAGGTGCGGGCGGGAAGGGCTGTGGAGGAGTTTGTCACACTCTGCAGCAAAGAGGACAAACCTGGAACCAGGGGAGAAGGAGAGTATCAGGGATACAATTAAGTAGGCAGGGAAGTAGTTTAACAAAACAACAATGACCTTTGTCCATCTAAACATTGGCAGTAGTCATGTTTCCATCCAAATGTTGTAAAATTCTACAGTAAGAACTGCTGGGGAACTGGTTTTAAGTGAATCTGAACTCTCCCTGTGCACAGGGTGCAACAAGATTATGTCATCATAAACATTCAAGAGAAAGGTGGATAAGATGAGAAGAATTACTTTACACTACAGAAATGTGAAGATTCATTTTCCATCGCCCTTTCCATTCACTTAATCTATTAAAATGAAATGCTGAAATTTTTGTGGTAAATGTTATCTCAATTTAAAAGCTTTATGCATTCCCCCCCAGCCAATTTTCAAAACACAGCTTGACAGATGCATAGCTAGTGAAAAGTGTATTCTTGAATGTGCCTCACCAGGTGTATTTGTCTTGGATAGAGCATTGAGTATGCCCTCAGGTGTGATGTCGACTCGTGACAAGATGCTGGCCAGGGCAGGGCTTGTAGACGTAGCTTTGGACGCCGCTGATTGACCAGAAGGGGTGGTGGGCGTTCCAGGGGAGGGCCGAGAAGAAGGGCTTGCTGCTGACAATCAATGAAGGACACAGATGGTAGATATCTAAGCAACAGCATGGATCCCATTCACTTCAGTGTTCTGATTACGTTTAATGATCTTGTAATATGCTGTTTAACTAAAAGTCTGCTTTACACACGAGACTAAACTCCAAGTTTCACTGGCACGCTGAAAAGTGATTCCAACTGCCAAAAAGTAAATTTGAACCGTTTCAAACTGAGAAATTTGTTTTTGTCTAGTATTTGTCTCATTTGAAGCCACAATCATGTTGATTGTTGTCTTCATTTAAATAAAGCGCCCCCCCCAACACACATACACACAGACACAATATGAGTTTGGCCTTTTGGGCCGTCTCAGGCAAATATTTAAAGGCATGGCCAAAATCGCTCATTGTGAATGATGGTCGGCTGTTTTGTGCCAATCTACGGAGACATAGACTTCTCAGATTGGAGGCTATGACACATTGTTTAAACTCCTGGGTTTTCAGGAAGCCACTTATTGTGCTTGTGAATTTGTTATCATGTAGCATGGTTATACTATCTTCTCCCACCTGTGTTCTTCATAGCAGACGTGATGGAGCTGAGAATGGAACTGATTTTTCCCAGGTCCACGTTAGCCAAGTTGACTCCCAGGGGGTTGGCTGGCGCACTCTGACTAGTGGCAGAGGTAGGAGTCACGGGAGTGGTAGGGACTGGGGTGGTGGCCTTGGAGGCTCTGGCAGGTGTGGCAGGAAGGGTCAGCTTTGACGGTGCAGCCAACTTTGTGGTCTTAGAAGCGGCAGAGGGTATCTTGTCTTTCTTGTCATCAACTGCTGGAGGCAAATTTCAAGTTGATGAAAATACACTGCATGCAAAATAACTGATTGACTGATTGATCATAAAACTATTGCCACAGCTGGTCCTGCATCTGCTTAACCTCATGCGCTTAACGCTTAACCTCCACTCAGACTGAAACAATACATGAGTTAAAGAATCAATCTTACAGAAATTTACCGTGCACTCTGACCAATACTAAAATACATTCAGGGTTAGCTTTGCTATCCTAGGGAACCGCTTGTCATAAAATTATGGATAGTGCAAAATTAGCCGCTATCGCTAATCACCACACAGATTCAGGCATGTTTGTCCCCTCGTCGACTGATTTTTTTTTCTAACATGCTCCACCATTGTTAAAACAAATATTCAGATGTACGGGGGATGTATTCCACATCTTGCACAAGGTTTGTTGACTCCTCATTTCTTACCTTCAAAAAAGCTCATTTGCAATCAGTGTAATTGTTGATTACATGCCACAAACTAGCCTAACATAATTCAAGCGGCAATGTATCTTTCATATCATGTGTCAGACAGAAAATAATGATCAACGAAGACCAAAATAATTCCTTCCTACCGCAGGGAGAGCCAATTAAAATTCCCAATTATGAACAACAAATAACATTTCAGTTTGTGACCACTATAGTACCTTTATAAAACAACTGAGCAAAACACGAGAAAAGAACAAAGACGAGGGTTTCTAGTTGTCTGTTGGGCTTTGTACTGACTACATTTGGTTGCCCAGGATTGAAAATTTGTCGTCCCAATCACCCAGACAACCAGACCAGGATAATGCCAGATTAGGTGACAAACATTGCTAAGGCAACGATAAATGGTTAAAAGGAGGTATTGGGGAAACTGTAATGCAGTCACATCATCCCAAGCAATCAACTGTATCTTGTGGTAATTAGCAATGGTGAATAGCAGTCGAGTTAAGTTTGTCAGACATAAAGGCAGTATGGAAGGAAGACAGAACATTTTTCAAATGGTGACCCCCCCCCCCCAACTGTATCTGGCCAATTACCCCAGTCACTGTCTGTTCCACCTCCTCTGCCGATCCAGGGAGGGCTGCAGACTACCACATGCCTCCTCCGATACATGTGGAGTCGCCAGCCGCTTCTTTTCACCTGACAGTGAGGAGTTTTGCCAGGGGGACGTAGCACATGGGAGGATCACGCTATTCCCCCAGTTCCCCCTCCCCCATTAACAGGCGCCCCGACCGTCCAAAGGAAGCGCTAGTGCAGCGACCAGGACAAATACCCACATTCGACTTCCCACCCGCAGACATGGCCAACTGTGTCTGTAGGGACACCCGACCAAGCCGGACGTAATAGCTGGAGGTAACACGAAGATTCAATCCGGCGATCTCCGTGTTGCCAGGCAACAGAATAGACCACCACGCTACCCGGATGCCCTCAAATGGCGAAATCTGACTCACAACACTACAGATAGACATACACAGATAAAAGCTGTGAGCCACAACAGAAGAACATTCAATCCAGTTGAACAGAGCCAAAAACATTTTTGTGGACACTAACCCTGAGCGCAGGCATTGTCAGCCTCCTCATCGGACATATCCATGTCCTCTGGATCTCTGTTGTCCTTTGCAATTTCTCCCTCATCCAGTGCCTTGCCATCTAGATCAGGGTCTAGCTGGGCCCTGTTGGCTGCCAGTCCCAGGAAGGGTGAGTCTGAGCCAGTGGGGGAGGGTGCGTCTTCGGAAGGTGAGGGGATGGGAGAGTCCTCAGGTCCAGGGAGAGACGACTTGAGGGTATCTAGCTTCTTTTTAAGACTAGCTACGCGGTTGGCAAAGGTATTGTATGCCTGAGTAAATGGGCAAAAAGGAAAAGAAAACAAAAGGGGTTGAATGAGAGATATGAGATTGCATGTTTATCTCCTCATCATCACATCTATACAATTTTAGAATTTCTCGGGAGTTGATTCACCGTTAATTAATTCACAGAAACGTTAACTACCCAATCTTAAAACTTTCTGATGAACACTTTACCAATTAATACATCCAAAGGTGGAAGCAACAGAAACACCTGATATTTTATGCATAATCTAAGACCTAAGCCATCACAGATCACAAGATCTTCCCAACTTAACCAGAGAACATGCAGGGAAAAAATGTGGCAAAATACTTACATTGGCCACGATTTTGACCTCCTTGTACTGCATCTCATAGAAAATGTCAGCGTTACCCAGAGCCTCCAGCAGAGGGGGCCCGGATTTCAACTCTTTCTCAAGAAAGCTGACAAACTCCTGCAGCTTCAGACTGCCATCCTCAAAGTCCTTGACAAACTTGTTCCCTCCGGCCTTGTCTGAAGATAAGAGGAATACGGCTTTAGGGAGCAGAGAAAAACAACGGGAAATAGACGAGCCTATAGGGTTCTATGCACAATGCTGGAAACAATAGTGATTCCAATGGCACCTGACCTTTGAGTCTCTTGAGGGCCTCTGTGCTGCAGACGTCCACCCTGAGAGCTGCCAGCTGCTTCTCCTTAAATTCCTCCTCCTCAACTGCTCGCTTATGCCCCGACAACTGCTCTATAAACGACTGGGGCTAGAAAAGACGATGACGAAGAAAAGTTAAGAGTACAAATTATAAAATATAGTGTTGTGTGTGCTGGCTGAGAAACAATGAGAGAAAAATTGAAGGCAGAGGATGAGATCATAGACTTACTGTGAACTCGGCCACTATCTTCGACTTGAGGGCAGCTTTGGGGTTGGCTTGGGCTGGAAAAGAAACGTAAGCAGATTCTTCACAGCAGACAGATACACATGCAACTGGAATCAATACCTATGGATGGTTATTTGAATCAAACATTTACATACATACACACATGGGTGACAAATTAAAGGAAAAGCCAACATCATAAAGTGTCTCAGTAAGGTGCTGGGCCACCACGAGCCTACAAAACAGCTTCACTGCTCCTTGTCATGGATTCCACAAGTCTCAGAACTCTGCTGGAGGGATGAGACACCATTCTTCCAAAAGATACTCCTCATTTAGTGTTTTGATGATGGTGGTGGAGAGCGCTGTGTAACACTTTGGTCCAAAATTACCCATAGGTGTTCAACTGGGTTAAGATTTGGTGACTGTGAAGGCCATAGCATATGATTTACATCATTTTCATACTCATCAAACCATTCAGTGACCCCTTGTGCCCTGTGGACTGGGGCATTGTCGTCCTGGAAGAAACCATTCCCATCAGGATAGAAATGTTTCATCATAGAATAAAGGGGATCACTCAGAATAATCCTGTACTGATCTGCAGTGACCCTTCCCTCTAAGAGGACAAGTGGACCCAAACCATTCCAGGAAAATGCCCCCCACAGCATAACAGAGCATGGACCCCCTCACTTTAGGGGTCAAGCACTCAGGGTTTCCCCTTTAATTGTCTGTATGTATGTACAAACATAAATATAAACATGACAACTCCAGCCTGTTGGAACAGCAACAACGTCAACGGGGGACAAACTGACCTGGTGGAAGTAGGGTCTCCTTTTCTTTCTTCTCTTTTTCCTTCTGTCTCTCCTTTTCTCGCTCTCTCTCCTTGTCCTTTTTGTTCAGACCGGCTTTGAACTGGGCAATGAGCTCCTCGGGGTACACACTCCTCTCTTCCCAGATAGAAAAGATCCTCTCCACTGACTTTCGCACCTTCCCATCTCTGACAAGGCAAATGGACAGAGAATGAAGGTACAGGTCAATACAGGTAGGCGAGGGGGCTAGCGGAGAGATTCTACTTTTAGACAGCAAAAGGTTCTAAGACCCCATTTTAAACCAAAGTTTGGCAAGTGCAATATAAAAACAGGCAAAAGAGAGTAAATGTGGGTGCACACACTTGACCAGTTGGGCAGCATTGGGGAGGACTTCGGCAAAGGCCGTACGAAAAGCGATTGCATTTTTCCTCTTGCAGTTTTGAATGACATCATTGGCAAGGTAGAACAGATTCAATCGGTGATTGGTGTCCGCTGAAAAGAGACAGAAAAGAAGGAGTACACGTTAAGGGTAAAGGTAAAATCATAGCCTTTAAACAAAAAGGTAACAAAACGAGTTTGCCGCAAGTCATTCAGAGACAAAAGAAAAAAAAAGTAAGGCACATTTTTAAAAAATTGTATATACAAAAGCAAAACACGCATTAAAACATGTTCAGTTAGGAAAAACTGAATAGGCCCAATAGAGCAATGCTTGAAAAAGATGAGAAATCTATGCCTGGTTATTCATTAACCAAGGAATTCCTTTTCGTGACGAATATCTATTAGACCAAGACTTTAGTCAACTTAGTTCAAGTACAAATTTGTCAAACCTGAGATAGAGAAAATAAGCAGTCTTGAAACTGGCAGGTCACCAACAGTTCCTTAAGTCTCCCTGAATAGCATGTTCAATGAGCTAATGCTACCAGGCAACATAAAGCTCCAGCCAGCAACTTGGATAGCTTAGCAACACAATTCATTGATAAGAAATAAAAGCTAATTTACTAGGCACCCTAAGATGGTAGTGAGACCAGGTATATTATATGGTTTGGAGACAGTGGCGCTGATGAAAAGACAGGAGGTGGAGCTGGAGGTGGCAGAGTTGAAGATGCTAAGATTTTCATTGGGACTGACGAAGAAGGGCAGGATTAGGAACAAGTATATTAGAGGGACAACTCAGGTTGGACGGTTTGGAGACAAAGCAAGAGAGGCAAGATTGAGATGGTTTGGACATGTGTGGAGGAGAGATACTGGGTATGTTGGGAGAAGGATGCTGAATATGGAGCTGCCAGGGAAGAGGAAAAGAGGAAGGCCAAAGAGGAGGTTTATGGATGTGGTGAGAGAGGACATGCAGGTGGCTGGTGTGACAGAGGAAGATGCAGAGGACAGGAAGAGATGGAAATCGATGATCCGTTGTGGCGACCCCTAACGGAAGCAGCCGAAAGTAGTAGTAGTAGTAGTAGTAGTAATAGTAGACTAGGCACCCTACAAAAAAAGCTACAAACCCTTTAATGTCACTTTCACCTCATGCTTAATGATCTAGTCATAGAGGTGTTAGGCTGTCTGATTTCTTTTTCTTTTTTAATTTTGATATACTCTATTGATCCCCGTAGGGAAATTATGCTCTGCATGTAACCCATCCTAACTGTGTAGCTAGGAGCAGTGGGCAGCCGTCATGCAGCACCCGGGGACCAACTCCAGTTCATCTTCCCATGCCTCGGTCAGGGGCACAGACAGGAGTATTAACCCTAACATGCATGTCTTTTTGATGGTGGGACAAAACCGGAGCATCTGGAGAAAACCCACCGCAGACACGGGTAGAACATGCCAACTCCACACAGAGGACCTGGGATGACCCTCCCCCAACGGTTAGACAACCCCAGGGTTTGAACTCAGGACCTTCTTGCTGTGAGGTGACAGTGCGCCACCGGGCCGCCTAAATACATAATCTCACAAGCAACTTTGCCAACATTACCCAAACTCCACCTTCTTGCTACAACCATAACTAAGCTCTATATCGCCAATCGCAGAAATCTAAGAATATTGTCCATTTACTACCAATATACACTTCCAGTATATCTATGGCGTTCACTGGTACTACAGGTTAACAGTTGAAAGCCAAGATACAGAACATAACGAGGCAACAAGCGCAACCCATCAGCTACGCATTATCACAATGATTCACAACCTTCTGTCTTGGACAAATGTTACTGCGAATGTGTTTTGTATCAGTGATTCACTAAATACATGAATGAAAGAACAATCAGTTGGTGTATAATTAACCCGCCTAAAAGCAGTCAAAAGAATACAAATATGCTCATGATACACCCTGAGTTAAGCAGTATCCCACTTCGCATCAATGAAAGGATAAACTCACAACCCTTCGCTCACACACCCACGAGGTTACTGCTGATCTAAATATGAGCGAGGTAAGAGGGCTACTCACCACAGCAAATATCCTCAAGTTCAAAATGACTGTATCAAATTATTCCACAGATTGTACTGCTTTCAAATGACACTTTCAATACGTCCAATTTCTTTTGTTCTTCCCGGACCCCCCCCCCCCGCTTTTCTCCCCAATTGTATCCGGCCAATCACCCCCCTCTTCCGAGCTGTCCCGGTTAATGCTCCACCCCCTCTGCTGATCCAGGGAGGGCTGCAGACTACCACATGCCTCCTCCGATACACATGGGAGTCGCCAGCCGCTTCTTTTCCCCTGACAATGAGGAGTTTCACCAGGGGAATGTAGCACGTGGGAGGATCACGATATTCCCCCCCAAACAGGCACCCTGACCGACCAGAGGAGACGCTAGTGCAGCGACCAGGACACATGGCCACATCCGGCTTCCCACCCGCAGACACAGCCAATTGTGTCTGTAGGGACACCCGATCAAGCCGGCGGTAACACGGGGATTCGAACCGCAAATCCCCGTGCTGGAAGGCAACGGAATAGACCGCTACGTTACCCGGTCGCCCCCTCGTCTAGTCCATTTTATTTGTATAGCCCATTATCATAAACTACAAATTTGCCTCAGTGGGATTTATCGCAACACAGCATCCTGTCCTTACACCCTCGTATCAGATAAGGAACAACTCCCTAAAAAAAAACCTTTAACAGGGAGCAAAAATAGGAAGAAAACTCAGGGAGAGCAACAGAGGAGTAATCTCTCCCAAGACAGACTTAAGTGCAATGGATGTTGTGCGTACAGAATAGAACACAATTTACAGAATACAATACTGAAAGAGGATAACAGAACTGTAATCGGATTATAAGATATGTGAACAATATGATGAGGAGGATGCCAAGCAGTGTCCACATGCCACTGGAACAACCCAGGACCTGAGCCACGCAACCACCATCACCACCATGGCAGGAGGACAGACTACACATGCACACAGGGGAGACTCACATCACACCATTCACATACAGGTAGTCCCCGGGTTACGAATGCCCGACTTACGAACTCCCGTACTTACGAACCGACCTCCGTAAAGCCCATTAGTTTAAAGAATCAGGTTACACACAGTGGCTTGTACTAACGAACGGATGGACTACGTCATGTGACGCATGACGCTCAAAACACTGCGCGTTTTAGGCAGTTCGCCGGACCGACGGAGAAAGCCACGCCGTTGTCGCCGTTTTAAGTTGGGTCGCGTTAACACTGTTGTGTGCGTTGTTTCCACTTAAAATGTTTCGTGTCTACCCTCGTCATCATGGCTTCCAAGTGTATATCTGACGCAAGTGATGGTGACGCATCGAAGAAAAGAAAAACGATCACGACTGAAGTGAAAGCGGACATAATAAAGATCAGAGAGAGGTGAAACGCTCTTATCGTTTTTTCACTTACCCGGTGAGGCGGGGAAGCGAGCCCCGAGCGGGCTCTCGTTTCTGGCGTCAAATGGCCAGCGCCCGCCGGTTGTGACCCACTCCGGGGACAGTGGCAGGTGGGGAGTTTGAAATGTAAGAAATGTTCCTTTAGAAAGTTGACTCACTTCATCTGGACACAACGTTGTATGTTGAGTTTCTTACCTGGATTATTGAGCATGTATAAAGACATGTTTCTGTAATGTTTCTTATACCTTTACACACCTTCTCTCACTTATAAATACTGTATTGTTGTTACGTTTATTATTATCATTGAATTATTATGTTTATAATGTTTTAGGTAAAATATTGTGACGGCCTGTCCAGGGTGTCTCCCCGCCTGCCGCCCAATGACTGCTGGGATAGGCTCCAGCATCCCAAGACCCCGATTGGGGTAAGTGGCTTGGAATGGAAATGTAGTGTGTTCAGGCTCACTCAGGGGGCGGGGGGTATAAGTGTTAGCTGTACATAGTTGGGAGAGAGGTTTTGCTGTTCTGGAGGGGCGGTACACTGCTGCCGGGTCAAGGGTTAGTGGGTCAGGTCTTTGGCGAGAGAGAGACAACCGGTAGTCGGTTTTAATGGCAGTCTGTACGGCGTGGCTGTGGCCAGCAACAGCCGTGAATAAAGCAACGCTCAGTTGTAAGTTTTGAAGTGGGCTTTTTTTTTTTATAGCGGTGAATGCTACAATATATACTAAGACAAACATTTGACTAATTGATGTTTTTTTATCTCTATACACACATTCTCTCACAATTAATTCTAAATACTGTACTGTAGTTACATTTATTATTATTACTGCATTATTATGTTTATGATGTTTTAGGTAAAATATATACTATATACTAAGACAAACAATTGACTAATTGACGCGAGATGTGAACTCTACCTAACTGTTCCAACTTACATACAAATTCGACATCAGAACAGACTCAAAAACAGAACGTTCATAACCCGGGGCCTACCTGTACACGGGAGAAGAGAAAGGAGAAGACACCATTCAGGGAGAGAAAGCCAGAGAGAGAGAACAGTTTGCAATAGTCAATAATCTATACGCTATAGTCTCTTTGGCAGAACAGTGTTTGGTATATTCATTGAGACAGAAACTGACCCGCCACACAGTAGAGGTCATGAAGCACTCGATGTAAAGGCAACCAATTGCCTTAACTAAGGTTAAGGCAAAAAGATGAGTTTTAAGTTTGGATTTAAGGGGCTCAACAGACTCTGATTGTCTGATGGCAGCAGGCAGGTTATTCCATAAGAACGGGGCCCAACAGGAAAAGGCCCTGCCACCAGTCGACTTTTTTTTAACTTTGGGAACACACAGGAGCCTTGTATTTTGAGAGCAGAGAGCTCGAGAAGGAATGTATGGTTTAAGGAGATCAGACAGGTAAGACGGGGCAAGCCCATTTAGGATTTTACAAGTCAGCAGAAGCACCGTGTATTCTGATCTAACATGGATAGGAAGCCAATGAAGGGAGGCAAGAATTGGTGTACATATGGTCAAATGTCCTAGTTTTAGTTAGGATTCTAGCAGCAGCATTCTGAACCATCTGAAGACTTTTAGTGCTAAAATGTGTTAGACCTGAGAACAAAACATTACAGTAATCAAGTCTGGATGAAACAAATGCATGTATTACAGTCTCTGCGTCAGCCATGGAGAGAAAAGGCCGAATTTTAGCTATGTTATGCAAGTGAAAAATGGCAGTATTGGTGATTTCTTTAATGCGCTTATCAAAGGAAAGGCTGGGATCAAACGTAACACCAAGATTTTTGGCTGCCACACTTTGTGAAACCACAGAGTTGTCGATTGTTATCGTTACTTGATCAAATTGGTGTCTGCATCTAGCAGGATCTCAGTTGTATCCAAATTTAGAAGCAGGGAATTTAGTGACATCAACACCCATGTAAGAATATCCACTGACTTGTGTGTGTTTGGAGACACCAAGTACTCAGAACAGGTGAATAGAGAATTAGTTTCCGTAACTCCAATTTGATGCTGCGGCTAGAACCCCACTAAAACTAGAAAATTGACGTGGAAAATTGGATGTCACTGCCAGCTGTTTTCAGCTTCTACTTTCGTGAGAGGCAGCTTCGTGAGATCGATAGCTGCTGTTTATTTTCTTACTATCTCTTCTCTATATTCTGCCCTAACTTCTTCATTTGTTCTGATTTAGATATTTTCTGTGCTTAATTCACTTATCGCTAGATTATCTAGTTTTCTTTCTTATACGACTCTTTTTTAGTAGGCAGCCTATCATTCCTAGTTTGTTACTAGCTTCAAGCTTAGCCTAAGTTAGCAGTTAGCTCTATTGCATTCGCAGTCAAAGCAGCCTCGTTAAAACAACGGTTTGTGGTGACTGTTCTGTTAGACAGATGTGTCCGTGAGTTAGAGCAGCTTCTTTCAGCTAGGATTACGTTAGATGTGACAGGCATTTCAGATGGCCTTAGCCCCGGGCCTAACAGCAGACCTGCTATTGTTAGCACTAGCTCAGCATCGTCGGCAGGTGCAGTGGAGTTTGTCTGTTTACTGGCGTGGGAAGGCTCGCAAGAGCAAGCCACCGGTCATGTGGCCTGGTCTGCAGTCACCTCTGCCGACTGCACACTGGTTTTCTTCACTCACCAGCCCTGTTGGTAGTCTTACCGGCCAGTGTGCTTCTCCCGCTCCTGTTGACAGAGTAAAGCAACGCATGCTAATGATAGGAGACTCCATTACCCGCAATGTTAGATTATCTTTGCCCACCTCGGTTCACTGTTTACCCGGGGCCAAAGTCTCCGACATAGAGGATAATCTTAGGGTGCTGACATCACGGAGAGAGAATCAAGGAACCCAAGCACACAGCACCACTACTTTCAGCAACACTGTTATTCATGTCGGCACCAATAATGCTAGGATGAAGCAATCAGAGATCACAAAAGCCAGCCTAGTCAGAACACTTGAGTTTGCCAGAAAGATGTGTTGGCATCAATTAATTGTCTCTGGTCCCTTATCTGTGTGAGGTAATGAAGAGATGTACAGTTGGCTCACCTCAATGAACCGCTGGCTGGCTCATTACTGTAATGAGCAGGGATTCGGCTTTGGTGATAACTGGCCTTCTTTCTGGGGCCGCCCTTACCTACCAAAAGCGGACAGCATTCACCCTACTTGGGACGGCACCGCTCTTTTGTCTAGCAATATAGATAGCCGTTTACGTTTAGTTTGACACTAGGGACTTACCATTCAGCCGGCTGCAGGTGATTAGAGAGCCTGCTAGGTTTAAATCGAGTGCAGATGTGGAGTTTAATTAATATGTTTAGTCAGGGAATTTCTCATAGTGTACATTGGGCAGTACGGTGGCACAGTGGTTAGCGCTGTTGCCTCACAGCAAGAAGGTCCTGGGTTCAAACCCCTGGGTTGTCCAACCTTGTGGGTCATCCCAGGCCATCCTCTGTGTGGAGTTTGCATGCTTTCCCCGTGTCTGCAGTAGGTTTTCTGTGGGTACTCCGGTTTCCCCCACCATCATAAAAGACATGCATGTTAGGGTTACTACTCCTTGTCTGTGCCCTTGACCGAGGCATGGCAAGGCGAACTGGAGTTGGTCCCTGGGTGCTGCACGGCAGTTGCTCACTGCTCCTTGCTACACAGCTACGATGGGTTAAATGCAGAGTGTAATTTCCTCAAGGGGATCAATAGAGTATATCAAAATCAAAAAAATTAAATCAGACTGAAAGCTTGATCTATAACATGGAGACCATCTCCCTAACCTGCTATGTTGCTCCCAAGCTCTCCTCTCCTAAATGTGTAAATCACAATAATCTAACCCTAACCCTACTACTGGTGGTGGTGAGATGTGCAACAGAGTACCTAATAATCTACAGAACCAAACATCTAATGTTATCAAAAGTGTGACCACATATTGTCCAAAGCATCGGTCATTAAAATTGTCAACAAGGTGTCTAATTCCAGTTAATATTTCACCTATTGGTAGCTCTAAAGTTCTGCCTACTACTGATCACTTCCACAAGATACTTAAATTTGGTTTCATAATTATCAGATCACTGTCTACCAGAGCCTTACTACCCAAGGCTCTGGTAGACAGTGATCTGATTCTTGAACATAGTTTCAATATGAGTGGGTTATGTGAAACATGGCTGAAACCAAATGTTTTCCTTCCCTTCAATGAAGCTTTCCCACCCGACTGTACTTATGCCCATGTAGCTCGGGCAAATAAACAAGGTGGGGATGTTGCCTTAATATACAAATCTATTTTCAATCTGACTTGTAGACTTGAATCTATATTCCAGTCTTTTGAGGGTCTTGTTCTTGGTCCATCTCCCTCAGCCATGAATAGACTTGGCTGAGTCCAAATTGTGATACTCTATCGACCTCCTGGCTGTTACTCACTATTCTCGTGAAGAATTCAGAGAATTTGTCTCAGGTCTTGCTACTCATTCTGATGAGATTCTAATGCTTGGTGATCTCAATATTCATCTGAATAAGGCGGCTGATCCTCTAAGTAAAGGGTTTCTGGAGCTAGTTGATACTTTTTGGTTCAGTTTGTTTGGCTCCGTTTGTTCAAGAGTCGACCATTGCGTGGGTAACACCCTTGATCTGGTTTTATTTAAAGAGATAGCTGTTTCTGATCTGAATGTCTTGTCAACCACATCTGCTGTGTCAGATCATTTTCTCATCAAATCTGAAGCATAACTGGCCTGTCCAGTTAATTTCGGCATAGAAGTAATTGCCACTCGCCACATTGGTCCCTCCGCTGTAGCTGCATTTGGCCAGCAGCTGCCTGAAGTCTTGGTTCCTTTCACTGTAGTGACTGACTCCGTCGAAAATTTCACTAGTGACTTAAATGTGTCCCTCTCTAGTCTCCTTGATTCAGTTGCACCTCTCACTACCACAGCTAGGTGACTAAAGAGGCCCAAACCCTGGTTTAACGACAAGACACGTGCTCTTAAGTGGGCCTGCAAAAGAATGGAATGTAAATGGCAAAAATCAAAACTGGATGTTTTTTTTTACCTATCTTGGCATGAGTGTTTATTGAAATACATGCATGCTTTATCTGCTGCAAAAAACAGTGTATGTCTTTCAATCAATATTAATAAACGTAACCCCAGATTTCTCTTTGACATTGTATCTAAACTTACTAAAAAGCAGCCGTCTATCAGCTGCTCACCATTCACAGCCCATGAGTTTCTAGACTTTTTCTGCAATAAGGTTGATGAGATGATAAACAAAATTAGTTCTTCAACTCCAGCTACTCCTGTTGATCCCGTCTTACCAAACTCACATCTATACTATGAGTCACTGATAGTCCCTGTTATAAAAGCTTTTGAGACTATCTCTCTTGATACTTTGACTAAGCTCGTGTCAGCTTCTAAACCAACTACTTGCCAACTTGACCCCTTACCAGCAAAACTTTTTAAAGACCTCTGGCCTTTCCTGGGACCTACAATGCTAGACATTGTTAATTTATCACTTACTGTTGGCACTGTTCCCAGCAGTTTTAAGACAGCTATGGTTAAACCTCTACTTAAAAAAACGCACCTTGATCCAGGGTCTCTTAATAACTATCGACCAGTATCTAATCTTCCATTCTTCCACCTATATGAACCTTTTCAATTAGCTTTCAAGACCTGTCACTCCACTGAAACTGCTCTGACCAGAGAGGTCAATGATCTTTCACCAACTATGGACTCTGATTCCACTTCTGTGATTCTACTACTGGACCTCAGTGCAGCCTTTGACACCATTGATTGCTGTATACTATTAGACACATTAAATTGTAATTTTGGAGTCTCTGGCTTAGCTCTCTCTTGGCTTAAGTCTTACCTTTCTGGAAGAACACATTGTGTCTGCTATAGTAATATTACATCAAAATTCTCTGATGTTATAGTGTGCCTCAGGGCTCAGTTAATGCCCTCTACTTTTCTCTCTTTACATTTCACCTCTTGGCCAAATTATATAGAGTTATGGAATACATTTCCATTGCTATGCTGATGATGCTCAGCTTTATGTGCCTATAAAGGCTGATGATCACACTCAAAGGACTAATTTAGAGGCCTGCTTGGCTGCTGAGAACTGGATGTCGCTACACTTTTTGCTTTTAAATATGGATAAAACCGAGACGCTGGTCATTGGCCCTGCTAGACACAGACACCAATTTGATCAAGTAACGATAACAATCAACAACTCTGATTTCACAAAGTGTGGCAGCCAAAAACCTTGGTGTTATGTTTGATCCCATCCTTTCCTTTGATAAGTACATTAAAGAAATCACCAAGACTGCCTTTTTTCACTTGTGTAACATAGCTAAAATTCGGTCTTTCTTGTCCATGGCTGATGCAGACACTCTAATACATGCATTTGTTTCATCCAGACTTGATTACTATAATGTTCTGTTTTCATGTCTATATGCCATCTCGCCTTGATGCATGCTCAATAATCCAGGTAAGCAAATCCCAGAAAGTTGAATTAGTTCTTCTGGACACAACATTTAGTGGGAGATATGTTTCATCACTCATCCAAGTGAATTCTGTCAGTCTCAACTGACTGCAGGTATCCCCCAACCTTATAAACAGCACAATTGCTTAACAACCAAACCCAGCCACTGAGGATGTACAAGCCAGAGCATTCTTAGTGCCGGTCCCAAGCTCAGATAAATGGAGAGGGTTGCGTCAGCAATGGTAGCCAGCGTAAAACCTTCGCCAAATCAAATATGCGGTTCATAAATCAGATTACCATACCAGATCGGTCAAGGCCCGCATTACCAACAACCGCCAACAGTCATTGGCCAGCAGGGTGCTGGTGGAAATTATGCTACTGTTGTGCGAATGAGAAGGAGAGAGGGATGGGTAAGAGTATAGAGGTCTGAGTTGCAACTTTGAATGTTGGCACTATGACTGGTAAAGGGAGAGAGCTGGCTGATATGATGGAAAGAAGGAAGGTAGATATACTGTGTGTGCAAGAGACCAGGTGGAAGGGGAGTAAGGCCAGGAGCATCAGAGGTGGGTTCAAACTCTTCTACCATGGTGCGGATGGGAGGAGAAATGGGGTAGGGTTATTTCTGAAGGAAGAGTATGTCAAGAGTGTGTTGAAGGTGAAGAGCGTGTCGGACAGAGTGATGAGTATGAAGCTGAAAATCGAAGGTATGATGATCAATGTTATCAGCGCATATGCCCTGCAATTTGGGTGTGAGATGGAAAGAAAGAAGAATTCTGAAGTAAGTTGGATGACGTGGTAGAGAGTGTACCCAAAGATGAGAGAGATGTGATTGGAGCAGACTTCAATGGACAAGTTTGTGAAGGCAACAGAGGTGATGGGTAGGTATGGGGTCAAGCAGAGAAATGTGGAAGGACAGATGGTGGTGGATTTTGCGAAAAGGATGGAATACATATTTCAAGAATAGGGAGGAACACAGGGTGATGTGTAAGAGTGGAGGAAGGTGCACAGAGGTGGACTATAGCTTATGTAGGAGGCGAGATCTTAAAGGGAATGGCGACTGCAAGGTGGCAGAATTGGATGGTGGTCTGTAGGATGCCGTTGGAGCTCAAGAAGAGGAAGAGAGTCAGGGCAGAGCCAAGGATCAAATAGTAGAAGTAGAAGATGGAAGACTGTGTGAACATGATTTGGGAAGTACTCAGCCAGACAATTCTCCGCGCTTGGCTGTCATGGATAGCATAACACTGCAACTCATGTCTTCCGGTTTAATTAAAGATATTAATTGTTAGGGATTCTGTTATTCCACAGCATTGTTGTTTGTATTGTTATTTGTTAATAAAAAAATAACATTTTCCAAAAGGTTTGGTGTGTTTTATGTGCATTTATAATCCCGAGGGATTTGGCTCAACGAGGTCCTATCCATGCACTTTTGTGACCCAACAGCTTGTGACAATTTTTTCTTATCATGGATAAATTAGAGACCTACATAAACGCTCATAATAATAGGCCCCGAATCCGAGACAAAATCCAAGAAAGCACTGTGAAACAGAAACGCAGAAACAGCATACTAGCGCCGACAAATTTAAGATCTGTTATATTTATGTACAGTTTCTTTTTCATTTCTCAGTACTCGCATACATTGAAACGAAATTCATCCTCCGCACTTAAACCTTCCTGTAAGACTAGGAGCAGTGGGCGGGGCCAACTCCAGTTCAAAATTCCATTCCACAAACCACATTTGTCAATACAGCCTGCAGCTGTGTGAAGGGAAGACCTGGTCAACATGCCATCAAAGTTTTCTTCAATTATGAAAGCATTTGCGTATTAAAACAACAGTGTTGAAATTACTCCTCACACCACGAAGACCTGAGTGGCCATGAAATACAATACTTCTTATAAAAACCAAGAATACTGGATTTAGGAACCATTATTGCCTCAAATCTACCTTAACGCCATCTGTCTACTCCAAAGAAAGAACTTTGTGTTAAGTGTCAAAGAGATCCGATGGAAAATGAACACTCGAGCTCTTTTTATGTACAGAAATTTGCAAATCTAGATTGAGTCATTCATCAGCATGGTCTTCAAAAGAAACCACCCTTGGATTACTCTCGTCTCCCTCCAACCATTCTATAACTCACTAACACCAAAGATAATATAAACCATGCTAGTTCACCAAAGACTACATATTTATGAACAACACATCACAATAAATATTCAAAGTAATTACAAGGGTTTTTTTAAATAGAGGGATCCATTCCATCCATTATCCGAACCACTTATCCTGCTCTCAGGGTCATGGCGATGCTGCAGCCTATCCCAGCAGTCATTGAGCGGCGGGTGGGAGACACCCTGGACAGGCCGCCAGGCCAACGCCAACGCCAACGCACACACACCCACCCACCCACACCTAGGGACAATTTAGTACGGCCGATTCACCTGACCTACATGTCTTTGGACTGTGGGAGGAAACCGGAGCCCCCAGAGGAAACCCACGCAGACACAGGGAGAACATACAAACTCCACACAGAGGAAGACCCGGCACGACCCCCAAGGTTGGACTACCCTGGGGCTCGAACCCAGGACCTTCTTGCTACGAGGCGACTGCGCTAACCACTGTGCCGCCAGAGGGATAACTGTTGAAAGATGGCCCAAGTATGAAACAAACTGACACTTAAGCATGGACCCCCCAGGGTCCTAGACGCAAAGCACTCCTCTTACAGAGCAAGTAATGGTTGGTGAGATTGTGTTCAATAGACAAATGCCATGTGTCTACAGGAGATGAGCACAAGAGTGCTTCCTGTAGTATTTGTATTGTTTTCTATTGAAACGGTGCATTGAGCGCTCACGACTAAATACAGGACTGTGATGCTTCTTGGGGCATAGCACCATGAGTGCTCCACTTCTTTCAGAAACTAACAAATTTCAGCTTTTGCTAAATTTCACAACAAAAGCCAAATCTACTTTGTTAAAGCAGGGACAACAAATGTAAAACAAACAAAAATGAATCAAATAATGTTTGTAGAGCAAACAAACAAAAATGAACCAAAAGTACTGATAAGAGACAAAACCTCACGATGAAATTTATAAGTGTATTATTACAATACAAATAAAGAGAAAGAGGAAATATGTCTTTTATCATGAAACCTCTCATTGCAATAGAGCAATAACTACTGAGCATCTCCTCGCAGTACTCAGCACCATGCAAGCGCTCGCCCTCAGTGCAAGCAATAATTTGAAGGAGTGAGGTCTTCAGTAGACCTGCAGCCCTATGTTGTGCATTCAGGAATGAGGCTTATAAAGGCACATTCCACCAAAAAGGTTGCAAACAATGTTGCCAACTCCTTTGCAAGGAAAGAAGCTAACGGATGCTCCAGAAGTTGCCAGAACTTGCTCGATGAAGGCCATCAAAAAAAAAATTGCAGAATCATCTGCAGAGAATATTGCATGTGAGAAAAAAGGGCTTCAGTGGCAGGAAGAGAATGCCATAATAGCCTAAATGTTTACAGAAATTAGAAACTCAATCAAAAGAACACGGTTTAATCAGGCATTTATAAAAGTGATGGAGACAAAAAGTGACATTATAATTCACAGAAACGTGACCTCTTCAGTCAGAACTGATTCAGCTTCCTTTGATTTTCTTACCTGGACTACTGAGCATGCATAATGACATGACAGAATTATATATATATATAAAAACAAGCCTAGATACATAAAGCAACTATAGACACTAGGGGTGTTGCAATATACTGGTATCGATGATAACAATGACATTTTAAAAATTAAATATTGATATCATGTTAATAATACACATGCAGGGGGCGCTCCAGTGGCTCACCTGGTAAGAGTGCGTACCACATAAGGCTGAGTCCTTACCGCAACGGCCTGGGTTGGAATCCGGCCTGGGCCCTTTAATGCATGTCACCCCCTCTCTCTCTCCTGCCTTTCCTGCCTCTCTCTCAACTATCGGTATCAAATAAAGGTGGAAAATGCCAGCAAAAACAAAAAAAAAATCTATCACCTTCTTTTGCTCCCTCATATTGATCAACTAGTTAACCATAAGTATGTTAATGAATGACTGAGCAAACTCCTTTCCAGGTTAATGAGTTGCTTTCCATTTAACAAAGCAACCGTGTTCCAGTACTGATGATGAAATTGGCAACAATGTCACACCAAACTAACCTTGGTAATGCTACCGCCTCGCAAAAGAAGCATCCCAACATTAAACGCCACTTTTCTCTAGGATGTTGATGCACAGATCAGACGCTACACATGGAGAAGGTGGATACTGAGACAACGCATTAATTTTCTCACACATTCATGATGCAAAAAGCAAACAACACAATGCATAAAAAAAATTTGGCAAAACTAAAGTAAACTTTGATACAGGGCTGTCACCATATTTGATTTTCACTACACGATTATCACAGCCAAAAGAATTCACCATAAAGATATTATCGCGATATCTATAGAAAATTTGAAGAAAAAAAAAAGCTCAGTCAAATTCATCTTTTTTTGGGGGGAGGGGGGGATTTCCCTCCCTTTTTTTTCTCCCGAATTGTACCTGGCCAATTATCCCACTCTTCCAAGCTGTCCCGGTCGCTGCTCCACCTCCTCTGCCGATCCGGGGGAGGGCTGCAGACTACCACGTCTCCTCCGATACACGTGGAGTCACCAGCCGCTTCTTTTCACCTGACAGTGAGGAGTTTCACCAGGGGGATGTAGCGCGTGGGAGAATCACACTATTCCCCCCCGTTTCCCCTCCCCTCCAAACACGCACGCCGACCGACCAGAGAAGGCGCTAGTGCAGTGACCAGGACACACACCCACATCCGGCTTCCCACCCGCAGACACGGCCAATTGTGTCTGTAGGGACGCCCGACCAAGCCGGAGGCAACACGGGGACTTGAACAAGCGATCCCCATGTTGGTAGGCAATGGAATAGACCGCCACGCTACCCAAACGCCTGTCAAATTCATCTTTAACTTTGTTTATTGTGCGTTTTGGCTCTTTTTTGGCAAAGGAACTAAACTCAAAACACGAGTGTAGGGAGGTGGAGAGAGTCTCTAACAATAACAGCGTACAAAAAGAACAATTACACTTCATGGGTGGTGAAAAGGATGAACTGATAAATTAACTGAAACCAGATGAACTGATAAACCAAGGATCCACGAGGCCCCAAATCTGCCATCAATACAGGGTCAACCGAAACAAAATCACCTGTGGGGAACAGGGGACAGAGTTTACCACAGGCTGACAACTAACCACCACCACCACCACTACTACTACTACTACTACTACTACTACTACTACTACTACTACTACTACTACTGCTACTACTACTGCTACTACTACTACTGCTACTACTGCTACTACTACTGCTACTACTGCTACTACTGTGATTTAATGTCCACCGACCGTGTCCTTAAATCATTTTTCCTCGTATTTTTCACGACATGGTTTTGTGCGGCAGCAGTAGCCACACACTGTGGTAGTAGCTAGCACAGCGTTTCACCAAGTTTAAACCAGTCTGAGTCAAAGTCAAACCCCACAAGGGCTACATGTGTTTAGAAATACACATGACCCCCGGTTATTTCTTTACAACACAAACCAATTTATGATCAATCACCGGGCAGGGGAATAAAACATTAAGTTTAAATAAACTCAACCGCATCAGTCAATTTTAACAGGTTATGTTAAGAGGGGGAAAAGCTCCACATTCAGTTCGGTTTATAAAGTAAACACGGTGGCGAGCCCGTGCGGAAGAAGTCGAGAGGCTGAGATTTATTTTATTTTTCTTGTTGAAGATTATTTTTTTAGGCATTTTCTGCTTCATTTTAACAGTGACAGAGAGAGACAGGGAAGGCAGGGGAGAGAGGGAGCGAGGGTGAGAGAGAGAGAGAGAGAGAGAGAGAGAGAGAGAGAGAGAGAGAGAGAGAGAGACAGGGAAGGGAGGGGAGAGAGGGAGAGAGAGAGAGAGAGAGAGAGAGAGAGAGAGAGAGAGAGAGAGAGAGAGAGAGAGAGAGAGAGAGACAGGGAAGGCAGGGGAGAGAGAGAGAGCGAGGGTGAGAGAGAGCGAGGGTGAGAGAGAGAGAGACGGAAGGCAGGGGAGCGAGGGTGAGAGAGAGCGAGGGTGAGAGAGAGAGAGAGAGAGAGGGAAGGCAGGGGAGAGAGGGGGAGAGAGAGAGAGAGAGCACGAGAGAGAGACAGGGAAAGGCAGGGGAGGGAGAGAGAGAGAGAGAGAGAGAGAGAGAGAGGGAGAGAGAGAGAGAGACAGGGAAGGCAGGGGAGAGAAAGAGCGAGGGTGAGAGAGAGAGCGAGGGTGAGAGAGGGGATGACATGCAGCAAAGGGCCCAGGCCGGACTCGAACGCAGGCTGCTGCAGTAAGGACTCGCTCAGCCTTATGTGTTACACGCTCTACTAGGTGAGCCACCGGGGGGCGCCCCAGAGATCTCTTTTTATTGGCAGCTCCCGTGTCCCATCTGCCGCACAACACCGGAAGTGCTCTTTTATTTACACACCGGCCAGAACTAACGACACAATGACCCCCCCCCCCCCAGTTCACAACCGTCTGAGTCACGATCCTACAGTCAGGCAGTCAATAAATGGTCTTCTACATCACTAAAACACAATTTTAACAAGAACGTTAACGTTCCCATCAGCCATTGCGCTCCCCCCAGCGCAGAACCGCCGACGGTCAGAGCAACCGCCTCCGCTGGTCGCTACACTAAATTCCACTTCGGGATTTCCCGGCTATCACTTTCAGTTCAGTTCACTCAACAACAATACTCCACTTCGGGATTTCCCGGCTATCACTTTCAGTTCAGTTCAGTTCACTCAACAACACTCCACTTCGGGATTTCCCGGCTATCACTTTCAGTTCAGTTCACTCAACAACAATACTCCACTTCGGGATTTCCCGGCTATCCGACAAACAAAGCTCAACACCAGGACGGCTCCCAACCACGGTTCAGTAAAAGAAAGACTAATGATTAAACTGTTGTCGAGTCTCCTGAGATGTTTAGCTGTCGGATCCTCAACAGACTCCTTAAGATGACGATTTTTCACGGGGACACGTGACGCAAAGGTCTGGGCGGGCTGACGAAGCAGAGGTCTGACTTCTCCCTGCTCTTTACTCGCCAGCGTCCCTCGCCATGCTGATTGGTGGCGACTCTTCATAAGCAAACGTAAGGGGGCGCTCTTCCCGCTTCGGGCAGATCCGAGCCATAGCACTGGTTCGTGTGTGGAGTTGGGTGAAAACCGACTGATAGCCGGAAACATCTACTACTACTACCACTTTCAGCTGCTGCCGTTAGGGGGCGCCACAGCGGATCATCCGTTTCCATCTCTTCCTGTCCTCTGCCACACCAGCCACCCGCGTGTCCTCCCTCACCACATCCATAAACCTCCCTCTCTGGCCTTCCTCTTCTCCTCTTCCCTGGCAGCTCCATATTCAGCATCCTTCCTTCTCCCAACATACCCAGCATCTCTCCTCCACACATGTCCAAACCACCTCAAGCTCGCAAACACATTTCTTATCATTTATAACAACAACTTAATTTGGGCGATCGCCAGACTAGCTAGTTACTGCATCATGGCGTCACGGGGGGGCGGGGCGGTCGCTTTATCGGCGGTTGTGCGCTGGGGGTGCGCGCAAGGGATTCTGGGACTGTTGGCGTTCGCGTTCAAATTGTTCGCCAGACATTTTGGGGGCAAAATAAAAGAGCACTTTGGGGGGCGGCGGTGGTGTATGGCAGTGTTTCTCAACCGGGGGTCCGCGGACCCCTAGTGGTCCGTGGTGTAATTGCAAGGGGTCCGTGAAGATAAAATGTCTTTAAAAAAAAAGATCCTATGACATTTATAGACATAGGATTATTTTACTCAAATGTGACTGAGACCTTTATCTACCTAAACTATAAAGGGTAACAGGACTTTTTTCTCTAATTACACCTGTTTCACAAGTGTAATTTACTGTATTTTAATAAGAGATCTCGCTCCCGTTTGCACTGTTAAAAGTTACTGCATAAAAACTCTGTTGTTACATATATCTGAAAGTTACTGAATACATGTTCTGTCTTGTTACATATATCTGAAAGTTACTGAATACATATTCTGTTTTGTTACATATATCTGAAAGTTACTGAATACATATTCTGTTTTGTTACATATATCTGAAAGTTACTGAATACATATTCTGTTTTGTTACATATATCTGAAAGTTACTGAATACATATTCTGTTTTGTTACATATATCTGAAAGTTACTGAATACATATTCTGTGTTGTTACATATATCTGAAAGTTACTGAGTACATATTCTGTTTTGCTACATATATCTGAAAGTTACTGAATACATATTCTGTTTTGTTACATATATCTGAAAGTTACTGAATACATATTCTGTTTTGTTACATATATCTGAAAGTTACTGCATAAGAATTCTGTTTTGTTAACTATATCTAAGTTACAACTGAAAGCTCTTATTTTTGCCCCAAAGAGTGAATAAATGCTATAATGCCATTTAAAATGCAGTTTCTACTGTTTCTATCAAATTGCAACCCCCCTCCCCCAAGATCAGGTGGAGGGGTCCTCAGGGTAGATCAAAAATACGCAGGGGGTCCAGGACCCCAAAAAGGTTGAGAACCACTGGTGTATGGGACATTGGAGCTGCCATTAAAATGAGATCCCTGTCTCTTGCCTCCTTCTTTCACGTCAGCTTGCCACATTATCACGTGTGTATTATTAAGGGGCTTTACAGCAACACAACATCGTGTCCTTAGACCCTCGCATGGGATAAGGAGCAGCTCCCTAAAAAAAAAAGACCTTTAACAGGGAGAAAAGAATAGGAAGAAAGCTCAGGGGGGGAGCAACAGAGGAGGGATCTCTCTCTCTCCCGAGATGGACAACGTGCATGGATTATTAACACGATGTCAATATTTCGACGCTTATCGTCAATAAAGGGTACGCCATGACACCCCTACCTTGACAACTGCTGCGGAGCCCAAGCTGCGAGCATGAAGACCAGCACGTCTCAGCTTCTGTTAATTACCCCTTCGAGATGGAGATGAACTATTGACACTTTGCTGGCAACCAGGTCGAGGTTTTCTGCGCTGGGTTTCGTTGGTTTGTGTGTTTGTGTGTGTGTGTGGGGGGAAACTGTAACCCAAGTGTGCGCCCACAGCACCCCACACACACAGGGGGGGGGGCTGATTATCAATTGATCGGCTCGAGGTTTACCTGGCCAACTCGTTTCGGATTTCGAAAGAGTCGTTTTAAGCTCAATTCAACACGTGTGACGGTGTGGCCGTGGCCTCCTCTTCCCCCCCAGTTTTCTCCTTCTGGCTCGGGTATTCTTGCAGTGTGTTGTGCAGGCAACGAGCCTTATAGCAGCCTGCACGCTCGATCAAACGCCGTGGTTGTTGTTGCAACAAAAGGCGACCCCCCCCCCCCCGTTGGAGAGGTCTGGGCCGCATGGGGCTTTAGCTTTCCATCTGGGGGGCTTCTCCCAAAAGCGAGGCTGAAATACCCAAGGCCAGAGCCACAACTCGCCTCGGCCCAGGAGGCCGGACTGTAAACACGGCTAGCATGGCGACGGCTGCGCGGTTAGCCAAGCAGCTAGCATGATAGCGCTATAGCTTAGCCGCTAACGTGAAGTCGGTAGCGCAAGTGAAATTTGTGTGTGGGAGGGGGGGGGGAGAAAAAGTTACGTGGTAATTAAAAGCACCGCGACGCATAGCTAACAGCGTCGGGGTCACCGAAACGCTCGACTCTAACCGACGCGGCAGGTTTTCGAGAGCCCGAGAGCGCAACGCGAAAGCCCGGGAGTGTGGTTTCGGGGGCTAAGCTAGCTCGGCGCTTAGCCCGGCTAAGCTAGCTCGGCGCTGGCTAAGCTAGCTCCGACTCGCTACTCACATTTCTTGAGCCACTTCATCCAGTAGCGCACGACGAGGCCGTGGTGCTTCTTGTTTTCGATGCACCAGCTCGAAAGTCCTTGTATCGACTCCATGGTGTTGGATACTCCTTGAAAGCGGCGGTCCAGAGACGCTTCCAGCGCCGCGGTGGAGCCGCGGGCTCCGTGGCCGCTCGCAGCTCCCGAGCCCGCCGCCATCTTTGCAGCCTTTCCGTCTCTGCGGATCCTCTCGCTGAGCCGCGCGTGATCCGGCTGACCCGCGCGCGCGCGCCTCCCCCCCAAAAAAAGAAAAACATACCCCTGTCTTCTCGTTACCCACTTCACCTAAATACAACCACCCCACCCCCTGGCAGGGGAGGGGGACGAGTTTGAAAGAAGCAGCGGTGGAGAAACTTATGGAGAATAAAATAGAAAGTTAGTTTCTGTGTTGGTCGACTCTATATGTTCTGGGACACGTGTGTGGGACCCCACAAAGTGAATGTCGGGGTCCCTATGCCAAGCTGCAGCATCTGGAGGGCTGCAGAAATAGAACTTGGAAAACTGAATCCTGAAGCTTGGAAATTGCGGAAAAGTTGGGAAATAGTATATTGCTGGGCAGTACCAATACACTATTGCGGTCACGTCACATTTTTTTGCATGGTTTCGGGCCTTAAGTCAGCTCATATACTGCAGCGTTTCTTATCAAGAAGAATGCTTATCTCTAGACCAGTGTTTCTCAACCGGGGGTCCCCGGACCCCTAGTGGTCCGTGGTGTAATTGCAAGGGGTCCGTGAAAATAAAATGTCTTTAAAAAAAAGATCCTATGACATTTATAGAAATAGGATTATTTTACTCAAATTTGACTGAGACCTTTATCTACCTAAACTATAAAGGGTAACAGGACTTTTTTCTCTAATTACATCTGTTTCACAAGTGTAATTTGTTGTATTTTAATAAGAGATCTCGCTCTCGTTTGCATTGTTAAAAGTTACTGCATAAAAATTCTGTTGTTACATATATCTGAAAGTTACTGAATACATATTCTGTTTTGTTACATATATCTGAAAGTTACTGAATACATATTCTGTTTTGTTACATATATCTGAAAGTTACTGCATACATATTCTGTTTTGTTACATATATCTGAAAGTTACTGCATAAGAATTCTGTTTTGTTACATATATCTAAGTTACAACTGAAAGCTCTTATTTTTGCCCCAAAGAGTGAATAAATGCTGTAATGCAATTTAAAATGCAGTTTCTACAAATTGCAACCCCCCTCCCCCAAGATCAGGTGGAGGGGTCCTCAGGGTAGATCAAAAATACGCAGGGGGTCCAGGACCCCAAAAAGGTTGAGAACCACTGCTCTAGAGTAACACAACATGTCTACTGTGGGCTGACTATCGACATGAATAATACCGAACACCAACCGAGACCCTCACATCTAGTGAGCAGATCTAAGATCTGGGAGAGATATTGAATTCTGAAATACAGAATCTATCTGAGCTGCTGATAGGGCCCCGTTATGGACTGGCTGCCTGTCCAGGGTGTCCCCCCGCCTGCCGCCCAATGACTGCTGGAAGACATTTCAACTTATAGTGATGATATTGAGAACGAAAGAAAAATCCACTGGGCTGGAATAAAGTTGACTGGGAGCGAGGACAGATCTGGAGTTCTGTCAGACTAACATGAAGCCGCGAGTTGGATTGAAAACAGAATTTGGCTTAGTCAATTTAGTCGATGTTAAAAGAAGTGGATGGATCGTTGTCGGATGTGTGTCACAAACACAACTGAAAAGGTCATGGGGAATGGGTTAGATGTCTTCACGCATGCCCAATAACCCGGGTAAGAAAATGGCAGAAAATTGAGTTCATCTGGACACGTTCTCAATAAACGCTGTGTCCTGATGAACTGATGCACCTTCCTCCGATGCGTTAGACGGTTTCCAAGTGTCACGTTTCCCACTTAATAGAGGAGTTCCACTAAATGGCGATGTTGATGGAGTACCGTATGTGATCGACGCAAGTAGATTTAAAGAATGTAAGAGTTGCCGACAGTCAGAATGTTCAGGCTGAGTGACGGAGAAGCGTGTGAAACAAGATTGTGTTATGTTGCATTTCGAATCAGAAATCCGCTCACAGATAGCATCCGGATGTGGGCCACTTCAAGCAATGATGCGGCACTGATCAACAAATCAATCAACCAAGTTGCATTTTATATAGCGCTTTTCTAGCTGCAACAGCCACTCAAAACGCTTTACATTTCCGGTCAAATCTCAATTTCAGACACCTGTTATAACAGAACGATGGCCTTCTTCTGGCCCTGACAAAATGGATGTGAGCCTGAAGTGGCCCACATGTATAACAGCAAATATGGCCCAGATATGCCAAATCAAATGTGGGCCTTTTTTTGGCAAAGATGTGGTGCTCTGGGCAACATGTAATCTGGATGTGACCCTGAAGTGTCCCGTGTGGTAAATGGTGAATATGGCCCAAATATCACAAAACAAATATGGGCCACCTTTGGCAAATATGTGGCACATGCAGCATTGCTATGGCTTGGTTCTGGCCCAGATCTGGTAAACAGGAGCGGACCGCCCAAGTGCCATCATTCCACGCGGTATGTGGGCCGGATGAAAGTGTCAGGTGTGGTCCGGGCCACAGCAATTTTGCTGTCTGGGATACCCAGTAAGGCATTTTGTTACCAAACCCATTCAGGGCAGACATTGGTGGAAATTTGCTCACAGCGGACATGATTTGGGGATATGGGGTAAATGTGGAGATGAGACATACAGCAGGAGAAACCGTAGAGAAGAACCCAAGTGTAATCAGTGTGGGGGAAGCATGAGGATCAGGTCCAAGAGAAGGCTAAGCCATGAGGAAGCAGCTAGGAAAGAAAAGATTCAAGTAGTATGGGAGAACAAATCAGGTAGGAAGCATGATGAATAGTTTCTGCAAGGACAAGATTAAGTTCTTAGCATTTCTGGCCACGGTGACTAATTGTGCCACTGAGGTAGAAATGAAATCCGAGAGAATAGATGGTTGCTGATGCAGAGAGAAAGCTTTTGGATGTTGTGGGAATTACTGGAGAGCAGGGGCTGCTGAGAGGCCTCCAGGCCAGGCCCCCTCAGAGCCTAGACTGAGAAATTATATTAGCGAATGGGATGAGGGGTTGGGGAAGAACTTTCCTGTTTTGTATAATTCAAAAACTGGATAGGAGAATTTTGCCTTATTTTCAATCCAGTGGGTGGCGGTAATGCACCATAACATTGTGTGCCAACCACCATTAAAAAAAGAAAAAGAAAAAGAAAAAACAACCACTGTATTTCTAACCATCCATCCATCCATCCATTATCCAAACCGCTTGCCCTGCTCTCAGGGGCGCGGGGATGCTGGAGCCTATCCCAGCAGTCATTGGGCGGCAGGCGGGGAGACACCCTGGACAGGCCGCCAAGCCATCACAGTGCCACCACCGTATTTACAAAACCAAAATAAATCGGCAATTTCCTATTACAAACTCATTGTGCACATAAGAAAACCAACTTTTTATTTGGAGGAAACTGGGCTTTCAATTAGATTAGCGTTAGAAGTGCACAAGCTACTGCGTTTTGCTCTGCGTGTTTATTTGTAGACATGTAACTACGGACAAATACATCAGTGGGCCCGAGTGGAATGTTTCATTAAAAGAAAATCTCAAAACATGACTTTTGGTTTGATAATTTTCTCAAATGACCAACCAAACGGTAATTGAAACAAATTATGGCAACTGGCGTAGCAAAGTTACATTATTGCCCGAGTATTCCATCAGGACTATGATCGTATTAGCAAAATAGTGAAGCTGTTTGTTGTTGCCATTAGTTTCACTCAAAAAAAAAAATCACTGTACAATGAAGCAACATCTCAATACAGAACTTGAGCAATCACAGAGACTGCAACTGGTCAAATAGAGCCCGTAGGGAAGGTCATCTGCATCACATACATAGTAGACTCTGTCAAGCAGAGTACTCAACAATGGACACAATGCAAGTGAAAGACCGGGAATATGCTACCCTCCCACCAAGGAGATACAGCGATGCAGTCATACACACAAACACCCAGGTACACACATGCACTCATACACTTGTGGAAAAAAAAAAAAGAAAAGAAAAAAAAATCACGATGGTAAATATGTCCTCCTTTGCTGCATTTAAGTCTCTTTCCTTGCATCGCTCCCCATCTGACATCAGCAGTTCTGAGTGAGGACGTGCTTCAGGGGTTTACAAGGGCCCGACTGAGCCTTTAGGGGTTTCTCATGATGTTCCTTTAACGGGTCTCAGTCGTCAGTGCTATCCAACACACTCTGGCTGAGCGCCAGGTCCCAGTAGTGTTCTGTGCCGTGCTTCTTGAAGTGTTCTCTGGCCATGTTCTCTGTGGGGCATTGCTTGAACTTCATCTCGCCAAAACTACGCTCTTTAGCCGTTCCCTGGAGAACCAAAGGTAAGGACATTGGTTTACATAACATGGAAAAGAAAAACAAAAGACAGGAATAAATTCAATTCTTGCTGTTAAGTGACAAAACACAAGTGCCTCCAGCAGGCCAGTGCCAGAGAGGTTGAAGATACTCACCTCCCAGATCAACCAGCACTTGTTGTTCCTCTTGGTATCGTCTTCACCATCTGGATCTGATTGAGAGAGAGATAAAGATGATGAAGGTCAGAAAGCTTACCGGAGTCAGGATGACCTACTAAGTAGTGCAAAAGTCTAAGGAGACAAGGCATTTACCGTCTCTTTTAGAATTGTGTTCCTCCCATTTTATTCTGTGCAACATCATCCTCTTGAACTTTTTCTGAGATTTAGGACCTAAAACAGCAGAAAACACACAACACATTAAATTTTAATTCCGCCTCGATGTTATTTTATCTTTACCGGCAGAGTTGCAATTTTAAAACCTCAGAGGTTTCCCATATTACAAAACTACAGTAATAACAAATGAAGGCTTTTAATGCATTTTTGACCTGTTTTTGTGAACAAAGCGTCACAAGTGCTGCCTCCTTACCTCCTTCCACCACCACAATGTTGACATCTTTGTGCAGAACCACTGAGCCTGTCAGGTACAGCTGGTTGGCGTTGGCCTCCACTTTAAACTTCTTGGCAGGATTTTGCAGATTGCGGATCCTGTATGTGGGGGGGCAAGGGTCACACACACACACACACACACACACACACACACACACACACACACACACACACACACACACACACACACACACACACACACACACACGTGTTACAATACAGCTGTATACAAAAATATTAGCATCTTCTCTCTCCCCTTGCAAGAGAGAATATATAATATAATATACTTGTCCAAAGTAACAGGGAGTGCAGAAGAGAGGTGAAGAAGAGAGTGCAGGCAGGGTGGAGTGGGTGGAAAAGTGTGTCAGGAGTGATTTGTGACAGAAGAGTACCAGCAAGAGTTAAAGGAAAGGTTTACAAGACGGTTGCGAGACCAGCTATGTTATATGGTTTGGAGACAGTGGCACTGACGAAAAGGCAGGAGACGGTGCTGGAGGTGGCAGAGTTGAAGATGCTAAGACTTTCATTGGGGGTGATGAAGAAGGACAGGATTAGGAACGAGTATATCACAGGGACAGCTCAGGTTGGACGGTTTGGAGACAAAGCAAGAGAGGTGAGACTGAGATGGCTTGGACATGTGTGGAGGAGAGATGCTGGGTATATTGGGAGAAGGATGCTGAATATGGAGCTGCCAGGGAAGAGGAAAAGAGGAAGGCCAAAGAGGAGGTTTATGGATGTGGTGAGGGAGGACATGCAGGTGGCTGGTGTGACAGACCAAGATGAAGAGGACAGGAAGAAATAGAAACGGATGATCTGCTGTGGCGACCTCTAATGGGAACAACCAAAAGAAGTAGTAGTAGTAGCAGCAGTAGTCTCTCTCCTTGCAAACACACACCTGTACACTGCAATATGAACACCATGGTTGAGGTCTTCTTTTAACTTCTTGACCTTCTTCTCTTTTCTCTGCTCTGCCGTGAGCTTGCGGGCTGCATTGGCTTCCTCATGAGCCCTGAGGGTAGGGAGAAGAAACTGTTAGAGAAGCTATTTGTACTGGAAAGATTATGGTACTTCATCCATTATGATAAAATAAATGCGTGGCAGTCAAAAGGAAATGCAAGAAAGAGAGGGGTAATGGAAAAAGAAGACAGTAATGTTAACAGAGGTTAATTAGAGAAACTTACTTCTGTCTCTTGGCCATCTGTGCTCTAACGTGGGCCTCCACCTTGGTGGGATCTTGAACAGCCTCCGTTCCAAGTACTCTCATGAGGTTAGAGATGCGTACTAAGAATTGGAAAGAAAATTTTAGCTCCATCTTGTTATATATCGTGTGTCATCATTACTCGGTTACCCCCTTTGCACCAACGCAAACCTAGTTCCAGCTCTGGGCTGGTGCCAGTTCAACTTACAAACCTTCTAAGAACCAGTTTGCTTTTCCACAGCCTAGAGAGCCACCTTTTAACGTCACTGTATACATCTCCACTTTCCCAGCAAGAGGAAATCAGAAATCAGCTGTGTAGGTTTCGATTTTTTTTACAATTTTGGTATGCTATTTCTCCGTTAAATTCACGTCTGGGAATTTCTGAGGCGAGAATTCAACTGTGTAGATTTCCAACACTGGCAGTTTTACGAAAATTGACGGTGAATCGAAAATTTGCTCCAATGTTTTCAAAGCCAAGAAGCACCACAAACCGGCGACCAGCTGGCTACTCACGCTCACAGACCCCACCGTGAGCTGCTCCGGAGCTAACCGGTCTTGTAGACAAGAGGCTTTTATTTCCCTGTTGACGGATGGTTTGTTGAAATATCATCACACAAATGTCTCTTTTTTTTTTCCTTAAGATTATTTTTTCAGCATTTTCTGCTTTATTTCAACAGTGACAGTAGAGAGAGACAGGAAAGGCAGGGGAGATAGAGAGGGGATGACATGCAGCAAAGGGCCCGGGCCAGATTTGAACCTAGGCCACTGCAGTAAGGACTCATTATGTGGTACACGCTCTACCAGGTGAGCCACTGGGGTTCCCCAAATGTCCATTATAAAATCAACAGTACCTGTGATTATTTGCCTTGTTCTCCAGTGGGGTGACTGATCGGAACATTGAAAGGTCTGCTTGATTAATCTCTCAGTATTTCTTAGGGAGAACTCTTGGGTGTTCTTTGTCGATGTGTTTTTAAGCATAGGATTTCAGATGGTTAAACTAAAATGAGGCTTTTAAATATAGAAAAATGAATGTGGGGTGTCAAATTAATTCTGTCAAAGTCAATCAAATAAAGTATATGTGCTGATAAAACTAGTTGATTCCTATCAAACTCTGATTTGAGGTGTCATTACTGAGTGTTAAGGGCTGCATGCATTATTCAGCAGTTGCCACAGAGTAATACATCACCTATTGGTCTTGTTGGTCCCGATAATCCCGCCCTAGCCCCTGATGTAAGTGGTTCTTTCCTCTAGCCCAGCAAAGAGTTGGTGCCACTCTGGAACCAGTTTTCTGGGCCAAGAGTTGTTTTTTTTGGCTGTCAAAATGCTAAGAACTGGTTCGAGATTAGGCACCGGTTCCGAACCAGCCCTCAAACTGCCTTGGTGAAAAAGGGTGTGTGTTCTTATTCTCACCCTATGTGTGTGTTCTTACCCTTAGGTTCTGGTGGAGGCATGAGTCCAAGGCGGACCTTTTCTTGTAATTCTTTCTGGCCCTCCCGACGTGTCTGTCTTCTCAGCTTCTTCTGTTCCTTCTTTGTCAGGTATACGCCCAACGTTACTGGCTTATCTGTGTCCACTAATTACAAAAAATAAAACACATACCACAACAACTACTCAAACATTGTGTTTGTACAATTACATATTTCAAGATCTATTGCAGAAAATTACAGTGTTCACAGAGGGACTTTTATACATGCATAAAGTCGTGATCACTGGCGGATAGATGCAAGACAGCACATTAAGTTGCATATAGACCTACAGGTTACGTTAATGTTTACATTTACCTGGAGGGCTAATCTGGGCCGGGTGTTCCACAAGGTTGGTTACCCCAAAGAATTCAATGTCATCCAGTTGCATCTCTGGGTTTCTGTATAGGGCAAAGTTGACAACAATAAAATTACAGCTTTAAAGCCACCCCTGTTAAATAAGATTTAAACTCAAATCTGGAAAAAAATCTCAGTACAAATTACCACTTTTTCTTTTAATTTCAATACCTCTGCAGATCTGTAAATTTAGAAAAATGATTTTCCATACTTTCCAGACCTGGGTAAGAACTCTGTATGTGATAATGTACATTTTATACTATGTTACTATTAGCTGTCCACTCAAAGAAACAGAAAAATTGCACTTGACAATCTTAGAGAGAATGTATGTACTTGTACAACATGTGCTATTACCCATCTAGCACTTTAGCACAGCAGCTGGCCAGCTAGCCTGTACGAACAAAAGGCTACCATTAAACTACATCCCTGGAGATTTGATTCTTGCACTGGCTCCTGCGAGCCAGTGATTGTTAATTGCACCAGATGTGCTTTTCATCAGTGCCACACAGATGCTCAGTAAGACAGCAGTATGTAGCGCTATTTACTGGGGGAGCTGGGTTTTTTAAGTTCCTTCAGGTGCTGCAGGGAAGGCAAGGATACCAGCTGAACAGATTTATTAATCTGGCACAGAACACCTTAACAGTGCTGAGGGGAAGGCACTGGTCTCTTACAGCTCTACGTTGGAGGGCAGGATGTATGAATCCCACCACTCAATGCTGGGCACCTCCCCTTCTCCAAGCTCCTTCTTAGGGGCGATCAGGGCTAGCTTGGTGGATGCCTGGATGCCCGTCTTCTTTGCTGCCTGGGCAATCTCGCTTTGCAGTTTCTCCAACTGGGCCTGATTTAGGTAGGAAAGTAATGAGGAGGGAAAATTACGTTATTCAGACATGACTACATTCTGAACAATATACTAAAAAAACAAAAAATGGTAGAGAAGGGAAAACTACAAACAGAAAAAAGTGCTAGGAGTGGCAATGTCCAACCTTAGTTCGAATTCTTTGGGCGATCTTCTCAAAGCGTCCCTGTTCGTGGAATTTGAAGCTTCTGCGTGCGCGTTGGGCTGCGTTTATGAAGACACGATGGTCAAAATAGGATGTGGACTCCAGGTCCTCTCCAGGCTTCTCTTTCAGCTGTTGACGGAACTGCTCCCTCTTAACCGCACGTATGTTGGCTACAAACACACACACATGTTCCAACAGGGAAGAAAATAGGTGGGTCATCAGTAACAGAAGGTGATTTCAAGTGAAAACTGAGGACACGTTTGTGTAGGATTACTGTACAACGCACCTTTCAGTGTGGGCATACGGTGTGTGAGCTCAACCTCTTTGCCACTAGCATCTACAGTTCTTCCCATCTCATCTAGAATCAAAGGTGTTGGCTTGTTGACCTCCTTGACTTCCACTTTCCTGCATTCATACACAGAAAGCAGTGAGGTTTCACACCTGCACAAGAATATAAGTATTTCTCCACGGACGGTTCCGCAGGGAAACAAAACCTTTCAATCTTTTACTCCCTTCACACTAGCCAGAAAAACCCCGCTAACATCCGCCTTTTTACATTAACCAAAGGCGGACATTAGCGGGTTTTTTGGCCAGTGTGAAAGAGTATTTGTTTCAGTTGCGATTTCAACAGGTTACTCACGGTGGAGCAATGCCCATGGCATGCAAGTTGGCCAGCGTCACAAGGTTGTGCGGCCCAGCGTTCCCCAGTGCTCCCAGTATACCCGGCTTCATAGCTGATGACTGGATGCGTGCCTGCAGCTCAGCTGCCTTACGGGCCTTCTCTATTGCATCATTCATGAAGGTGGCAGCCTGGGAAGGGGGGATGGATTGGGCTCCAGCCACAGGGGGAACAGAGGGAGTGGGGAGAAGCCTGGACATCGGAGGGGATTCCAGGTAGGGTTGCGGTGTAGGAAGTGGCAACCGCTGAAACCAGCAAGAAATAAAGAGCACTGTAAATGTGATGTTGACTGAAAGGCTACAGTAGCATAATCCTTGACATATTGTGTGAGTATAAAACAGAATAGTCCAAATGAATGTACATATTTGCGATCTTCATTTTTGGCCTTTTGCGCTTTACATTGAAAGATATCCATCATTCCATAATTCCTTACTTTCCAGATAAGATTTTTAGGTATTTCTGATATACTTAGGTATGAAGATGCTGTCCGATAGAAGGCTCAACAAGACTAGGTCAAAACCTACAATATGGCTGGACCGTATGTGGTCAATATTCGAAATTGTGGCCAATTTGTTACAGGGATAGTCAATGGTAGTGTCTATAGTGTGAATTCCTGGATATGAAATGTTCTTCTGCAATTTTCTGTAGTGGTTCCCAAACTTTTCACTCATACATTGGATTGTTTCATTTGAAAGAGAAGTATAACTATTCTAATCATCTGTTAACTCCCCCTTCTCTTTCATCCATTTCTATCTGTGGATATCTCTCATTTTTCTAAGACTCACTCTGTATTACAATGCAAACACGCCCATAAAATTTTGCAGCTGAGTGCAATTTGTCCTTGTTTTGAGTCTGACTGCAATTATCCATGTGGCAAAGTATAAATGGTGGCTTTGTGCCAAGAACACAGTAGTAAAGAAAGAACTGTTTGACCTCGCAACCTGTATCTGTGAATGATTTCGGTCTCAGTTAAACCAAAAAGTAATATTCTCCTTCGAAATATCTGCTCACGAGCATGCCTGGCATGATGATGCCTTCGCCCGGCTACAATCACTGCTGCCATGATCACTGGAGAGTCTGGGCATCAGTTACCACCAACTCTGAAGATGCTAATAACGTTCACTAACTGTGTGTGGCTATTAGCGCTGGGGTTTGTGAATGTGAATTGGACTTTTTGTTTTTGCAACGAGGCTCATCTGCATAGAAAGGTCGCAATTCTGCGCCAAATGTATGCATATTACCTAATGTAAATATGTGTAAAGAGCACTGAGATGCTATTTGCTTGGCAGTGCCGTTAGGGGTGCATTTCACAGTGTGCGGGTGCTTTGAGAATTGCAGTTTGTTTTTGTCTTATTTGTGCAGGTTTAGCGGCCGCAAAAGCCCCGCAATCCTTGCCTGACATCAGACGGAATAGTCGACTCATTACACTCCATTTCCATCTTCAGTCTCACACTGCCTCCACTCTAACCGATTTCCGTGGGGGAGGGGGATTAAATTTTTCCTAACCAATCACTGGAGACCAACATATCTGCCTGAATCTAACGTCTTCTTAAGTCGACACTGATACGTAGCCATGACAACATACTGGTTTTGCCTGGGTTTTAATGGTCGAGCGGAGCAAAGTAAAAACAAACTACGATGTCGGGCGATATTGAGAAGACATGCTGTTTTAACACTTGACAACAGCTTGACAACGGAGTTAGTTCGCCCATGGCGCTCATGGATAATCACTTTTTCCAACTGAGAACCTGCTGTTTCATGTCCTGATGCCAGACCAGAACAATCAGTCAACTCGGTGGAGTGGGTGGATTCAAAGTTTTGGACCCAAGCAAGCGCAATCCTTTTGTGAATTTGCCAGCGAGTGTTTTGTCAGAGTGATTGTTATTTAGGCTGCTTTAACTGTGCTTTCCCTCATGCCTCTCGGACAACCAGTAGCGTAACTTCAGTGACATCGTTGGTCACCTGATCCAGTGGCCCAATCATGTAACCTGATCACTCAGTCATGGACATTCGTGTTTGTAGGGCTGGCCTGCTGGTTCGGTTCAGACAAAATGTTTACTTTTTTCAACTTCAGTGTTCATGTCTTTGGGGCTTTATGAAGAGCATCACAATAAAACAAATTCCTAGTATGTGCAAGTAGTCAGTAAAACTTGGTCTTTTGCGATTCATGAAGCGGACACTGGGAGAATTGTTAAACTGCAGCATTAAATATCAAAGTCAATCCCTCTACTTCAAATATGCAGATGACACCGCCACCCTCACACTGCTCAATAACAACAATGACTCTCTCTGTCTATCAACACTCCATTTTCCCTTTTAGTACATGGTGCGATGATAAGTTTCTCTACCTTAACATCTCAAAAACTAAATAACTTCTCTTTTGCCCCCCAAACACTGGTCCATCCCCCCAGTCTCACCATCAAAGGAGTAAAGGTAGAGGTGGAGGAGTCTTTCAGATTCCTTGGCATTACACTGGAAAATAACCTCAGCTTCCATTATTATACCATCGACATTTACAAGCGTCACTATATGCTTCCCTTGGGTGATGCCATCCTCAGACAGGTATTTCTTTTCATGGTTATGTGGATGACACACAGTTCTACCTCCATGTCAAGCCCACAGACCTCAGTATGCTGCGTTCTCTACAGGATTGTCTGATTGATATAAAAAACTGGATGTAGATAAATTTTCTTCAGCTCAAGTCTAATAAAACAAAAATCCTTGTTATTGGGTCCCAGCATATCACAAAACAAATACTGCCACATACTGGTTACCTGTCGCAACATACCTGTATCAAGCCTGTTGCAAGAAATCTTGGTGCCTTGTTTAATAGTTATTTTTGTTTGGAGCAACATATCACAAAGTTTGTCCAATTGTCGCGGTGGCAGCAAGCTAAGTAGAGCACTCCAGACGTCCCTCTCCCCAGCAACGAATTTGGATATGTTTTTATCTTCTCAGGAATATTGCAAAAATAAGCGCCTTGATTACTGCTACAGCCTTTCTCTTGTCTTAATCCAAAATCTTTGAAATGACGTCAGAGTGCAGAACTCAGCTGCCAGGATTTTAACCAGAACTAAGAGGCATGACCACATCACACCTGTTTTAGCCTCTTTACATTGGCTCCCTGTTTGTTTTAGGATTGATTTTAAGATCTTATTGCTCTTCATGACCTGGCTCCAGATTATATTTTAGAACTTTTAATCCCTTATGAACCTTTGCATAGTTTGAGATCCTCGAGCAGAGGTCTTCTTTCTCTTGCTGAGTCCAAGCTGAAAACTAAAGGGGACACCATCAGGACCCCGAGGCTCTGGAACGACCTGCCAGAGGAAATAAGGCTGTCTGAGTCAGTGTCTTCTTTTTAGTCTCTTTTTAAAACCCACTTTTATTGGAAAGCATATCCTGATTTTATTTGTTTTAATTTCATTTTTATTATTTTCAATTGTGTTTTGCTCTCTTTGTGTTTTATACGGTGTTTTATTTTTTATGGCTCCTAGTTTGTTTTAATCTCTTACATTTTAAATGTGTGCTGTTTCTATTGTAAATCACTTTGTAATTGTGTTTTGAAAGGTGCTTTATAAATAAAGTTTTATATTATTATTATCTTCTCCCTGGTTCATTTCTGAAGTTAAGACATCAGAAGACGTCAAAAATTCATTTTCACTCGTTATGAATTCCTTTCATGGCAGCAAAACACGTTACACCACCCTTCAGAAACTCCTGCAGGTTAAATTGGACTAATGAAACACTTTCAGTGTTGACTGACTCTGAAAGACTCACTATAAAATGGACTAAAAACGCTCACTAGCCTAGTAACATTAAGGCTATCTACTACTACTACTTTTGGCTGCTCCCATTAGGGGTCGCCACAGCGGATCATCTGTTTCCATCTCTTCCTGTCCTCGGTATCTTCCTCTGTCACACCAGCCACCTGCATGTCCTCTCTCACCACATCCATAAACCTCCTCCTTGGCCTTCCTCTTCTTCTCTTCCCTGGCAGCTCCATATTCAGCATCCTTCTCCCAATATACCCCGCATCTCTCCTCCACACATGTCCAAACCATCTCAATCTTGTCTCTCTTGCTTTGTCTCCAAACCGTCCAACCTGAGCTGTCCCTCTTATATACTCGTTCCTAATCCTGTTCTTCATCACTCCCAATGAAAATCTTAGCATCCTCAACTCTGCCACCTCCAGCTCCACCTCCTGTCTTTTCATCAGCGCCACTGTCTCCAAACTATACAACATAGCTGGTCTCACAACCGTCTTTCAAACCTTCCCTTTAACTCTTGCTGGTACCCTTCTGTCGCAAATCACTCCTGACACTCTTCTCCACCCACTCCACCCCGGCTGCACTCTCTTTTTCATCTCTCTTCTGCACTCCCTGTTACTTTGGACAGTTGACCCCAAGTATTTCAAGTCATAGTAACATTAAGGCCATAAACAACCCATCATGCAACACACTTTAAAATATCATAGTTACTCTGGTACTCTCTCCATTCAAAAAGAATATCTGTTGTAATGAATGAACACGTAATTGTCCAGTCCTGAAATATAAGACAAAACCCATCTTTTTAAACATGAGCTTCAGGAAAAAAAAGTATCCTATTAGGGTCAATTCGGTGTCTTTCCTGGCAAGTGCGGTAGAGAACTCTCAGCATAGGTTTTTCCATTCATTTGGTTTAGACGTTGCACAAAAATGCTTAGGCGCTTCACCTAAGACAGATTGTTTAAGGCGATTCGCCGTTACCCACATTTATATAATTAGTCTTTGAAAGAATACAAAGACAGCCAAATGGCGCTGAACTTCTGGCAAGAAATCACACAAACGCTTGGGACAGATGAAAATGCCCGCTGTCTAAAGTGGAAATAACGTTAAATAACATAATGGCGCACTGCCGCCACCAACTGGAATGGAGTGTGGATCGAGAAATGCACGTGTTCAACGCTAGACCGACACGGACCCTCAACTGTAGTATGAATAGGTTTGCATGACCGGTACAAGTCCCAATCTGCCCGTGGAAAGTATGTCCGAGCCTTAAGTCTTATAAGGAAAACCCTACACTGATCTCATACATGTCCTCTCAGGAATCCAATTGACGGAAATCCGTCGTCGTGACGGAGAACTTTAATCCCTGTAAATATAGAGTAGAATAGGTAATCTATATTACCGGTGCAGCAGGGACCGAGGAGGCAAAGCTCAGTTGTTTCTTCCTCTCCTCTATCTGCCTTGTGGCTGCCTCCATCATCTGTTTGATCTGATGGTAGAAAGAAGAGCAGCAAGTTGATAATTATTTAGGCAAAGCCCTCCATACCCTTTAAAAGCCACAACAGTCAGGAATAAGAGATTGTTTAGTACCTGCATCTTGGTCAACATGCCAGGGCTCTCAGAAGGAGGTCCAGGGATCACTTCAGGCTCCTCCACCTCTTCAAAGCGAGGGACTCGCTTCTTCTTCACTGCTGTTCCATCTCCAGCCTCTACAGCCTCTCTCCCTCCACTGATATCAGTGTCATCCCCAAAAACATCCTGAGAAGAGACCAAAAGCAGGGTAAATAATGACCACTATGTTTGGCAATTGCACATAGCCATCTTCTTTCAAACACAAGGGTAGTGACAATCTGCTTACAGAAGCAAATGAGGGCACCCCTGTAGTGAATGATTACAGCGCATACCACATGGCCCCAACTGTCACTGGTTCGAATCCAGTCAGCAACCTTTGTTGTATGCCTTAACCCCTCTCTCTCCATTTCCTGTCTGCCTTCACTATCGCTGTCTAATTAAAAAAAAAAAAGCTAATAAAATCTAAAAATAAATTAATCTACAGAGGCAAAATGACAGACAGATGTACATGTAGGGGCCAATCAGGGTATTAGTTACAAGTCAATCTTTCAATTCATATATCAAAAACATACTACAACGATGCATTAAAGGATAATATTTTTACAACCTGGGTCTTATTTTCACAGTTTCTGCCATTGTGCATATCAGTTATGATATAATTTTACTCACCGGTTCCATTTTTGAGATCTTGGACACGGGACCACCACCTGATATGGCTTTACAATGTCATCTTATGGTGCCATGGAATACAAGCATCAGACATTTTTCAATAAATCCAATTTAACCTAATTATCTAAACCAAATACTTGGAAGTGAAAATGTGAAAGTTGAGTTGCTGTGCAAAATGTCCAAGATTATCAATAGCTGAGCTACTTCCTGGTTCAACTTGCAGGAATGACCATCTATACTTACCTTAGGTAAGAGTAACCATCGATAAGCTAACCAGCCAGCGCATGAGAAGTCAGAGATAATGGGAAGTCATTTACACAATCTAATCAAGGCATTAGGAGGCATTGAAAAGACTGCTTTAAGGATTATATTCCATGGCACTGTAAGATGACATTGGAAAGCTTGGTTCAGCAGTGATCCCATGTCCAAGATCTCCACAATGAAGTTGATGATTAAAATGACAATGGATATGCACAATGGCATAAATATTGATAGCATAACCCAAATTGCAGAAAAATTGAATTATACTTTAAAGCTATAAAATAAATAATAATATAACTAATACTGAGATCTGTCAGTTGGATATGGGGACCCAATTATTACCTTTAAGTCTCTTTTACGGTTCTTCTCTCCAGCTCCTTTGTTGCCACGGGCATTGCGACTTTCCTCCAGCGCTTCAAAAAGACGCTCCACGAAACCTCCAGCCGATTCATCAAGAAAAGGACGCAACTGGTCTGAGGGGCACAAAGCGTCAGGTTCAGAATGACACAGCAAATATCATTATCACTGTCAGATTACAAGGATATCATAACCAAATCAGTCACTGACCTGCGGTCTTCCTCTTGTCGAGCCCCTTGCCCACGCACTGCAAAGCCGCAGTGACGACAGTGGGCTCTAAGAAGCCCAGCATCTTATTCACAATGCGTTCCACCCATGGCCTCAACTCCTCCACCTCCCGCTTAGGCATAGACATTCTCTAATTCTGTATGATAGATAATCAATCAACTCTTACTGTAGTCAGACACATAGGCAGGTCATTATTAAAAAGAAAAATACAACACAGGACAACAACACAAAAACATAGCTAATAGCAGTTCACAAGTCCATCATGATTAAAACCTATACAGACATTTGTTCCAGTGTTTCCAGAAACAAGAGGAGTACCTTGTGTCACTTTGTGTAGGCTCAGCTAAGGGCATTATAATTACATTTTTGGAGTCAGTTAATCGACACATAAATGTATACGTAAAGCTCCTCAACGCAGCATGAAAAGTGGGAATATTACTCGTCACAAACACGTGACTTGCACTTGTCCATCTTGGAAGCTTGAGCGAGATTCTGAATGCATCATTACATGCTACCTGCAGCCTTTTCATTGTTGCTTTGCCATAATTGCACCACAAGTGGGCTGTATAGAGTGGAGTACAGTAGACCCTAGAAAGAGCAGTTTTAACATCATCATTTGCGTGCCAGCATATTGGCTCGTGCATACAGTTTGCAACACTGGCGCTGCAGGTCGACATATAGTTTATTTCATGGTGGGACCAACATGAACAAAGCATCGTTTTATAGCGATATCAGCTCGTTGGTCATGGGCAGCGCTAATTAACATGGTGTCCTCTCAGCTGGTTTACCAACTAGCTGAAACACAGCACAGAGATCCAATACCTATTGCTAGTTTCCAGCTCCTTCCAGCATTACCTTCGCGTCACTACCCGCGCATATTGCAAAAAAAAGTAACCGACTGTCGACGCATCCGGCAGTTTGAACACTCGTTTCTCTCGAACGGACGAGGTTTATAACGGTTATTCCCGCAAAATCCTCGCATAGTCGACCCTACGGCTATCCCCCGTTAGCCGTTAACTTAACCCGGCGGACCAACCAGCTAACGCCGACACCACGCAAAGCCGTGGCGTCCTATGACATCCGCCAGAACTCCCCGGCAGCTAGCGTTAGCATGTCGCTACCAGCAACAACTGAGCCGCTCGCTTGGTTAAACTTACAAAGATTGCGATTTCTTTCCTGCTCTCCTTTGCCAAAACCGCCTTCGCCGCAAGACCTGAGGGCAGACGATCTAGTTCTACGTACATAAAGTACTCGAGACCTCTACGTTTTCGTGCTAAGAAAAACTTTGTCGCGACGGCGCCGTTTACAGGACGTTTTATAGTTCTTTGACCCGGAACAGGAAGTGAACCGCTCTCCGCGCGGGGTCAACCGTCAAACGGGTGTCTTTTGTTTGTTTGTCGCCCTCTTTTGTTCATGTAGTCGATAATCCCCACCCTCCCGTCTTGCTCCAGCACATCGTTTCATCATATAACCGCATTTCTCGTCGCGAAAATGCACAAAATATTATTTATTCATAAAACAAACGTACAGCCTATCAGTGGCACGACAGGATAACGTTAAAACGCCACAAGAAAAAGCCTTTTCAGGGGAAAGCATGGGAGAAACCTCAGGAAGAACAACAGAGGACTGGAGTCCTCTTCCAGGGCAGACAGACATGCAATAGTTGTCAAATGCACAAAAATAACAGAATGTAACACAATAGATTACACAGGGCAGGGCAATGTACGATACGCACAGTTGATGCATAAACTTTAGCAAATTTAAATGTGCTGGGTAATAAGCTTGTAAAGAGTGTGCAGGGCAAATTTTGTGGATCAGTGTCTATTCAAGACAAACCCCACGCCACAAAACCTGCTCTGCTCAGTGGGCCCTGCAGAGAGAATAAACTTCACATACACGTAAGAGACGAGGCAGACTTTGACACAGCATTTTTACAGAGGGAGGAAGAAGAAGACAGAACTGATGAGAGTAATGCCAAAGTTGTCACAGCTATAAAAAAAAGTATATAAAAGCAATTTTAAATGAGAACAGAGCAAACGATAGCGTAAATCTCCAGGAGGCTGGGACTGTGACCAAGGGAAAACAGGACGCACCACAAACAGGCTCCGAAGTCATCAGGCGGTCGAAAGAGAGAGCTGATTCATGGTCATCAGACAGTCCATAAAGGAAGAAAAATTGTCTTGCAGCAAGAAAGAAAGAAAGAAAGAGAGAGAGAGCGAGAGAGGGGTGCTCAGAGATGTGTTCATAGATACAAACAGAAGGTTAGAATGGAGTGATGCATTCAGAAAGTTTAGGGGCATTTTTGTCGGCAGGACAAAACCAAGATATTACTGCTTAGACATACTAAAGTTATAAATACATTCAGACTGAGAGCCTCCCAAAAGAGGATAGTTTGACAAAGCTCAGAAGGAAGTCAAACTACCAAAGAAATAAGACAAAATTGAAAGCTAATGAGAACAGATGTATTTTCAGTTTAGATTTGAAAGAGTGTACAGAGTCAGATTCTCTGATGGTGCCTGGGAGACTATTCTAAAGAAAGGGGGTGTGGTAGGAGATGGCTCTGCAGCCCGCAGACTTCTTTTTGACTCGAGGAACAGAGAGGAGGCCTGCATTTTGAGAAGGGAGGGCATGAAAGTATCTAAGATCTGACAAATATGAGGGGGCAACACTATTAAGTATTTTATATGTTAAAAGTAGCACTTTAAAGTCAGATCTAACTAGACTTGGCATGATATAGTCAAACTTTTTTGGTTTATATAATATTATAGCAGCAGCATTTTGAACCAGCTGAAGGTTTTCAGGACTAGGACATTGCAGTAATCTAGTCTTGATGAAACAAAAGCATGAATCAGGATCTCAGCATCAGCCATGGCCAGAAAAGACCAGATTTTGGCAATGTTTCGTACGTGGAAAAAGGAGGTCTTGGTGAATTCTCTAATGTGGAATTAAAAAGATAGGGATTGATCAAAAATAATACCAACATTTTTGGCTGTCGAACTTTGGGAGATCACACAGTTGTCAAGAGATACAGTTTCTTGGTCAAAAAGGTGACTTTGTCTTACAAGGCCAACAACCAGCAGCTCAGATTTTTCAGAATTAAGTAGTGAGAAGTTAGATGACATCCAATTTATCCACTGCAGACAAACATGCCTCCAGATTTCTGATATGAGTATGACTGTCTGACTTGACAGGTACATAGTAGAATATCATCACCATAGTAGCTGAAATTTATTCCATAGCTCTGTATAGTATGGCCAAGAGGACAATGTAAAGGGAGAATAGCAAAGGACCAAGAACTTAACCAACGGGGTACACCATATTTCACTACCAAAAAATCAGACGTAACATTACCATAGAATACACACTGTGTTCTATTAGATAAGTAAGACTTAAGCCAACACAGAGCCAGACCTGAAACACCTAGATAATTCTCAAGGTGGTCTAAAAGTATACCATGATCAATGGTGACAATAGATCAAGATCAAGCAACAGTAGCACTGATATGGAATTGGAATCCATAGCAAGTAAAAGGTCGTTCACCACTTTTGTGAATGCAGTTTCAGTGGAATGACAGGCTCTAAAAGCAGGTCGAAATGGTTCAAAGAGAATGTTGTTGGAAAGAAGGATGAAAGTTGACCAACTACAACTTTTTACAAATCTATAGTTATTGAGAACCCCCAGATCAAGATTTGGTTTCTTTAAGAGACGTTTAACTATGGCAGTTTTAAAACTACTGTTAGGAACACTGCCAGAGGTAAGAGATGAATATATAATATTTAGTATCGGGGCACCCAGGAACCGCCTAAACTATTTGAAAAGTTTAGCAGGGAGAGGGTCAAAAAGGCAAGTTCAAGGCCAACAAGCAGTTCAGATTGTGGTAAATTTGATTTCATATTGGATTCCATTCTATAACCTATAGTTAAGATAGCCTTGAGATATACTGTTGGACTAATCAGCTTCTTTGGCAAAATAAAAGTAAAAAAAAAAGTATTGGTAATTAGAAATCCAACAATGTGCAATATGTAGTTCCCCCAGCATTTGGGTTTTGAGAAAGGGCTCGTCGGGTGCATTTATATTCGTATAATATCCATTTTCCTCAGCATCATTCATCACTCAGCAGTGAAACGCGTGTGGGACAAGGATTTGGGGTAGGCAATTCATAAACATACATAATTTGTGAAAACATGGGATTATCCGTATACAGTTATCTCAATTCCACTCTACTGCTGGCCCGCCCCTGTGTTTTGTTTTTTTTCTCTGTCATTGCGTGATGTGGGTCAACTGAGTGCAGTTGTAGTAGTTGAGCACGAAAGCAGCAGTGAGCCTGAGGCCACCAGAGTCTGCCGGATTAACCCCCCCCCGACACACACACACGCACACACTCCCTCCCTCTCTCCCTGCATGACCCTAGAAATTTCAAACGATTCGCATCCATCTCCCACAGACGGTGGTAATGTTAGTCAGATGTAGGAGAGGCACATTGTCCAGCTCTCCCAAATTTCTTGGTCACAATTCTTCACACCTGCAACCGATTTTTTTAAAACATTTGTAAAGCATTTGTAAAACATTTGTAAAGCATTTGTAACCAATGGTGAGTGTGTTAATAGATGTTTTATAAATACTTATTAATACTGCAATTCATGATTAATTCGGGTAGTTCCTAGTTGTTAGGTAAGCATTTTGTATGAGCTCATGACTATCTGTGCCTTACAGAGCATTTACAAATGAGACTGAAAGGCCAGCAGCGCTTTTGAGACTCACAAACGTCTAAAGCAGTGGTTCTCAACCTTTTTGGGGTCCTGGACCCCCTGCGTATTTTTGATCCACCCTGAGGACCCCTCCACCTGATCTTGGGGGAGGGGGGTTGCAATTTGATAGAAACAGTAGAAACTGCATTTTAAATTGCATTATAGCATTTATTCACTTCTTTGGGGCAAAAATAAGAGCTTTCAGTTGTAACTTAGATATAGTTAACAAAACAGAATTCTTATGCAGTAACTTTCAGATATATGTAACAAAACAGAATATGTATTCAGTAACTTTCAGATATATGTAACAACACAGAATATGTATTCAGTAACTTTCAGATATATGTAACAACAGAATATGTATTCAGTAACTTTCAGATATATGTAACAAAACAGAATATGTATTCAGTAACTTTCAGATATATGTAACAACAGAATTTTTATGCAGTAACTTTTACCAATGCAAACGGGAGCGAGATCTCTTCTTAAAATACAATAAATTACACTTGTGAAACAGATGTAATTAGAGAAAAAAGTCCTGTTACCCTTTATAGTTTAGGTAGATAAAGGTCTCAGTCACATTTGAGTAAAATAATCCTATTTCTATAAATGTCATAGGATCTTTTTTTTAAAGATATTTTATTTTCACGGACCCCTTGCAATTACACCACGGACCCCTAGGGGTCCGCGGACCCCCGGTTGAGAACCGCTGGTCTAAAGGATCACAAGATCCTTTAGAAAGTGTAAGTACACGACTAACAAACTATGTAGATGTAGATTTGTGCATGGATTAATCATGAATTGCAGTATTAATAAGTATTTATCAAACATCGATTAACACACTAACCGCTGGTGCATGTCTTTTTTCACAAATGCTTTACAAATGATGCATTCAGTAGTTACAAATACTTAACTAATGCTTCATTTGCGCAGTTATTATAAGGTGTTACCAAACAAAAACGTGTCGTGCATGCATTCGATACTTGGCCATGCAGAAAGTGTGCAGTGTTGACAGCTTGCCCCGATCGCCCCTTAGTTCTGGAGACTTATGATCTATTTTTATTCACCTTTTTTTTTTCTGCAGCGATATGCTGTCCTCGCGAGGCTCATTAAAGTAAAACCAAATGATCATCCGTCATCATGTAACGATCATCAGCATCCTAACTGCAGCCGCATACCTTTGCTGGAGTGCAGATACAAAAGATACCTTAACAGTTGGCAGACCCTGGTGCGACTAAAACACATTTTGGTAACCCCCCTCCCCCTCCCCAGCTCACCTCCAGAAGCGTTCGTCAGTGTTTTTTCTTGTTTACCTGACCACAATAAACCCATACCTGGGCATAATGACGTCATGTTAAAAATCCGATTCGACGTGTTTCCACGCACTTTATAGTCGGATCTCTTTCCAAGTACATGACGTAAAAGTGTTATTTTCAAAACTTCCGGTCAGCATGGCGTCGCTCACCATGGCGCCTCCGCCGGTCAGGGCTGCCCCCTTTCTGAGGATGCTGCATGTGGGCGGACGACGACGAGAAAAGCGTTTCCACGGCAGCCATCTGCCGCTGGTCGAAGCCCGCCGCGGCCATTTTCGCGGAGACCTTCTTAAGTGTCTCTCCGTTTCTGTGTCCCCGTCCATCTAATAGGTGCGGAATATTACGATTTGTCATTTCATTTCCCGTGAATTTGCTTTCTTCCTCACTCCAAAACGGACCGCCTCCGCCGCTGCTCGCCATATTTGATTAACTGCATCCGCTCGCGTTCCGACAACATCCGTTTTGTCTCTGCACATGCGCAGACGTAAAAGAACGAAACGAAACCCGATTAACGGTATACGTGCGCCGACTAAAACGGAATATCGGTCCAAAAGCTAGGTGCGTTTATCAGCGTTTTCATAAACCGATAACGGCCTTTATCCGATAAAGCATACCGTATCATGCTGTTCACACGACCACTTGAATAACCCCATAAATCCGATAATGATCGGCCCCGAACTGGCCTAGGCGTTCTGCGCATGCTCCACAGTTGCCGAATAGCGTGGTATCAACATGGCGAGTGCTGGAGCGAGAACCTTGCATTTCTGGACAGACGGGGGACAAACTTCCTGTTGTGTCAGCTGAAGGAGGTGAACATCCTACAGTACATGGATGGAAGGAGAACGCAGATTGGCGAACTATTTAAGAATGTGGCGGAAAAGTTTGGACGAAGCGGGATTTAAAAGAACCCCCGAGTAGGGTATGTGACGCAATAGGTCAACCGGAAGAAGGTCCAACAGCAAACAGCTGGGCGCGCCCGGGTAGCGTAGCGGTCTGTCCCGTTGCCTACCAACACGGGGGTCAGCAGTTCGAATCCCCTGTTAGCCTCCGGCTCGGTCGGGCGTCCCTACAGACATGATTGGCCGTGTCTGCGGGTGGGAAGCCGGATGTGGGTATGTGTCCTGGTCGCTGCACTAGCGCCTCCTCTGGTCGGTCGGGACGCCTGTTCGGGGGGGGGTAGCGTGATCCTCCCAGTCGTTACGTCACCCTAGTGAAACGCCTCACTGTCAGGCGAAAAGAAGCGGCTGAAGCATGTGGTAGTCTGCAGCCCTCCCCGGATCGGCGGAGGGGGTGGAGCAGCGGACCGGGGGCAGCTCGGAAGAGTGGGGTAATTGGCCAAGTACAATTGGGGAGAAAAAGGGGGACACCCCCCCTCCCCAAAAAATAAATAAATAAAATCACAAACAGCTGAAAGGGGGCATATCGCCACCTACCGTACCGGGGTGGGACATACTTCCGTCAACAAATCGATTCTCCCCCGGTTCTTGTGTACTGGGACAACGACAGTAGTCCAACGACATGACCTAACCGAGCTGTCTCGACTTCACTGTGCATGTAAACGCATCCACTAAGCCAGTCAATCATTCTCTCACTCACATTAACGAGCCAACTCTTTATGCACCTAAATCCTGCGTTGGCTGGTACCACACATGTGCTGTGCCCCCCCCCATCCCGATCAGCAGCCAACCCTATTATGTAACGGCACCTCAGCACAATGTGACGGTATAACAATCAGCAGTATACGACTCCACACAAACAGCACAGCAAAAACACTCCCGCATTAAAATCTCTGAAACACCCTCCCACGTCCACGTGGTGCACGCACGCACGCACGCACGCACACACGCACACAGTCCCTCCCAACAGGGACTTCCATTTCGTGGCTATGAAATCCTGTCTGGCGCAGTTTTGCGCTCACAGTGGTATGAATTAGCCTTTTATGTTGCTGGAATGCAAAGTATTTGGTGTGCAGTAGCCCCGGCACGTCCGTCTCTTTTGGCCAAGCGCTATTGTGCGTCGAGTCTGTTTACATGTGCTTCTTTTCATTTGCAGCACAATACTCCCCGTAACATTCTCAGTAGGACGGAAAAAAACAAACCGTGGGGTTTCCAATGGGTCTGTTACAGTAATGTAGCTGAGTATGGCAGTAATGCACAGTAGCTGAGTATGACAGTAATGCACAGTAGTTGAGTATGGCAGTAATGTACAGTAGCTGAGTATGGCAGTAATGTACAGTAGCTGAGTATGACAGTAATGTACAGTAGCTGAGTATGACAGTAATGTACAGTAGCTGAGTATGACAGTAATGCACAGTAGCTGAGTATGACAGTAATGTACAGTAGCTGAGTATGACAGTAATGTACAGTAGCTGAGTATGACAGTAATGCACAGTAGCTGAGTATGACAGTAATGCACAGTAGTTGAGTATGGCAGTAATGTACAGTAGTTGAGTATGGCAGTAATGCACAGTAGCTGAGTATGACAGTAATGCACAGTAGCTGAGTATGGCAGTAATGCACAGTAGCTGAGTATGGCAGTAATGTACAGTAGCTGAGTATGACAGTAATGCACAGTAGTTGAGTATGACAGTAATGTACAGTAGCTGAGTATGACAGTAATGCACAGTAGCTGAGTATGACATAATTATCACAAACCACATCATTTATGATTTAAGTGGGGATATTCTGTGTGCATTCCTTTGTGGAGCATCTCTATTCATCAAGCATATGGTTATAGTATAGTTTCATCATGCTGACCCAGTTGTGGTTCTGTGAATCTGACAGGGGCTCTAAATCATCTTACAAGATCCAATACAACAGGGACTCTGCTGTCTTTACTTCAAACACGGGCCACGGGGGTCTGTGTTTTCACACACGTGTGTGTGTGTGTGTGTGTGTGTGTGTGTGTGTGTGTGTGTGTGTGTGTGTGTGTGTGTGTACGTGTATACTCATTTTTCTTACCCAATGGGGCCCAAATGGCCCCTTTAGGCTAGAAAAACCAGAAACCACCTACCTTGTGGGGCCCTTTTATTGTGCCCCATAAGGAAAAGGATCTATTTTGGGGTTAGGACTTGGTTTTAGGGTTAAGGTTAGAATTAGGGTTAGGTTAAGGTTAGGGTTAAGGGTTGGGGAAGGGATGTAGTTTGCGTGGTTAAGGTTAGGGAAGGGATGTAGTTTGTGTGGTTAAGGTTAGGGTAAGGGTTGGGGAAGGGATGTAGTTTGCGTGGTTAAGGTTAGGGTTAGGGTTAAGTGTTTGGGAAGGGATGTAGTTTGCATGGTTAAGGTTAGGGTTAAGGGTTGGGGAAGGGATGTAGTTTGTGTGGTTAAGGTAAGGGTTAGGGTTAAGGGTTTGGGAAGGGATGTAGTTTGTGTGGTTAAGGTTAGGGTAAGGGTTGGGGAAGGGATGTAGTTTGCATGGTTAAGGTTAGGGTTAAGGGTTGGGAAAGGGATGTAGTTTGCATGGTTAAGGTTAGGGTGAAGGGTTGGGAAAGGGATGTAGTTTGCGTGGTTAAGGTTAGGGTTAAGGGTTGGGAAAGGGATGTAGTTTGCATGGTTAAGGTTAGGGTTAAGGGTTGGGAAAGGGATGTAGTTTGCATGGTTAAGGTTAGGGTTAAGGGTTTGGGAAGGGATGTAGTTTGTGTGGTTAAGGTTAGGGTAAGGTTAAGGGTTAGGGTTAAGGGTTAAGGGTTGGGGAAGGGATGTAGTTTGCGTGGTTAAGGTTAGGGTTAAGGTTAGGGTTAAGGTTAAGGTTAGGGTAAGGGTAAGGGTTAGGGTTAAGGTTAAGGGTTGGGGAAGGGATGTCAATGAATGAGAGTCAATGAGGGGCCCCACAAGGATACATTTGTGAGGATGTGTGTGTGTGTGTGTGTGTGTTCATATCTCCCCCCCCCCGTTCTTCTTCTCCTTCTTCTTTATGGTAACCTCCTTCCTCGCCGCTCCGCCGGGTGGTTTCCTCTCCTCCGTAATGGAGTCGCCGTGTGTGTGAGGGTGGCGCGGCTGCGCCGGCTCGGAGAACACATCCAGGCCGGGGAAAGTGATGAGGCTGTGATTCGCCTGTAGCTCGTCCGCGCCCCAAATACCACACACAATGTCATGAGGTACACGTGCGTCCTTGAAAACCAAGTCCTGCTCCTTTTTTCTTCTTCTTCTTCTTTCTCTTTCTGTAACGCGTCCCCTGTTAATGACATCGCAATGACGGGGACCACAGATGGTGGGGAGAACAGCTTCCCCCGGACCCCACATCCAGCCCCCCCCCCTCATCACTGTAAGCTCCGGGATGGCAGGAGCGTCTATAAAGTGGCCCTGATTTCCATTGCAGGACCGGCCACTGTGCATTTATAATGAGGATCAGGGCTGTTTTGGACCAGCAGGCACTTAAACCCCCGAGGAGCTGGGTGAGTAAGAGTAATGTGCGCGTGTGCATTTTTGTGTCTCTTGGCTTGTGTGCGTGTGCGTGCGTGTGCGTGTGCGGATTTGTCTGTTTCTGTATGCATGTCTTCCTCTGTGTGTGTGTGTGTGTGTGTGTGTGTGTGTGTATTTGGTATGTATGCTGTGTCTGTGCGTGCATGTGCATGTGTGAAGAAGTGTATTTCAGAGTGAGAGAGAGCGAGAGACAGACAGCGAGAGCGCGAGACGGAGAGGGAGTGCGTGAGAGAGTGAGACAGACAGACAGAGAGAGAGAGAGTGTGCGTGTGTGTGTGTGTGTGTGAACGTCTTTCTGTGTGTGTATCTCTCAGTCTGTGTGTGTGTGTGTATTACGTGTTGTGTGTGTGTTTAAGTGTGCGTGTGTCTGGATGGGTTTGTTTGTTTGTTTATTCGCACGCGCGCGCGTCCCCCTTTGTACGTGCACGTGTAACTGCGAAGTTGCAGCGTGGCGTGACCGCACGGGAGCTTTTCTGGTGTGGTGAATGGGTGATGGGGGAGGTGATGGGGGAGGGGGATTTTGGAATAAGTGAGTAAGCACATTATCCCTCTCCTCCCCCCACTGCTGCCCCCAGACGCAGCAGCGGGAAGGGACCCGCGCCCTCGAATCACCGGAGCGCTGAAAGCAAGGCGGAGGAGAGGGACCACCATTAAGACCCACGTGGCAAGGGGTGAGGGTAGAGGGACCACCATTAAGACCCACATGGCACGGGATGAGGGTGGCGGAGGAGAGGGACCACCATTAAGACCCACATGGCACGAGATGAGGGTGGCAGTAAGAAGAGGGACCACCATTAAGACCCACATGGCACGAGATGAGGGTGGCAGTAAGAAGAGGGACCACCATTAAGACCCACATGGCACGGGATGAGGGTAGAGGGACCACCATTAAGACCCACGTGGCACGGGATGAGGGTGGCAGTAAGAAGAGGGACCACCATTAAGACCCACATGGCACGGGATGAGGGTGGCAGTAAGAAGAGGGACCACCATTAAGACCCACATGGCACGGGATGAGGGTAGAGGGACCACCATTAAGACCCACATGGCACGGGATGAGGGTGGCAGTAAGAAGAGGGACCACCATTAAGACCCACATGGCACGAGATGAGGGTAGAGGGACCACCATTAAGACCCACATGGCACGGGATGAGGGTGGCGGAGGAGAGGGACCACCATTAAGACCCACATGGCACGAGATGAGGGTGGTAGTAAGAAGAGGGACCACCATTAAGACCCACATGGCACGAGATGAGGGTGGCAGTAAGAAGAGGGACCACCATTAAGACCCACATGGCACGGGATGAGGGTAGAGGGACCACCATTAAGACCCACGTGGCACGGGATGAGGGTGGCAGTAAGAAGAGGGACCACCATTAAGACCCACATGGCACGGGATGAGGGTAGAGGGACCACCATTAAGACCCACATGGCACGGGATGAGGGTGGCAGTAAGAAGAGGGACCACCATTAAGACCCACATGGCACGAGATGAGGGTAGAGGGACCACCATTAAGACCCACGTGGCACGGGATGAGGGTGGCAGTAAGAAGCGGGACCACCATTAAGACCCACGTGGCACGGGATGAGGGTAGAGGGACCACCATTATGACCAACGTGGCACGAGATGAGGGTAGAAGGATCACGATTAAGATCCATGGCACGAGATGAGGGTGGCGGAGGAGAGGGACCACCATTAAGACCCACGTGGCACGGGATGAGGGTAGAGGGACCACCATTAAGACCCACGTGGCACGGGATGAGGGTAGAGGGACCACCATTAAGACCCACGTGGCACGGGATGAGGGTAGAGGGACCACCATTAAGACCCACGTGGCACGAGATGAGGGTGGCAGAGAAGAGGGACCACCATTAAGACCCACATGGCACGAGATGAGGGTGGCGGAGGAGAGGGACCACCATTAAGACCCACATGGCACGGGATGAGGGTGGCAGTAAGAAGAGGGACCACCATTAAGACCCACATGGCACGAGATGAGGGTAGAGGGACCACCATTAAGACCCACATGGCACGGGATGAGGGTGGCGGAGAAGAGGGACCACCATTAAGACCCACATGGCACGGGATGAGGGTGGCGGAGAAGAGGGACCACCATTAAGACCCACATGGCACGAGATGAGGGTGGCAGTAAGAAGAGGGACCACCATTAAGACCCACGTGGCACGGGATGAGGGTGGCAGTAAGAAGCGGGACCACCATTAAGACCCACGTGGCACGGGGTGAGGGTGGCAGTAAGTCCATTATGTGCAATCCTATTGATGCTCGCGCGCACATGGTCAATTAATCCCTCGCATGCTCGCCGGAGTTCAAACCAACGACATAAAAGCGACGGAGTAAGAGTGGTGGGGCAGATCTCTTCCCCACCACCGCCTCGACTGCTCAGGAGGGAACATTTGTTGTGGTGACTTTTCCCCCCCAAATATTGCGTTTGATAATACTACACCCACTGTTTTGATTCGTTTAACTCGTAATTGTGGAGGGACAAATGGCAACACACACACACACACACACACACACACACGAAATGATGAGCAACAGTAATGATAACGACAGTTGTTAAAATCCGTATGAAGCAGACGTGACCGACAACCGCAACTAAGACGAAGAAGAAGACGAAGAAGACGAAGAAGAAGAAGAAGAAGAAGAAGAAGACGAATAAGAAGATTTTTTCTTTTTATAATTTTATTTCTTTTCCAACACGTCACATCACGTATAGGAGAACTGAGCACACAGCGCGCGCACAGTTACAACCTAAACACAAGAAGAAGAAAGAGTTTCTTTTCCGTCCGTTTCAGTAATTCGCAAGACGGTTTTAGTTCTCTTTTAAATGAAGACGAAGAAGAAGGAAGACGCAGAAGCAGAAGAAGAAAAAGAAGAAGCAGAAGCAGAAGAAGAAAAAAGAGAAGAAGGAAGAAGAAGGAAGAAGAAAAATAGAAGAAGGACAAGAAGAAGAAAAAGAGAAGAAGAAGAAGAAGAAGAAGAAGAAGAAGAAGAAGAAGAAGAGTGGAAAAACAAAATTAACTGTCCCCAAACGGGCGCCGGTGAGTTTAGGCGGTGTCCTGCCGGTGCCCTCCACACATCCTCCTCCCGTCCTCTTCCTCTTGCCCCCGCTTCCCATCCTCCACAGGAGGAAGGGTGGTGGACGTGGTGGGTCGGGGAGGGAGCGGAGGGGCAAGGGCTTCTCTCTCTGCCAAAAACTGCATGGATACAAGGGGGGGTGGTGGGTGGAGGGGGCGGGGACGGGGGGGGGAGGGGGAGGGCGGTCGTTGTTGGTGTAACGTAGCAGAGTCAGTATGTCAGACGGGGCCCGTCACAGAATCAGCCAGTGTGTCAGTGTTTGTGTGTCAGTGTTTGGTTGGCGGCGGCGTGCAGAGTAGAGAAATAAGACCCCCCCTCCCCCTCCCCCACCCCCACCCCCCCCAAATCCCTCTCTTACCCCTGAACCACTGCACAGACCTGGTGCTGAGGAGCTCAACCGCCCGATGACTGTTGTGAAGCCTCTCCACAACCTCCCGCCTTCTCAGACGACCCCCGAGCACGCCAGCAAGCGCACCGGCGCGATGACGTCATCCTCCCGCTGACAAGGGGCCAGCCGTGCGCCGTGCGTGTGCGTGCGTGTGTAATGGGATGGAGAAACATGGCTACCATGCCGTGACTTCTCAGAGCCACGCATAAGACTTCCCATGTTGGGGGTGGGGGTGGGGTGGTGTCGGGGGGGTGGGGGGACCTTATGTGGCCCCCGTCAGTGTGAGGCAAAGACTCCCAGCTTCGCCCTCTCTCATCTCTTCCGGAGGAACCGGAATCACCACGCGCGGGGTCAGCGTGACCCCACACAAAACCAATCACATGGCGAGGGGCAAGGTTCGGCCCCTCTTTTAGGTGTAGGATTTATCCGTCATCGATCTGGTGGAGTAAACAATCTACCACCCCCCCCCTTCACCCACACACCCACACATGCACACTTTCGTACACCCTCACACGCTCATACGAACAGCCCTGCTAGCGGAGTCGTAGTGGCAGCTGGTGGGAGGATCATCCGACCCCCCCCACCACCACCACCACCACCACCACCACTTACCCCCTACTACTGCCATCCAGATTACTGAGGCTCAGTCTCACACCACACACATGCCACAACCGCCACCCCCTTTTCAAGACATAGTCTCTGAATCTGCTCCCCACTGAGTCGCACATCTGCTTTAGCACAACCCCACCCACCCACCCACCCACCCACACACACACACACACACACACACACACCCAAACACACACGCAGGCCAAACAAGGACAATTCGTTTAGCTCGTTTTATTTTTCAAAAAATGTGTCATTTATTATGAAAAGATTTCTCATTTGATCATCGTTATACAAAACAGAACAGAAGAGTAGCCGGGAGGTGATGAGGAGCGCGGCGCGAAGACAGAAGATGAAGATCGTGCGAAGACGGCGTGAGAGGACAGACACAGTTAGAAAGACAGAGAGACAGAGAGAGAGAGAGAGAGAGAGAGAGAGAGAGAGAGAGAGAGAGAGAGATAAAGCGAGGGCTGGCTGAGGATGAGGGAAAGAGTGCGGGGGGAGGAGGAGGTGGAGGAGGAGGAGGAGGAGGAGGGGGTGGGTAAGGGCAGACAAATGCAGCATGGAGGAGGGGGAGGGGAGGAGAGGAGGAGAGGTGGGAAGGAAGGAGGAGGAGGGGGGGCAACTACAGTCTACTTCTATACGATATAACAAAAGGCATTTCAAATAAGAAAGACATATCGTTGTGGTGTGGTCGTGACCCGGTCAGCGGCGGTCGGTCCAGTAGAAAACATAACACGACGAGCACGTAAGAAAAAATAAAAAAGTGCAATTGGTTTCTGTCAAACAACAACTGTATAAAAAACAAAGAAGAAGGAAGAAGGAGAAAAGAAAACGGCGGAGCGGAGGACACTTCACTGATTCCGGAGCCAGCGTCTCACCCGCCGCCACCGTTAACTGGTCGATGCTGGGACGGGGTGGGACGAGCTGACCCGCCGGGTTCTGTGCCTCCCTCCGGTACCGGCGACAGCGACACGCCCGCCGGTGGCTCTGTGTTCACGTGTGGTGCTCCCCGGAGGCTGGCTAAATATTCAGAGAAGGCCCTCCCCCCTCCCCCTCCTTAGTTAAATATATTACCCCCCTCCCTCCCCTCCCCCCCAATCTGTAGAGATTTTAGGCTAACATGTGCAGTAATTTGCCGACGCCAAGTCGATCCGATGACGCCGGTGAAACCCGTGCTACGTGTATTAAGATTATAGTGAGGCGGGTCCCCCGGGATGGAGGGACGGCCCGAGACGTCCGGATTAACAACAAAGAAGAAGAGTCAGTCTATCACTATCATAGCAGCAGCAGATGATGTTGGTGCAAAATTAAAAATAAAAAAAGGTTTCCTCCCTTTCGTCTTGTTTTTCCTCCTGCTTTTTCAAGTTTTCAAGAGCACCGGAGACGAGTGCAGGTTAGTTTACTCCCCTGTTCAGCAGAACCGCGACGGGAAACGCCCCCCGAGACCGGCGACCGCCCGTCGGCACGTTTTCCCGTCGAGGGTTTGTAGGCAGTTTTGACATCGGCAATACTGCGGTCGGGCTACCGGAGACGGAGGAAGTGGAGCAGTACCGGGGTTTTGCGTTGCTGTTGGCGCCGACAGCTGTGTGACTAACGAGGCGAGAATGAAGACTAGATGTAGGCCTTTGTGACAGACTGTGTACTGGTTTGCATGAGACACGAGCAAAAACAATCAAAATGCAGGTGTGAATGCATTGAGAGCACTAAATGCTGTTCCGAACACATCCTATTTGGTAAAGGCACAAGAGTCCAATCATTAGTACTTCATTTCTTTTTTTTTCTTTTTTTCTCCTTTTTACACGATAAAAAAAACAAAAAAAACAAAACACCCACACACACACACACACACACACACACACACACCAAAAAACTCGATACAGCATCCTCCCGATTGCATCTCGAATCCGAGGGCCGAGCTATGCTAGCGCACAGCGGGCAAAAAAATTCAGCTGCCTAATAAATAAATACAAACAATAAATAAATGCAGTGTCGTATCAACACGTGAATAAATTACCCATCGGGGCTCCGAGTCGTCTGTCTTTTGAGTGGTCGAAGTCGAGCGTGGGGTCTTCACAACGCCGGCTCTCGCGTCAAGCTCAGATCTTGCGGTTTGGAGTTTTGCACCCCCCCCCTCGAAGTTTTTGAGACCGGGAAGAAACAGCTGATCCGCCGCAGCGTTGACGCCCGAGGATCCGCAAACTCGCCCCGATGTCCCTCGTCCTGGCACGCCGTCGCAGATTCGCCGGCCGAGCGGCCGAACGGCTCTCCGGATACGCCGCTACGCCGATGACACCGTCCTTCTTTTCCCACTCCGCATTGAGCGTCATCTTCTGTCCGGTGTGCCTCTTATCGCACCGCACACAGCGGCGGTGTTCTACACACTGCCACCACCCCCACCCAACCCCCACCCCCCCCCCCCCCCCAAACAAAATCCACTAGTTAAGTTTCTTATATGACTATGCTTGGTCACTATTTCTCCTGACGCCTGCTCTCCCCTACCTACAGGCGAAGGAAACATCCTCTTTGTGTGCTGCAATAAGATGTGACTCAAATTCATTCAGCTCACTCAAATTGACCCTGTATCACCCTCCGGACCGAGTCCCCCTCCGGACCGAGTCCCCCCGCCGGACTCGGGACTTCCATTATCTTCACAATTTTCACGCTAAATGTGACCAAAAATTCATCTATTTGCTAACGGAGCATCGGGGCCCTCGAGTCAGATGTGCGCCGGAGCCGTCGCATCTGACCGATGTTATTCCTTTCATGACGAGGCAGCCTCCTTAAAACGCTCCTCCAAATTCTCAGAAATCCCCCCCCACCCCACCACCCCCCCCCCCCTGCTCCAAAAGCTCATTTTAAATCCGCGCAGACTTCCTTTATCCCGTATATTCTACGTAGATCACTATTTAAACAGGTCATATATAGACTTGGTCATAACTGAGTAATCCATAATCACCCTTCGAAGCTCAAGATATTCGTTATCGATCTCCCCAACAGGAACCACGTTTTGTGCAAATACTTTACGTTATGGAATTGTGATTATCAATCGTTTGATTCACGAGGACACGCGTTGTCCTGCCGCTGTTTGAAAACAACTGTTAGTGATTGTGGTCCAGTCTTGAGGGAAGGTTTTCTCACTGACCTGTCATTTCAAAAGCGTCACCTCCCAACTTCAACGCAACTAATATCCTTCCTCCCCTACTCTCCCCAACGCAACCACAGCCCTCCGGCCCTCTCACCCGCTTCCTCTTACAGCAGCTTCGGCATGGTGGTGTAGCAAAGCTCGACTGCCGGGCTCTATGCGTGTTCAGCGCATCAGGTCTCTAAGGGGGCCGGGCAAACCCTCGACAAAAGCCTGACTTTGACCGGGGGACTTTGCCCCTGGCAGGTCTCTATGGTCTTGGTCTCAGTCTGCAGCCCGGCAACAGGCTGGCTTTGGCACTGGATTGGCTTCTTTTGATTTTTGGGGTGCTTCTGGGGTGTGGTGGAGGAGATGGCGCTGTCCTGTGTAGCGGGACCGCCCCTGCTGGCGGGAGGGGGGATGACAGCGACGGGCTGGTTTTCCCCGTTACCCGGTGCTGCGGTGCCCTTGTGAGGAGCGCAAGCCTTTGGCGGCGACAAGATGGGGGCGACGTGGACCCAAGTCAGGCTGGCCTCAGAGCAATGGCTTGTCTTGTAGTACGACGACTCCCCTCTTTCCTTCTTCCTCTCGTCCTCCGGCGGGCTGTCGCGAGCTGCATCCTGCGGGCTTCGGAGGGTGTCCGACAGCGGCGCCGGAGGCGGGCCACCCCTCTCGTGGTCATTTTGTTTCCCCTTCTCCTCTCCATCGGTGCGAGGCTGCTTAAGGAGCACGGGGGAGGGCGTGGGAGAGTCGGTATCGGTCCAGCTCAGCCTGCGCTTCTGCACAACAACACAGCAGGAGAACAAGTTATCACGCAGGACTGCAGGAAGGGTATGTAGGTGTGTGCAAAAGCCACTCAAGATGCATGCACCTCTCCTCACCTTGACAGGGATGTGCGACTGATCCCGGTGCTTGTGTGGCGGGGTGGAGCAGGGTATGTCTTGGGGGGAGGAGAGGTTGGAAGGTGTAGCGGTGGTGGCGGCCATCGGGGCGGGGTGGGTAGATATCTGCGGAAACCACAGCTTCAACATCATCTCCACCTGCAGCAGGGTATTCAGGTACTTCTCCCTACAAACGAAGGCAAAAAAAGACGGAGAAGTTGAGACACGCGACCGCGTTATCGTGTTCGACCCTGCGGCGTTTCCTGTGCGACACGGACCGAGAGAGCGTTTCCCGCCGTCTCCGTGTCTCTCTGGCACGCTGCTGAACACTGCAACCCCACGTACCCCGAAGGAATGTTCGACGTGAAACGAGAGACGTGGATGTGAAATGGAGGAATGACTCGGGGGGCACCGCCCTCAACCCCAACTTAACGACTGTGTGCCCCCTCGGATCCAGTTATTTCCTGCCTCGGCTGTCCAAATCCAGGTGCGACAGAGAGGGGGCACATGATGGATGGGTACTGAGGCGTAATGACAGACACGAGGGGGGGGGGGGAGGACCGGTACTTTTCGGAGGGGTGTGCGTGGCTCGGATGGCGGCGGACGAGGTCTTACCCGCAGTTGGGTCTCTGCAAAACCCCCACGATCCTCTGGATTCTGTCCATGGCGACGCTCTGCTGGAAACTGCTCAGGCCTGTCAATCAAAAACATAATCCCCGAATCAGCATTTGCGGTCTCAGGCACAATGGGTCGGGGAGGATACGACGTGTACTTTCACACACAGCAGGATAATCACGAAACACGAAGGTCCGCGCGGGTGCGAACGACTCTCGCCGACGCCTTATCGTCCAGCACCTGCGCGGACAAGCTTACTTAATTAACTCTACAGTGTGAGTACAGACACACACACACACACACACACACATCATCCTCTAAAATGGTGATATCAGAAACACATGTAGAGGCAGCACACAAAACACCCACTAGACAGCGTCCCTTCAGATACGCTGTAGACCGGATCGATAGGCTGGGTCAATAGTCCTGCTGCAGAAGTTCTGATGCAGCAGGACAGCAGCCTCCCAGGTTATAGACGGCACCCGTGTCGAGCCCGTGCTACTTCAGCAACCACACCCATTCGCTCCTACACACACACACACACACACACAGCGGGCCGGGTCATGATGATGCGAGGATGCTTACCGCGGTCGAACCGTCCCTTCTTCAGTCCGTTCAGCAGCTCCAGCAGGGGCCTGACGAAACCCTGCAGCTCAGCACACTGACACAGACAGGGGGGGGAGGGGGGGGGGAGACGCAGGGGAGATGGATTAGTACCGACTTCCGAGTTCAGCCTCGCCGTCTGAATGAGGTGCCGCCTCGCCCCGAGCCCCCCCGTCCGTTCTCTCCCCCTGAACTTTTCTGTTGCTTGGTCGCGCCGCCCCCGACCGCTCTTCCTTTCTTTTCCCCGCCCTCCGCCTGAACTCTCTCTCTCTCTCCCCTCCCGAGCGACATCCGAACCCTCTTACCTTCTGAGCGAACAGCAGGTCTCCCTGGGACTTGGCGCTCTGGCCGGCGGCGTCCGCCCTCTCCTCCGCCCCGCGGCGGGCCCCGCCGCCGCTCTCCGACCTGTCCGACTCCTCCTCTTCCTCCTTGTCGGTGAAGCCGTCGCAAGCCCACTGGGACCCGGGGCTCTCCGAGCGCCCTCCCATGTCGGCGGCGGCCGCGCCCCTCCTGTCCATGACGACGGAGGGGGAGCCGTCCGTCAGGAAGACGTCGGCGTCGTCCTCGGCCGGCTCGGAGTCGCTGAACAAAAAGCTGTCGTTGGAGCTCAGCGAGTCCAAGGAGGGCTGGGAGGAAGTGCTGCCCTGGGACTGCATTGCTGCCGGGAGGAAGTAGCAGAGATTCGACATTAGAACAGAATCCTTATTATTGTAGTCGGTTCAGCTGAGGGACAGACGGGCTTGGCCGCACGCCCAAAACCAACATGATCTAAGTTGCTACTCAAAAGGAGGGGCAGGGCTAATGGGTTTGGGTTGGAGAGAGAGAGAGAGAGAGAGAGGGAGAGAGGGGGAGAGACAAAAACCGGGTAGAGAGAGTTCTGCAGAAATAACTAAAATATCGCTTTCCGTTGGGGAAGAACCAGAAAAAACGAGTTTCTTTCCCCTTTTTCGTCTGCACTCTCCTGCCCGAAAATAACAACCCCAATTCAAAATGGTGGGTAAACCAGTGGCCTAGTTTAACGCGGTGTAGAGCGAGACTGGGACTGGGGGGGTAGGCGATAGGCGCACAATGCTAGTGCACGTCTGACTCCCATTGAGGAGAGTGGAGAGCGGAGTAGAGGGGGGGAAGGGTGAGGGGGGGAAGGGTGCTTGTAGAGTAAGCAGTAGTGAAATCAGAATAAGGCTCCCTCTCTCTCCCTCTCTCTCTCCCTCTGCCTCCGGCTCTCTCCCTCTCTAGCCCCGCCCCTCTGGCTCACTCTTGTGCTCCATCCCCCCTTGGTTTCAAACACACTAACCTCCCTCTTTCCTCTCTCTCTCTCTCTCTCTCTCTCTCTCTCTCTCTCTCTCTCTCTCTCTCTCTCTCTCTCTCTCTCTCTGGCAGCAGTTCTGTATGCCACTCATCTCCTCTTCCTCGCTCGCCCTTCTTCAGCTCCCCCCCTGTTCATTATGCACACCGGACAGAGGACTTCTTCCCGTCCTCCGACCAAGCCAGCCTCCTCCTCCTGTCCTCACGTCCTCCCTCTCTGTCCTACTCTCCCCTAATAACCCCAGGCTCTCTGCTGGCCTTGCTGGACGCGGCTCCCACTATCGGGGGGGTGGGGGTGGGGGGGACCACGGGAATACCCCTGCACGCCAGGTTGTTTATCAGCGCCGCAAAACGCTGAAGAGCTCAGCCAGCACGGCCACGGGCGCACCTCCGGAGAGCAGATGTACACAACCATACGTCATTTGCAATGCACTTATACACACACACACCCACACCCACACACACACACACACACACACACACACACACACACACACACACACTAAGCACCACTTTGTGAGTCCTACAACAGGCGTCTTGTTTTCCGGCTCCAGAGGAGCATCGATGTCAGCGAGGCTGCTGAACATTCCCACCACACACCGTCTCAGCACCCATCTGCTTCTGCCGAGACCAGATGACCCGGTTCTCCCTCAGCACCGAGCTGCCGTCTAGGGGATGATATCGGAGTCAATATGGTGGAGCAACGTCTCTAGGTGGATGCGATCTTGCTCCCCCCCCTCCCCCCCGAAGCTCCCAGCAGCGCAGGGTGTGTTCCGGTGTAGTCCGTCTGCACAGGTGTGGACTACAGCGGAATGAGGCTGCGTCTCAGGTGGTGGTGGCTGCGGGTCTGCCGAGTCAACCATGTGATGAGCCCTCACAGAGACTAGAGTACAACCACCTACAGCCACAGACCAGTACAACCACGGACCAGTATAACCACCGACTGCCACAGACCAGTACAACCACAGACCAGTACAGCCACCGACTGCCACAGACCAGTACAACCACAGACCAGTACAGCCACCGACTGCCACAGACCAGTACAGCCACCGACTGCCACAGACCAGTACAGCCACCGACTGCCACAGACCAGTACAGCCACCGACTGCCACAGACCAGTACAACCACCTACAGCCACAGACCAGTACAACCACCGACTGCCACAGACCAGTACAACCTACAGCCACAGACCAGTACAACCCTCTACAGCCACAGACCAGTACAACCCTCTACGGCCAGAGACCAGTAGAGCCCTCTACGGCCAGAGACCAGTACAGCCCTCTAGCCAGCCAGGCACAACTGTCCCGTGTGTTGGAATAGAAAAGTACAAAGCAAAACACGCACCCTGCAACGCAGCATCAGTTCTGCCGCCAGACCCGGAGGTCCAGCCCACCACAAGCCGAACCCACGGCAGATTCGTGATCGTCCCATTTTCACAATTCAGTTTAAAAAGCACCCTCCTGTCACACCTTCCTGGCTGGCTGGCGCTCCTAAAATCAACACAGGGGCAAGAAGGGTGCAGATAGTAACGCCGCGTGAGCTCCGGGTGCGCCGCAACTTGAGAGACCCCAGGCTGAGACGCACCGCGGGGCAGGACGCGGACGCACCGTGGGGCAGGACGCGGACGCACCGCGGGGCAGGACTCGGACGCACCGTGGGGCAGGACTCGGACGCACCGCGGGGCAGGACGCACCGCGGGGCAGGACGCGGACGCACCGTGGGGCAGGACGCACCGTGGGGTAGGACGGGGGCAGGACGCTGATACTCGCCTTGTAGCGCTGCGGCTGGTCTCCTCAACGGAAGAAAGAAACACGAGCACAAGTTCTCCTCCGACTAGAGCCGAAACTAGACCCGCAACACGCTGCTGCTCCGCCGCGGCGTCGGCGCTCCGCTGGCCGGCTGCTCCCCGGACTGCTCCCCGGACTGCTCCCCGGACTGCTCCCCGGACTGCTCCCCGGACTGCTCCCCGGACTGCTCCGTCTGCCTACCAGCGGCGACATGTGCGCGGATACACGTGCCCGCACTCTGTGCGTGCCGTACGCGCCGCGCCATTGGCCGGGCGTCCGACAGGGCCGCGTCTGATTGGCCGATCCGCGCAGCCAGTGGTCGCCTCGCGAGCCGCGGATTGGCCGCGGCCCGGAGGCGCCCGCGGCCCCGCCCCCTCATGTGGCGCCCGTGTGCGGGGCCGCACGGCTACTACGGCGCAGCGGGCGTAAACACGCCAGACGTGAACGCGCAGGGCAGCGGACCCTTACGCAACCGGGGGGTAAATAAATACCGATTTGATGCCCCCCTCCCCCCCCGGGGGGGGGGCGGGTTAAATGCGTGAGGCTGACACAGTGGCACTGAAACGGGGGAGGCGTGAGAAGCTTGCCCGTGTTGTCGTGCCTGCTCCGCATCACTTGCGCCTGCTGGAGGGCCAGGGTTGGCCAAATGTCGAGGACTGGGGAGGTTCGGGTCCAGGTCCAGACGGGGCACGGATCCGACACATCCGTGGTGATCCGAATTACACGCGTAGTAATAGTCCGTCTGAATTAGACAGGAAGCGCGCTGGCGGCTGACGGGCCCCATGAGCAAGCGGCTCCCCGCCTCACACGGATCCAACCGCAACACAAAACAAACCAACCACGACGCTCCACGCAGTCGCCTCATGAGCCAGGCCAACGCATCAACAGCCTGTGTTGGTGTTTCCCCGTGTGTGTTGGTGTTTCCCCGTGTGTTGGTGTTTCTCCGTGTATGTTGGTGTTTCCCCGTGTGTGTTGGTGTTTCCCCGTGTGTGTTGGTGTTTCTCCGTGTGTGTTGGTGTTTCCCCGTGTGTGTTGGTGTTTCCCCGTGTGTGTTGGTGTTTCCCCGTGTATGTTGGTGTTTCTCCGTGTATGTTGGTGTTTCCCCGTGTGTTGGTGTTTCCCCGTGTAGGTGTTTCTCCATGTATGTTGGTGTTTCCCCGTGTGCGTTGGTGTTTCTCCGTGTGTGTTGTTGTTTCCCCGTGTGTTGGTGTTTCCCCGTGTGTGTTGGTGTTTCCCCGTGTGTTGGTGTTTCCCCGTGTGTGTTGGTGTTTCCCCGTGTGTGTTGGTGTTTCTCCATTTATGTTGGTGTTTCTCCGTGTATGTTGGTGTTTCTCCATGTATGTTGGTGTTTCTCCGTGTGTGTTGGTGTTTCTCCATGTATGTTGGTGTTTCTCCATGTATGTTGGTGTTTCCTCCATGTATGTTGGTGTTTCTCCGTGTGTGTTGGTGTTTCCCCGTGTATGTTGGTGTTTCCCCGTGTGTGTTGGTGTTTCCCCGTGTGTGTTGGTGTTTCTCCGTGTGTGTTGCTGTTTCTCCATGTGTGTTGGTGTTTCTCCATGTATGTTGGTGTTTCCCCGTGTGTGTTGGTGTTTCTCCGTGTATGTTGGTGTTTCCCCGTGTATGTTGGTGTTTCTCCGTGTATGTTGGTGTTTCTCCATGTATGTTGGTGTTTCTCCATGTATGTTGGTGTTTCTCCATGTATGTTGGTGTTTCTCCGTGTATGTTGGTGTTTCTCCATGTATGTTGGTGTTTCTCCATGTATGTTGGTGTTTCTCCGTGTATGCTGGTGTTTCCTCGTGTATGTTGGTGTTTCCCCGTGTATGTTGGTGTTTCCCCGTGTGTGTTGGTGTTTCTCCATGTATGTTGGTGTTTCTCCGTGTGTGTTGGCGTTTCTCCGTGAATGGGATTATAAATATTTACTAGACTGGGCACCCGAGGCACGTGTTTAACCGTAAAGGAATTAGCGCGCGTCGCTTAACCGGCTCTTTCCCCCACTTCCGGCAGGTTACTCACATATGAACCCGACGACCCCCATCCGCAACATGCGATACGTTACCAGTATGTAGGCCACACGCACGCCCTGGTCAGCTGTCCGTCACTGACGCCACGTGAAGCAGGGGGGGGGCCGTTTTACCCCCCCCCCTTGACGGCAAATCTCTCTCTGTGCCGAGATTTACTGGTCTTTTCCACGTGAAACGCGGAGCGCGCAGGGGCTCCGGGTTCCTTTAAGCGCCTCGCATGCTGCAGGCAGGACGGTCGTCCCCCCCCCTCCCCCTCCTCCCCCTCTCCCCTCCCCCTCTTTACATACAACATACACATGAACCCGTCGACCTGGCAGCTCAACACACACATCACGGAGGAGTCCTTGAACAGTCCGCGTACCGAGTCTTTTATCAGCGCGACCATCTCTAGTCGTGGAGCGACCTCGGAAGAGGGTCGCCGAACGACCCCCCCCCCCCCATGGTTACAAGCAGAATGGAATGGTTAACCTTGGCTAATGGTAAACCCGGCAAAGGGTCTTGGGTTTGTGTACGCGTAACAGGCACCACAGGTCCGTAGAAAAAGGCTTTTCCTCCCCCCACCGCATTCCACTGCAGCACATGAACCCGCTGAACCTCCTCCGAGTTCATGGGTGCTGACGACCACCTCCTCATTTCCATCTCTCCATCTCCCATCCCCCTCGCACCCATCCCCCACCCGGTATCTGTGTTTTTCTCTCCATCCCACTCCACGCTCCCTCCCTCGTATTGGCAGACTGGAGGACTCAATAACACGTCCAGGCTTACGAGCGAGCTGGTGGCTCGGACCTTTATGCGACGAACTGGGTCAAAGTGCAGCGCATCGAACTGGCGGATAGTCCGGTCCATGGTTCGGCGAACAGCACCACCCTCAACTGGACCCATTAGCAAATACAGCATGGTGTGTAATGTCGATATAAAAGGAAGCAGGCTTTATGAGTACCGTTAAACCCAGGCACCCTGTGAGGTTATGGACCGGGCCCGGTCGGGCCGGGCCGCGGGCCGGGCCGGGCCCCGCGTGTTGGAGGGAAGCTGAGGAAACTTTTTTTTTTAAATTGACTTAGACGTTCACATTCGCATGGCTCTGGCGCGTGTGTGGCCCCAGCATGCATTGTGAAATGCTCGCGGACCGTGAAAGCATGCAGGAGTTCAGGTATAGCCTCACGCACGCGCAGGTGTGGTCAGGGGGGAGACGAGATGCCAAAACGGAAAGCTGATCCTGCAGAGGCAAGACGGAGGCCTCGAGAGGGACTCACGTAGACGCTGCCTCTGTCTCTCGCTCTCTCCCTCTCTCTCTGTCTGTCTCTCTCTCGCTCTGTCTGTCTCTCCCTCTCTCTCTCTGTCTGTCTCTCTCTCGCTCTGTCTGTCTCTCTCTCGCTCTGTCTGTCTCGCTCTCTGTCTGTCTCTCTGTCTCTCTCTCTCGCTCTCTGTCTGTCTCTCGCTCTCGCTCTCTGTCTGTCTCTCTCTCTCGCTCTCTGTCTGTCTCTCTCTCTCGCTCTCTGTCTGTCTCTCTCTCTCGCTCTCTGTCTGTCTCTCTCTCTCTCTGTCTGTCTGTCTCTCTGTCTCTCTCTCTCGCTCTCTGTCTGTCTGTCTCTCCCTCTCTCCCTCTGTCTGTCTCTCTCTCGCTCTGTCTGTCTCGCTCTCTGTCTGTCTCTCTCTCTCGCTCTCCGTCTGTCTCTCGCTCTCTGTCTGTCTCTCTCTCTCTCTGTCTCTCTCTCTCTCGCTCTCTGTCTGTCTGTCTGTCTCTCTCTCTCGCTCTGTCTGTCTCTCTGTCTGTCTGTCTCTCTGTCTGTCTCTCTGTCTGTCTGTCTCTCTCTCTGTCTGTCTGCCTCTCTCTCTGTCTGTCTGTCTGTCTGTCTCTCTCTCGCTCGCTCTCCCTTTCTCTCTCTCCCTCTCTGTCTGTCTCTCCGTCTCTCTCTCTCTGTGTCTGTCTGTCTGTCTCTCACGCTGTCTCTCTGTCCTTCTCCCTTTCTCTCTCTCCCTTTCTCTCTCCCTCTCCCTTTCTCTCTCTCTGTCTGTCTGTCTCTCCCTCCCTTTCTCTCTCTCTGTCTGTCTGTCTCTCGCGCTATCTCTCTCTCCCTCTCTCTCTGTCTGTCTGTCTGTCTCTCCCTCTCTCTCTCCCTTTCTCTCTCTCTCCCTGTCTCTGTGTCTGTGTCTCTCTCCCTCCCCCCCCTCCCTCCCTCTCTCGCTCTCTGTGTTTGTCCTGGCTTAGCCCCGTATCAAATGTCACCCCGGAAATCAGGCCAGCTGGGGCAGAGCAGCTTCCAAACCGCCCCCCTCCTCCTCCTCTCCCCTCTCACGTGCCCCGCAAGCGTCGCTTATTTTGCTCTCGTATCGTCCCACAGGGACGGAGGTTCGACACTTCCGCAAAACCCGAGAAATTAAAAACCCACGTGTCACCCCGACCTCGTCTTCACGTGCGCTGTGCGCGTCAGTATGTCGACAAACAAACAAACAAACAAACAAACAAACAAACAAACAAACAAAACAAAACAAAAAACAAAAGCCGTTAACACTCCGGTTCCCTTCTGGCCGGTACGATACTGATGTGGTTTTGGTGGTGGACTTGGCGCTGGATCAGGACCTCCGTGTTTCTGCACGGGGCGGTTCAGCACAGCGTCTTTTCCGTCCTCCTTCACGAGACGGGGAAGCTGCACGCTCCACACGTCGCCGTGTTTCCCTGCCGAGATTTTGTGAATGAAACCAAGGGGCTTCGGCCCTGCCGAGCAGGCGACCAACGGCGTTTAAGAACGGGCTCTAGCCCCGCCCCTAAGGGGGCCGAGCGACCAATGGCGTGCCGCGCAGGGTTGCGTCTGTTGTATAATGTCGCTCGGCGGCGTCACGTTTGAGCAGGCCGGCGCACCGTGTGCGTAGCGGAGCGGAGACCACGTAGCACATAGAGCCTGTCGTCAGCGGCGGTGGTTTGTGTAGCAGTTCACTGGTGTAACGGGACGTGGTTTTTGTAGCAGTTTACTGGTGTAACGGGACGTGGTTTGTGTAGCAGTTTACTGGTGTAACGGGACGTGGTTTGTGTAGCAGTTTACTGGTGTAACGGGACGTGGTTTGTGTAGCAGTTTACTGGTGTAACGGGACATATGGTTTGTGTAGCAGTTTACTGGTGTAACGGGACGTGGTTTGTGTAGCAGTTTACTGGTGTAACGGGACATGTGGTTTGTGTAGCAGTTTACTAGTGTAACGGGACATGTTGTTTGTGTAGCAGTTTACTAGTGTAACGGGACATGTGGTTTGTGTAGCAGTTTACTGGTGTAACGGGACGTGGTTTGTGTAGCAGTTTACTGGTGTAACGGGACATATGGTTTGTGTAGCAGTTTACTGGTGTAACGGGACATGTGGTTTGTGTAGCAGTTTACTGGTGTAACGGGACATATGGTTTGTGTAGCAGTTTACTGGTGTAACGGGACATGTGGTTTGTGTAGCAGTTTACTGGTGTAACGGGACATATGGTTTGTGTAGCAGTTTACTGGTGTAACGGGACGTGGTTTGTGTAGCAGTTTAGTGGTGTAACGGGACGTGGTTTGTGTAGCAGTTTACTGGTGTAACGGGACGTGGTTTCTGTAGCAGTTTACTGGTGTAACGGGACATGTGGTTTGTGTAGCAGTTTACTAGTGTAATGGGACGTGGATTGTGTAGCAGTTTAGTGGTGTAACGGGACGTGGTTTGTGTAGCAGATTACTGGTGTAACGGGACATGTGGTTTGTGTAGCAGTTTACTGGTGTAACGGGACGTGGTTTGTGTAGCAGTTTACTGGTGTAACGGGACATGTGGTTTGTGTAGCAGTTTAGTGGTGTAACGGGACATGTGGTTTGTGTAGCAGTTTAGTGGTGTAACGGGACATGTGGTTTGTGTACCAGTTTACTGGTGTAACGGGACGTGGTTTGTGTAGCAGTTTACTAGTGTAACGGGACATGTTGTTTGTGTAGCAGTTTAGTGATGTAACGGGACATGTGGTTTGTGTAGCAGTTTACTGGTGTAACGGGACATATGGTTTGTGTAGCAGTTTACTGGTGTAACGGGACATGTGGTTTGTGTAGCAGTTTACTGGTGTAACGGGACATATGGTTTGTGTAGCAGTTTACTGGTGTAACGGGACATGTGGTTTGTGTAGCAGTTTACTGGTGTAACGGGACATATGGTTTGTGTAGCAGTTTACTGGTGTAACGGGACGTGGTTTGTGTAGCAGTTTAGTGGTGTAACGGGACGTGGTTTGTGTAGCAGTTTACTGGTGTAACGGGACGTGGTTTCTGTAGCAGTTTACTGGTGTAACGGGACATGTGGTTTGTGTAGCAGTTTACTAGTGTAATGGGACGTGGATTGTGTAGCAGTTTAGTGGTGTAACGGGACGTGGTTTGTGTAGCAGATTACTGGTGTAACGGGACATGTGGTTTGTGTAGCAGTTTACTGGTGTAACGGGACGTGGTTTGTGTAGCAGTTTACTGGTGTAACGGGACATGTGGTTTGTGTAGCAGTTTACTGGTGTAACGGGACATGTGGTTTGTGTAGCAGTTTAGTGGTGTAACGGGACATGTGGTTTGTGTAGCAGTTTACTGGTGTAACGGGACGTGGTTTGTGTAGCAGTTTACTGGTGTAACGGGACACGTGGTTTGTGTAGCAGTTTACAAGTGTAACGGGACATGTGGTTTGTGTAGCAGTTTACTGGTGTAACGGGACGTGATTTGTGTAGCAGATTGCTGGTGTAACGGGACGTGGTTTGTGTAGCAGATTACTGGTGTAACGGGACATGTGGTTTGTGTAGCAGTTTACTGGTTGTAACAGGATGTGGTTTGTGTAGTAGTTTACTGGTGTAACGGGACATGTGGTTTGTGTAGCAGTTTAGTGGTGTAACGGGACATGTGGTTTGTGTAGCAGATTACTGGTGTAACGGGACGTGGTTTGTGTAGCAGTTTAGTGGTGTAACGGGACGTGGTTTGTGTAGCAGTTTAGTGGTGTAACGGGACATGTGGTTTGTGTAGCAGTTTAGTGGTGTAACGGGACGTGGTGCTCGGTGCTTTTTGAAAACACAAACCACCACGTGGGCCCAGTCAGGGCCGATGAGAACAGTGTAATAGATTACTTGTAACGCGTGGTCAGTAATTTAAACCAGCGGGAGTGTGGCTTGCCCTCGAAGAGGGTGCAGCTTGGCTGATGACGGAAGCAACGCAGAGCCCTCTGAGTAGAGAAGGCTCGTTGGCCCTTAACACAGTAGTTTACTAAACAAAATTAAACTTAAGTACAAGTATACTACTAGTACACTGATATTAAATATAATATACTTGAACTTTACTTAAGTTTACTTCATAAAACAATGTTCAAGTATGCCTTTTGTGGCAACAAACAGTTTTGTACATAATGTTTGAAAATGGCAGCAGCCTAATAATACGAACACACACACACACACACACACAAATTCAGATTAGACTATAAACTGGATTTTTTTTTTTACCTTTACATACAGGCTTTCATAAAATTATTTTGGCGAATCTGATAATGCAAATATCTAGTGGATAAACATCATCACTGAACACGTGTAGGCTGCGTCTGTGACGTCTCCTCTGTCAATATCTGAATAACTCCAGTGAAGATGGAAGGTAAAGAGCATCTGTTTGGAAATCAGTTGAAATAAAATAAACATGTTTTCACAAAATGTGAGTATAAACGATCAATCGATCAATCAATCGATCAATCAACCTATCTATCTATCTATCTATCTATCTATCTATCTATCTATCTATCTATCTATCTATCTATCTATCTATCTGTCTGTCTGTCTGTCTATCTATCTATCTATCTATCTATCTATCTATCTATCTATCTATCTATCTATCTATCTATCTATCTATCTATCTATCTATCTATCTATCTATCTATCTATCTGTCTATCTATCTGTCTATCTATCTATCTATCTATCTATCTATCTATCTATCTATCTATCAAGTCCATCCGTGCTTCCTTCCAGCCAATCAGCAAGCTAGACATCAATTTGCCAACTTAAACATGTCGTCCAGCACGCCTCCGCAGTGTTGTTATTGTAATAATTGTGGGTCTTTTCCCAACTGAAACCAGTGACGTCATCTAGACGCTACCGCTCCAGCCTCCCACATTTCATATGGGTAAAGCTCCCTCTAGCGGTCAAAACATGTTGCTCACCATCACGCTTTCAAATTGCCACACGATCAGTTAAGTTTACGCAACGTTTACACGCAGTACACCTACAATCTGGGGATGAAGACCAGCAGAAGAGGGATGAAGACCAGCAGAAGGGGAAAGTAAAATATATGCACGAGGGCCATGACACGTGACGATGAAGAAACTCGTTTAAAATGACGTATGCTCACCTGTGCGGTAGGTCCTGTCTTGTTCCCTTCAGTCTCTCTCACCACTCGTGTCCAAGATTTAGTGGAGGACCAATGAAGATTTTCGCATTTCATAATAATAATAATGTGTTTTATTTGTGGGCGCCTTTCAAAACACTCAAGGACACCTTACAGAACAGTTTTTAAAAAAGCACTATCAGACAGCGTAAAATCAAAACAAAGCAGGGTAGACAATAAAAAGTTAACACAACAGATAAGCATAAAATCAACATCTGCACACAACTCAGTGCAGCGTGGATCAGACTGACTATGCCAGTTTGAAAAGGTGCGTTTTGAGATGGGATTTGAAGGTTGAAAGAGTCAATATTGGGAATTTCTTGTGGGAGAGGTCCACAGGTGGGGGGCAGAATGACTGAAGGCTCTAGTCCCCATGATAGTCCAGCGGGCCGATGGTGTAGTGAGTTGGAGAGCAGAAGAGGATCTGAGAGTGCGGGAGGGCGTGTGGATATGAAGGAGTTCAGAAAGATATGAAGGAGTTCGGTTATTAAGGGCCTTAAAGGTGAGGAGCAGGATCTTGAAGTCAACACAGTATAAATCAGGAAGCCAATGGAGCTGCTGAAGAACAGGAGTGATATGATCTATGGAAGGAGTTCTGGTAATGATACGGGCAGCTGAATTCTGGACCAGTTGAAGCTTATGAAGACACTTGAGGGGAAGACCAAAGAGGATAGAATTACAGTAGTCAATACGGGATGTAACCAGGGTGTGAGTTAGTATGGCTGTGCTTTTAGGTGTAAGTGACGGCCGAAGATGATTAATATTGCATAGGTGGAAGTATGCAGACCGAGTAACATTGTTGATGGGGGTTTCAAAAGATAATGTGCTGTCCAGGATGACACCCAGACTCTTAACCTGAGGCGGTGGGGGAACTACAGAATTGTCAATAGTAAGGAGAAAAAAAACTATCAGTTTTGGCCAAAGTAGATTTAGTGTCAACTAAAAAGACCTCCGTTTTATCACTATTAAGTTTGAGGAAGTGGTATGAAAACCAGGATTTAATTTCTAGTAAGCAGTCAGAAAGGCAAGTGGGCGGAAGAGTGGAGATAGGTTCGGTGCATAGATAAAGCTGGGTGTCATCCGCGTAGCAATGAAATGGAATGCCAAATTCCCTGAACATGTGGCCAAAAGGTAGTAGGTAAATAATAAATAGGAGGGGTCCCAATACAGAGCCCTGGGGAACACCGGTAGTAACTGGAAAGGATTGAGATCTCAAAAGTTGGACAAACTGAGTGTGGCCAGAGAGATATGATCTAAACCAGCCAAGGGGGGTGCCAGTTATTCCAGTTGAAGCTAATCTTTCTAGGAGGATATTGTGTGAGATGGTATTTAATTATGGGACTGAAACAATTTCCTCGCACTTATAACAGGTGGACAGATCCGTCTCATTTTGTTTACTGCCTTAACGACGCCATACAGCACCTCCCTTTCCTCTCCACCCTGCAGACGTTCCCCTTGTCATTTCTGCATCTCTGTCACCCTCCATACACAGTCTTCATGTCAGGATGCCGGGCCTGGTCTCCACTCCCTGATCTCCCCCAACCCAACCCCACTTTTTGTCAGCGTCCACATAGTCTCTCTGTCGCTCTCTCTCTCTCTCTCTCTCTCTCCATTACACACACAAAAACACATACACTGTAAATCTCTCTCTCCGTCTTTCATATCCTCTATTGTGTCGCCTTCCCTTTTCAGTAACCAACACTGGATTCAGTCCCTCACTTATCTCCTTTGCATTCTCGCTCTCTCTCTCTCTTGCTCTTAGCTTTCTTGGTTTTCTCTACTCTCAATTTTCTCTCTATATCTGCCTCTCGCTCTCCTCCCGCCTCTTCTCTAATAAGTTCTCTCTCTCTCTCTCTCCAATTGTCCCTTGCTGAGACCCTCACTGGTGTCCCCTATGTTGGACTGGAGCCGTCATATAACAGCCCCACTCCAAATGTTAATAGTGAGAGAGCTGGAGCTCTCTCTCTCTCTCTCTCTCTCTCCCTCCCTCCCTCCCCTTCGCTCACACATTCCCACTTGCTCCCCATCTCTCCGTCCATGTTCATTAATCTCTGTGTATGGGCAAGGAGGGCTAACATGGACTCTTTGGGTCTCTTTCTCCCTCTATCCTTTCTCTATTGCCAGTGGATAGCTGTCCCGGCGGCCGGTAAGATCTTACTTAGCACAATAGTCACTGCAAAATGTATCAACACGTTTTGTAGTTGTTGTTTTTTTGTGTGTGTGTGTTTCGGCATTGTTCATGCAAAGTTTTGGTGTCTTCCAGTAGAGGCCTTGAGGTAACAATTCTAATGAAATTCGGCAGTGTTGGAAAATACTGCATGCTTCCTGTTTGAGTCTTCTGGGATAGTGTTTAAGAACAAAAGTCAGATACTAAAGGTTGAACTGGAGACAACAGTCGTATGGATTAAATCAATCAGGGAAATGCAACTCGTCACAAAGCTGCATTCAACCTCCCGGACATGAACGGGACACCTGTTCCCATGACCAGCGTCAAGGTGAAGAACAAACCTGGAACTAAACCCAGGTAGCAAAACTGCCGTGGCCCGGACCCGTCCCACACCCGACACTTTCATCCGGCCCACATACCACATGGAATGATGGCACTTGGGCGGTCCGCTCCTGTTTGCCAGATCTGGGCCAGAACCAAGCCATAGCAATGCCGCATGTGCCGCACATTTGCCAAAGGTGGCCATATTTGTTTTGTGATATTTGGGCCATATTCACCATTTACCACACGGGCCACTTCAGGGTCACCTCCAGATCACATGTTGCCCAGAGCGCCGCATCTTTGCCAAAAAAAGGCCCACATGTGATTTAGCATATTTGGCCCATATTTGCTGTTATACATGTGGGCCACTTCAGGATCACATCCATTTTGTCAGGGCCAGAAGAAGACCATCAGTGCCGCATCATGGCCTGAAGTGGCCCACATCCGGATGCTGTCTGGGGCAGAACAAGAAACTGGCTGATGAAGAGTCCACAGACATATTTTCATTTCGTTTTATTCTTTTTCAGATGAAACCTACTGGACCTACACTGGCAAGTCCAGCAGTGTGAATGTGCCTCAGATGTGAAAGTACCTCGAGTACAGCCTCTGTCTCACTCCTTTGGTGCACTAAGCCCGATTTTAGGACACTAATTATCATAGAGGCAAATGTCAGTAGGATGTGTATATTTCTCTGTCTCCCCCATGGCCTTCTCCCTCTGTCTCCCCCCTGTCTCCCTCTGTCTCCCCCATGGCCTTCCCCCTCTGTTTCCCTCTCCCTCTGTCTCCCCCCTGTCTGCATTAGTTCCAGCTGAGCAAGCTGGCATGAGAGAAACAGTCACAAGGAAGCAAGAACAGAGAGAAAAGAGGCGCTGATACGCAGAAAGAGACAGAGCAGGAGAGACGGGCGGGCAGGTGCACGAGGAGGGATGGTGGAGGAGAGAGTGTGTTAGAGGAGTAGAGGGAGATGGGACGGGGTGATGCAGAAGAAGGAGAAAGTAACGCTCTGTGATTCAGCAACACTGCTGCGCCACACAATAAGCTGTGTGTTTATTGTATCGTGGACGCACACTGGCAGCTTATCCTGTGGACAATGACATTGTGGGAATGAATGGACACACATACACACCACCTCAGTGTGTGTGTGTGTGTGTGTGTGTGTGTGTGTTCTCATCATGTAAATTATATGAGAACAAGCGGAGTCGTGGCGCTGTGCGGTTTACATGTGCTCGCCGTTCATGCACGGCCGACGCGTGAACGAGCGAGGCCCAGCGTCGTTGTGCGATGCAGCATTATATGTGGTGCGTCTTGATATGTTCGCCAATACACGGCGAGATGCATCTAGAATAATTCCAGGATGCATTGGGAGATGGAAGGCATCATGTGAACTCTGATGTTAACACACCGCACGGTGTCTTTCTCACATTCTGCTGTTTCTCAGTTAGTCGCAAGTCTTTTTGTCTCTGCTTGAGTCAGTGTGTACATGTGTGTCCATTGTGTGTGTGTGTGTGTGTTGTTTTGTTCCTGGCCGTATTCAGGACAAGACAGCGCAAGCTACGAGAGAGGTAGAACAGCGCGAGAGGGTCAGAATATTCGGCCCCTGGTTACCATGGGGACCTCCATGACAACCAATGGTCGGGGTGTGGGACACTATTGTGGCGCGGGGGTAGCGGCGCGGGCGGGTGGAGGACGGATTAATAAGGCGGGGGCGTGGGCCCGAGGAGGGTGGCGGGAGACAGGCGGTTGGGTGGACGTGGTGAATGCACGCATCACGAACACTGCAGGGGGGAAAATTCCTCTTTCCTCTCACGTAGAAATCAGGGTGTTGTCCCAAGTGTGCGTTTCCATGCCTTCGCACCCGTGCATGTGTGATGAGCGGTGCTATATTGACACACCGGGGTGTTACGGAAGAGCTCGTGCCCCTTATGGATTCAAGTACATTCTTCATGAGACAGTACAAACCCGTTTCACGCCATAAGCGACCATCAGCATGTATACACGTATGCTGATGACATAATAATTAAATGTGCTATGGAGTTGCCTATGGGTCCCATCCGGATCATGAACCCTACATCAGGGACTCTGCTTCAGCTTGTGTTGTGGGCTGCATGTGTAGGACCGCTTGTGTCTTCGTTTGCGTGCGAGTATATTCTGGTGGAAGTTACAGTCGTTGCGTCGCTTCTTCTCCCACGCTAACAAAAGCACACCGCGTGAAAGAAACGGTGTAACGCCGCATTTGAATTATGTGTGATGGTTTCCTCTACAACGCTGTGATGGCCGGCGGGAGGGTTTCCTTTCTCGCGTCCTCCTCCTCCTCTCGTTGCCATTCAAATCCAGATCCTTTGACTCGCCTGTCACTCTCGTTCACACGCTTTCTCACTGTCCTTTATTCTTCAGTCGTGCAGGCCCGCTCCTTTCTACTTTTCGTGTCGGTGCCTCGCCCGTTATCCCCCCCCCCTCTGCTTCGGCCCGTTTGCTCCAGCTTTCCGTCTCCCATATTACTTTCTTTTACTTTTCCATCTATTTTTTTCCCACTATGTTTCACCTGCCAGTAGCTGATATGTAAGAGAATAAATAAAAAAAATTCAACTCCAAGATGTTCTAGATCACTTAATTGAAGAATTTGGGGTCTTTCAATAGCTATACAACAGAAGTTACACAATTAGAAGCGTTACTGTGTATTAATGAATGGGTATAAATTACCTACTGGCTGTACTGAGAGCGTCAAATTTGTGCTTACAGTATTAAACGGCAAGAAATTAGCAGTAAACGACAGTAGTCCAGTCACACGGCCTAACCGAGCTGCAACCGTAGCGCCACTTAACTGTGCATGTAAAGCCGGTGACCGTTCACCGGCCGTACCCGAACCGAGTCTTCTGGACAACGCAGTCAGACAAGCACAAGCTGGTGGAGGAACCTTCAGCCTCCATGTACAGCCGCTACACTGATTTTGACGTTGGCAGGGAAATAACGTTTTCGAAGTTCTGCATTCAGATGTACCGAACCTGCATTGAACTGCATTTGCGTTTACGTTCAAATGTTCGGCGTTTAGCTGACACGCCGCTCGCAATTTCCCCGCAGAGCAGACTTCAGTGCATGTGGAACAGTAACACGGTGGCGTGCTACAACACACCAGCAAGGTGAAGCCTAAGCGGGCCCGATCTGTGCATACGGGCACCCCAACGTGTCCAGATGTGTGGGTTTTTGTGTTTGGTTTTTTGGGCGACCTGTTGCGATGTGCAACATGCAAAGGTGTGCCGTGAGCCACAACGGCCACAGAGGGCCCTCCAAATATCTCCAGGAAGGCTTTCCTTCAACTGGTTGCGTGCACCGTTGTAGCAGATGAGGATCCTGCACACGGGGACCTTGTGTCTATCTGACTTCCTAATATAGGAATTTGAAGGTTCCCTGTAGCCTGCTATCGAGTTTATTTTTACGGGCATTTCTACCCGGTGATTCAACGGAGCACATTTTTCCTTTATAAAGCCGTAAGGCCTCAGAGAAGCCTTCACACATTTATTAAATTCTTTGCAAATATCACAGTCCACATCAATTAGCAGGGGCGTTTTAAGCGCTCTTCAGACAGGCGCCACGCCAATCTAACAGTCGGCACTACCTCTGGGTCTCACGCTGCCGGCTGGAAAACACATGTACAGGCAGACAGGCTCATTAGAAATACTTGTTCCTTGTTGTCCAGATGAGCTCATCTGCCTATCAGCTCATGCCTCAACCTCGCCCCTACCGCCAGCCTGGGTGGGTGGTTCACTCATAACCCACACACCCAACACCATACATTTTTCTCCCAAATTGCACCCGGCCAATTACCTCGCTCTTCTGAGCCGTCCTGGTCACTGCTCCACCCCCCTCTGCCGATCAGGAAGGGCTGCAGACTACTACATGTCTCCTCCCATACACATGGAGTCACCAGCTGCTTCTTTTCACCTGACAGTGAGGAGTTTCACCAGGGGGACATCCTGAGAGCAGGATAAGCAGTTTGGATAACGAACGGATGGATGGATTTTTCAGTTGACTTTGCGGAGTGCACGCAACCAACTCTTTGGCTGCGTGGAGTTTGATTTTCTGTAAAATGTTCCACAAGAGCGAAGTGTTCTGTACAGAAGGCTGTGCAGGTAAACAAACGAGCAATTTAGAGAGCACTTTATTGATCTCAATGCACTTGGCGCGACGTTACGTCATAAGTCATGGGATAAATGTCCGACATCTTACCTGGGTTGTTGTTCTTCACCTGTTGTTCACTAAGGGCAGCAACTGTGGTTTTCACCTGGGCAGCGCCAAACTGTGAAAATAGAAGGACCAATGAGACCAGGGTGGCCGGGATCACTCCCCACGCGTCAGTATCAGGAATCAGGAACACTTTGTCATTTCACTTCCTGCACTTCCGTACATGAAATGAAACGAAACGCCGTTAACCCCAGCCCACAGCAGTGCAACACAAAGACAAAAATACATCCCAAAACTACAAGAACACACATACCCAAACTAACACATATATCCAAACTACACAAAAAGTCTCCGTCCAAGGGAACGAACACCAGCCAGAATGTCGGAACCGCCGGTCTGCATGGACTAGCAGTTAGCTTAGCCTGCCCCGCTCTCCCAGCCAATTCAGCACCAGCTCTCCCAGCCAATTCAGCACCAGCTCTCCCAGCCATCAAACCAAGACAAAACTTAAGACTTGGACAAAGACACTGCAGATGTTGGTCATTTACAGCCACAAAACAGTTAGTTAATTGGTACCGTTAGCCACCAAGTAGCGGACTAGCCACATTTGGAAGTAGCATGGCGCCGATCAGAACCCCAATCGATATGTCACTTTCACAAACAGGGGACATATTTCTGTAAGTCGGAGTGACTGCACACTTTTGGAGCGCTTGGGAGCTTTATGTCGGTGACAAATGCTAGGCACTCCTGCAGCTTTAGCATTTTCCTCCAAAACTCGCTTTGCACACTTTGATTTAGGTTGGCCAAAGGTTTTTGAGCGAAATTCATTGAACCCTATTCCGTTAGCTAAGTGAAACATTGTTTTAAAATGTTTTTTTTTATAAAGTATGCAATCGGGTTGTCAGTAATTAAACTACATGAAGTTTAGCTGTCTTTAATTAGGACCCAGTATAGGGTGTCTGGGTAGCATAGTGGTCTATTCTGGTGCCTACCAATACGGGGATCGCCGGTTCAACACAATTGGCCATGTCTGCCGGTGGGAGGCCGGATGTGGTTATGTGTCCTGGTCACTGCACTAGCGCCTCCTCTGTTCCGGGGGAACTGGGGGGGAATAGCGTGATCCTCCCACGCGCTACGTCCCCCTGGCGAAACTCCTCACTGTCAGGTGAGAAGAAGAGGCTGGCGACTCCACATGTATCGGAGGAAGCATGTGGTAGTTTGCAGCCCTCCCCAGATCGGCAGAGGGGGTGGAGCAGAGACCGGGACGGCTCAGAGAGCGGGGTGATTGGCCAGGTATAATTGGAGAGAAAAAGGGGGGAAATCCCGCCCCCCCCCAAAAAATGAGGACAGTTTGGCTGATGGAAAAATAATCTAGATGCCTCGGAAAAATGAAAAACAGAAGGTTGTTGGATCTATGACTAAGGAAGCAAACACTGTTTTGTACATATTGTTTGTAAATGCTTATAGCCTAAAATGAATCCAGATGAGTGAATAATTAGGAATTTAGCGTATTTCCCGCACTATAAGTCACTGTATTTTTACTTGTCTGGCTGGTCCTGCCATTTATATTCCAAAGCGATTTATACAATGTCATTTTGTCGAATAAGATGCAGTTTGGGGGTCACAGCCCCTAGTGCTCCTATCATCACTGGGACTACTGTGGATCTCACCTTCCACATCCGATCTAGTTCTTCCCTCGGCCCTCGGTGTTTCTCTAGCTTCCCATGCGCTTTCATCCCGACGTTGCCATCGCTCGGGATTGCTACACCGATCACATCACTACTGCTGTCTTCTGTTCCTTTTAAACCACCACAATGTCTGGTTGGTTAGCCAGCACCTGTTTGTCAGTCTGGAACTTGAAGTCCCACAGGATCTTAGCTCTGCCATTCTCAACCACCTTTGGCGGTGTCTGCCATTTGGACTTGGGGACTTCCAGTCTGTATTCAGTACAGATGTTCCTGTACACTATCCCAGCCACTTGGTAATGCCTTTCAGTGTAGGCTTTCCCAGCTAGCATTTTACACCCTGCTACTAAGTGCTGGACTATCTCAGGGGTGTCTTTGCACAACCTATATCTTGGGTCTTGTCTGGTGTGGTAGACCCCTGCCTCAATTGATCTGGTCCTGAGTGTCTGTTCTTGTGCTGCTATGATCAAAGCCTCTGTGCTGTCCTTCAGTCCAGCCTTTTCTAGCCACTGGTAAGATTTCTTGATATCAGCTACGTCTTCTATCTGTCGATGGTACATCCCATGGAGGGGCTTGATCTTCCATGATACCGCCTGTTCTTCTTCCTCCACATTGTCTTCTGCTGCCTGAGGTGCTCACTCAGCAGTTCATCCTGGGGTTCCTCTTTCTGATGTAGTTCGATGTTCCTTGTTTCATCCTGGATAGTGGCCCTGACACTTGCTAAAGTCGGCCCCCATATTTTTGCTTATTGTACAGTCTCAGGCTGCTGGACTTAGAACCCTCTGTGCATCGTAAGGATTTTCCATGTCCTGATATCTGTGGCGTTTATCTCCTCCTTTGGCCAGCTTATTATTCCAGCTGGGTATATGATGACTGGTAGGGCATATGTGTTGATGGCTTGGATCTTATTCTTCCCACTGAGTTGGCTCCTCAGGACCTGCCTCACTCTCTGGAGGTATTTGGCTGCAGCTGACCTCCTTGCTGCCTCCTCGTCATTTTAATTTACCTGTGGAATACCCAGGCACTTGTAACTGTCCTGTATGTATGTTATCCTGCCATCTGGTAATTTAACCCCTCTAGTGTTCACCACCTTTCCTCTTTTTGCCACCATTTGACCGCACTTGTCCTGTCCAAATGACATCCCGATGTCGTTGCTGTAAATCCTGGTGAGGTGGATCAGCGAGTCAATGTCTTGCTCATTCCTGGCATACAGCTTGATATCAACCATGTATAGGAGGTGGCTGATGGTAACTCCTCTTCTGAATCTGTATCCATATCTACTCTTTGTGATGATCTGACTGAGGGGGTTCAGGCATATGCAGAACAGACTGAGGGGGTTCAGGCCTATGCAGAACAGCAGTGGGGACAGAGCATCACCTTAGTATATGCCACATTTGATGGTTACCTGTGTGATTGTCTTTGAGTTGGGCTCTAGTGTTGTTTTCCACTGCCGCATTGAGTTCTTGATGAAGGTTATATTTTCTCCCAACTACAACTAGCGATATCGTCTGGACACACATATCTCAGCCTTATATGTTTCATGTGGATAAGGCTCCCTCTAGTGCTCAATAAGTTTTGAGCACTGTCATACTTCCATGTTAAAATGCTGAAAGTCTATGTTCCGCTGTATGGTAGGTCCTGTCTTGTTCCCTTCAGTCTATCTCGCCGCTTGTGTCCAAGGTTTATTGAAGGGCCAATGAAGACTTTCGCATTTGACTATCAGACTGAAAACAATTTCCTGTCGCTTACAACAGGTGAACGGATCCGTCTCCATTTGCTTACTGCCTTAACGATGCAATTCACTTTCCTTTCCACTCTGTAGACTTTTCCTTTGTCATTTCTGCATCTCGGTCACCCTCCGTACACAGTCTTTATGTCATGACGCTTGGCCTGGTCTCCACTCCACTCCACTCCCCCAGCCCAACCCCACTTTTTGTCAGCTTGTCACTTTTTGTCCACATAGTCTCTGTCTCTCTCACCCTCTGCTGTGCTGCCCTCCCTTTTCAGTAACCAACACTGGATTCATTCCCACTCACTTATCCCCTTTTGCATTCTCTCGCTCCCTTTCCCACTTTCGCTCGCTTGCTCTTAGCCCTCTTGGTTTTTTTCTGTTCTCTTTTCTCTTTACGTCTGCCTCTCTCTTTCTCTCCTCTCTAACAAGTTCTCTCTCTCTCTCTCCAATTGTCCCTTGCTGAGAAACACTGGTGTCCCCTGTGCTAGACTGGAGCCATCATGTAACGTCCAGTCGTCCGGCTGTTAATAGTCAGAGCTGGAACTGAAGCAGGTGGGATCAGTGGTCTCTCTCTCTCTCTCTCTCTCGCTCTCGCTCTCTCTATCTCCCTCCCTCCCTCCCCTTCGCTCACACATTCCCACTTGCTCCCCATCTCTCCGTCCATGTTCATTAATCTCTGTGTATGGGCAAGGAGGGCTAACATGGACTCTTTGGGTCTCTTTCTCCCTCTATCCTTTCTCTATTGCCAGTGGATAGCTGTCCCGGCGGCCGGTAAGATCTTACTTAGCACAATGATGAACACAAAATGTTCATTATCATTTTTCATTATTTGCTGTTGTTAGTGTTTGGTGTGTTGTTCCAGTCTGATAATTTAGAGTTATTGATGCAAAAGTTTTGGTATGTTGTTCAACAGAAGTTCTCGGGCACTCGTAAAACTCAGCAGTATTAGAAAATACGCGGAGTGTAATGCTACATGCTTCATGTTTGAGTATTCTGGGATAGTGTTTAAGAACAAAAGTCCGATGTTAGAAGTTAAATTGGAGATGACAATCATATGGACTAAAGCGATCAGGGAAATATAACTTGCCACAAAGTTGCATTTAACCTCACGGACATGAACAGGACACCTGTTCTCATGACCAGCGTCAAGGTGGAAAAACAAACCCGGAACTAAAAGAACAAGAAACTGGCTGATGAAGAGTCCACAGACATATTTTCATTTCGTTTTATTCTTTTTCAGATGAAACCTACTGGACCTACACCGGTAAGTGCAGCAGTGTGAATGTTCCTCAGATGTGAAAGTACCTCGAGTACAGCCTCTGTCTCACTCCTTTGGTGCACTAAACCTGATTTTAGGACACTAACTATCATAGAGGCAAATGTCAGGAGGATGTGTATATTTCTCTGTCTCCCCCATGGCCTTCCCCCTCTGTTTCCCTCTCCCTCTGTCTCCCTCCCCGTCTGCATTAGTTCCAGCTGAGCAAGCTGGCATGAGAGAAACAGTCACAAGGAAGCAAGAACAGAGAGAAAAGAGGCGCTGATATGCAGAAAGAGACAGAGCAGGAGAGACGGGCGGGCAGGTGCACGAGGAGGGATGGTGGAGGAGAGAGTGTGTTAGAGGAGTAGAGGGAGATGGGACGGAGTGATGCAGAAGAATGAGAAAGTAACGCTCTGTGATTCAGCAACACTGTTGCGCTACACAATAAGCTGTGTGTTTATTGTATCGTGGATGCACACTGGCAGCTTATCCTGTGGACAATGACATTGTGGGAATGAATGGACACACATACACACTACCTCAGTGTGTGTGTGTGTGTGTGTGTGTGTGGTCAATACAGTAACACTTCTGTACATGCAGGATACACATACTAGCGACTGTGCTACAACCAAGTTGGTATTCCCTTCAGTCCACTGAATCATCATTACATGTGGCGGATAAGAAGCTATTGAATCACCATGGTAACACACACTGCGACGTCTCCCTCAGAGTGATGGGCAAACGTCCCTCATGGTTTTAGTGATTTGCATCTAGAGATGCTTGGGCTGTTTTGTTTTCGGCACAAGTAATGCGCACGGATAAATAGACCCGCCAGCCCTTGGCTAACGGGTCGGACCCTTTAGTCGACTGGTTAACGTCGTCGCCCGTGGCGCGGGAGATACCGGTTCACGCCCTGGCTATGGCGGTTCCCGGGCTGCCCCTCCCCCGAATTCGCTGCGCTGGTGTCAGAAGTGGGATGATGAGACCACGAGGCCATCGGAAGCGCGTGCGCCCGGAGCCGTGAGGGAACTGGTGTGCTGAAGCACTGGGACGCGCTTCCCGAAGGAGGGGGGTAGTGTAACGACCGCGAATGAGTAGACTCGCTAGCCCTTGGCTAACGGGTCGGACCCTTTAACTGACTGGTTAACGTTGTCAACCGTGGCGCGGGAGATCCGGGTTCGTGTCCTGGCTGCGGCGGTTCCCGGGCTGCCCCCAAATTCGCTACGCAAACATTACAACTGTATGAACGTGTGTTTGTGTGCGTGCATGTGTGGGTCGCAATTGTGTTATCATATGAATTTTAGGAGCGATTGATTTTGCGGCGTCGCTCAGCGTACGTGTTCTGGCCCTTCTTGCAGAGCCGACACGTGAACGAGTGAGGCCCGTGACTGTTGAGCGATGCAGCGTTGCACTTGGTGCTTCTCAGTTTGTTAGCTGAAGTGAAAAGATGCCTTTACCATACTTAACATTTTGTCACGCGGAGCAGCGTGTTGTCAAGATGGAGACCGCTTCTTGTGCGAGATGGGAACGCCGGTGTCAACACACGCTGCAGTGTAACTCACTCTGTGCTGCTTCTCAGTCATTTGCAATTCTGCTGTTCATCTCTGCTTGGGTCAGTGTGTGTGTGTGTGTGTGTGTGTGTGTGTATTTGTGTGCGCGTGTGCGCGCTTGTGTGTTGTTTTGTTCCTGGCTGTATTCAGGACAAGAGACTGCATGCTATGAGAGAGGTAGAACAGTGCAAGAGGGTCAGAATATTCGGCCTCTGGTTGCCATGGCGACCTCCATGACAACCAATGGCTGTGGCACGGGACACTTTTGAAGTCCCAATTGTGGTGCGGGGGCAGCAGCGTAGCGGAGCAGGAGCGGCGAGGGTGGGTCGAGAACGGATTAATAAGGTGGGAGCGCCGGCGAGGAGGGTGGCGGGAGACGGGTGGTTGGGTGGATGTGGTGAATGCATGCGTCACTAACACTGTACAGGTGGAAATTCCTCTGTCCTTTCACATAGAGATCAGGGTGTTCTATGTGTGTGTTTCCATGTCTTCACACATGTGCATGAGCGGTGGTATACATATACATACCCCCCCCCTTTTCTCCCTAATTGTTCTTGGTCAATTACCCCACTCTTCCGAGCTGTCCTGGTCACTGCTCCACTCCCCCTGCTGATCAGCTTTCATACTGAAACCCGTCAGAGTTGGGACTGTTTCGGGGCGTCCGGGTGGCACAGCGGTCTATTCTGTTGCCTAAGAACACGGGGATCGACGGTTCGAATCCCCGTGTTACCTCCGGCTTGGTCGGGCGCCCCTACAGACACAATTGGCCGTGTCTGCGGGTGGGAAGCCGGATGTGGGTGTGTGTCCTGGTCGCTGCACTAGCGCCTCCTCTGGTCGGCCGGGGTGCCTGTTCAGGGGGGAGGGGGAACTGGGGGGAATAGCGTGATCCTCCCACGTGCTACGTCCCCCTGGTGAAACTCCTCACTGCCAGGTGAAAAGAAGCGGCTGGCGACTCCACATGTATGGGAGGAGGCATGTGGTAGTCTACAGCTCTCCCCGGATCAGCAGAGGGGGTGGAGCAGAGACCGGGACGGCTTGGAAGAGTGGGGTAATTGGCCGGTTACAATTGGAGAGAAAAAAGGGAGAGGGAGGGGGGGGAGTTGGGACTGTTTAAATGGAGATCCACACTTCCTGTTTGTGATTGACACCAATGAAGCCATAATGACTTCTTCTGTGCACATCTCAGTCTGAGCGGTCACACCATGAGCCTAAATGATGCAGGAGGAAAACTTGTCTGTTAATTAGACGCTGATCACTGGAAGCTTATTAATGGATGACAGGCAGTGTGATTGGCTAACGTCACTGTGTTTTGTCTCCCGAAGGCTTGGTGGGGCAGTCTGAGTGGTCCGAGTACTTCCCCGACTGTGGCGGCTCTTCGCAGTCCCCCGTCGACGTTGTGACCAACCAGACCAAATACGACCCCAGTTTGACCCCTTTGACTCCGCTAGGCTACAGCCAGCATGGCAACAGACCCTTCACCCTCTACAATAACGGACACACCGGTAACTATGGCAACCTGTTGATCTCCAACTCCCCATCTGACACTCTCACACGGAACATGGCAACGTGGCTGCCAGCCGCCTCGTCCTTCACAGTGCGCTCACAGCCAACCGGGCAGCGGAGCGACGGCGACGCTTTGCCAAGTCCTCAACAAATAGACTTAAGCCTTTAAAAGCCCACGCTTCGCACTCACAGCTAGTCAACCTCGTTCACTTCTCCCGCCTATTTCCCCCTTCTCTCCATTAGTGATGATCGACCTGCCAGACTGGATGAGTCTTGGGGGTCTGCCGTGGCTTTACACAGCTGCACAGATGCACCTCCACTGGGGCAGCGGAGGGCCCAGCCACGGAGGCAGCGAGCACACCGTCAATGGAGTCAGTGCGGATGCAGAGGTAGGTGTGTGTGTGTGTGTGTGTGTGTGTTCATTTACACGGGCCAAGAGTAAGAGCAATGAGGGGTAAGAAGCCACGTGGGCAAGACCAGGGCAGTGTTTGGTGAGAACAGAAGAAACAGTGGGGAAGGCCTTCAAATTAGCCATACAAGTTCATGCTCGGCGGGGCTTGGTGCGTTATATAACACCTCACCCCGGGAGCGGAAAGATTTAATTTTGTGTTTGAAGTGTAACTCTTTGTCCGCATGAACTTGGGTCTTGTGCAAAAAAAAAAAAAAAATCTACAAGATGGGTATCAAGTCAGATTTTTATAAGGAGTGAGACCAGATCACCTGCAGCTTCTGCATTTCCCTGCCAAAAAAAAAGACAATTCTGCAGAAATTAAGTGTGTAGATGTTGTCAACTGTATGTCTGAGAGTGTAATAACTCGTGTACTGCATTCTGACTATGTACTGCATTCTGACTATGTACTGCATTCTGACTATGTACTGCATTCTAACTATGTACTGCATTCTGACTCCATGTAATAATACATATACTGAGATTTGATGACATCGGTGCAGGAGAATATCAACAACTTACATTTTATTCTTTTGGTTGGATTTTTCTCCCCAATTTTACTTGATCAATTACCCCACTCTTCTGAGCCGTCCCGGTCGCTGCTCCACCCCCTCTGCCGATCCGGGGAGGGCTGCAGACTACCACATGCCTCCTCCCATACGTGTGGAGTCGCCAGCCGCTTCTTTTCACTTGACAGTGAGGAGTTTCACCAGGGGGATGTAGCGCATGGGAGGATCACGCTTTTCCCCCGCTTCTCCCAATCGGAGGTCGCGGGGATGCTGGAGCCTATCCCAGCAGTCCCAGGGCGGCAGGCAGGGGAGACACCCTGGACAAGGCCGCCAGTTCATCACAGGGCCCTATTTCAGCAGCTCAGATATAGTCATCATCAGCCACTTCTCCGGGGTCGGGTCACGGTGGCAGCAAGCTAAGTAGGGCCCTCCAGACGTCCCTCTCCCCAGAAACGCCCTCCAGGTCCTCTTGGGGGATCCCAAGGCGTTCCCAGGCCAGATTGGACATGTAGTCCCTCCAGTGAATTCTGGGTCTACCCCGGGGTCTCCTCCCAGTTGGTCGTGCCTGGTAAACCTCCAAAGGAAGGCGCCCAGGAGGCATCCTAATCAGATGCTCGAACCACCTCAACTGGCTCCTTTCGATGCGAAGGAGCAGTGTCTCTACTCCGAGCTCCCTCCAGGTGTCCGAGCTCCTCACCCTATCTCTAAGGCTGAGCCCAGACACCCTACGGAGGAAACTCAATTCAGCCGCTTGTATCCGCTATCTCACCCTTTCAGTCACTACCCAGAGCTCATGACCACAGGTGAGGGTTGGAACAAAGATTGACTGGTAAATTGAGAGCTTTGCCTTCCAGTTCAGCTCCCTCTTCACCACAACGGTCCGGTACGACGTCCGCATTACTGCTGATGCTGCACCAATCCGCCTGTCAATCTCCCGCTGCATCCTACCCTCACTCGTGAACAAGACCCCGAGATACTTGAACTCCTTCACTTGAGGCACCAACTCGTCTGTATTTCAGAATTCAATACCTCCCCCAGATCTTAAATCTCCTCGCTAGATGTGAGGGTTTTGGTTGGTGTCCAGTATTATTTATGTCGATAGTCAGCCCACAGTAGACATGTTGTGCTACTCTAGACGTAATTATTCTTCATGATAAGCAACACTGCAATATTTGACATCACTTAAGGTCCGAAACCATGCAAAAATGTGACGTGACCGTAATAGTGTATTGATACTGCCCAACAATATATATTTCCTAACTTTTCCACAATTTCTAAGCTTTAGGATTCAGTTTTCCAAACCTTTTCTGTACATCTCCAGATGCTGCAGCTTTGCATAGGAACCCCGACATTCACTTTGTGGGGTCCCACACGTGTCCCAGATCTTCAAAAATCTTCACACTCGATACTTGGTATTCTAGTATATAGTTTCTTTTTTAGACAACCATAATCTGTTTTGGCAGCAACAAGTCTTAATAGTACTACACCAAAGCTGCTGTTTAATAAGAATTCACACAACTTAGTTTTACACTAATTAGAGGGATGGAATTAATGACAGATTCAAACGGACAGCGCCTGATGGATTAGGAATGTAGTTTGGCTGGGGAACTCGCACGTGTGCAGAGAAACGCCACAAAGTCCTACCTCCGCAGTGCAGACCCGGGCATGCATACATGCAAACACACACATGCGCTGCTTTGAAGCCTCCCACCTACACAATTTTTAGCATCTGGCGGTTGACTAGGTGAGCGGCGCTGTGTTGACTGGCAGCCTTTATGTAAAGTCACATGATTTAAGCTCACACACAACCAGTCTTCCTGTATACAGCCACGGATTCCTCTGCAGAGGTGGAACTGGTGTGAGAGTATAATCACGCACACACACACAAACATACCTAACTGGCAGTACAAGGGGATTAGAAGGGGATTGTGCAAGGCGGTCAGAACATACATGCTTTACACCTCAGCTATGCATGGAATATGGTTACAGCCTGACACTGTAACTCTGCGTTAGCGCTGAAAAAGAAACCGAGGGTGTCCGCGTAGCGTGGCGGTCTACTCTGTCGCCTACCAACACGGGGATCGCCAGATCAAATCCCCGTGTTGCCTCCAGCTTGGTCGGGCGTCCCTACAGACACAATTGGCTGTGTCAGCAGGTGGGAAGCCAGATGCGGGTGTGTCCTGGTCGCTGCACTAGCGCCTACTCTGGTTAGTCAGGGTGCCTGTTCGGGGGGGGGCGTGATCCTCCCACGCGCTACGTCCCCCTGGCGAAACTCCTCACCGTCAAGGGAAAAGAAGCGGCTGGCGACTCCACGTGTATCAGAGGAGGCATGTAGTAGTAGTCTGCAACCCTCCTAAAAGAAACTGAGGGGCAAGTACCGTACATGCCCCTCAGTTTCTTCAAAAAGCCTTGACACTTCTATGCCAAAACTTCAGCTTAATAAGTATTCCCCCAATTTAGCTTTATACTAATATAACAGTGTACGACCACGGATGTGTAGACTCGCTAGGCCGTTGCTAACGGGCCCTGCCCCTCTAGTTGACCGGTTAGCGCTGTCGCCCGTGGTGCGGGGAACTCAGGTTCGATCCCGCCTGCCCCCTGAATTCTCGCGCTACATTTGGTGGCAGCGGTGGGATGCAGGTGCGCTCAGAGGCGTGAGAGCTGGTATGCAATAGCGCGGGGGTTCCCCTGCACTATGGGCGACAGCGCTATCGACTAAAGGGTCGGACCCGTTAGTCAAGGGCTAGCGAGTCTACACATCCGTGGTCGTACACTGCTCACTACTCCCCTCCTTCGTGAAGCGCGTCCCCGCACTTCTGCATACCAGCTCCCCCTCACGCCTCTGAGCGTGTACGCATCCCACCGCTGCCACCAAATGTAGCGCAAGAATTCAGGGGGCAGGCGGGATCGAACCTGAGTTCCCAGCACCACGGGCGACTACGTTAACCAGTCGACTAGAGGGGCAGGACTCGTTAGCAACGGCCTAGCGAGTCTACACATCCGTGGTCCTACACTGTTACACTAATTAGAAGGGTGGAATTAATGACAGATTGACAGCGGAGAACGTTTGATGGATCAAGAACATAGTTTGACTGGGGAAAACACACATGCAGGGAAACACCTACATGAAGTGACCAAAAATGCCCGCTTTGGAATCATGCTTAGGCATTTCCTTTAGGGCGTACATTTATGGAAACAACTTTCGACTTATTTCACCCCCCCCACCACCACCACACACTCTGCTCTAGCCAGATCAGCTCGAATCTTTGATCTTTGCTGTGTGTGTGGGAATGGGAGGGGAGATTCTTCATCTTCCGTGTAACACCAAAGGAAGGCTGGGGGGGGGGTGCAGAAGGGAGGGCACAGAAACTCAGTTGTTGGCAACGATGAAACAATAGGAAGACGTAGCGAGAAGCAACAAAGCTAGACTGGCTGAATTAATTTTTGGAACAAAGGATGGGGAACAAAACAAACCGAGGAAGGGATGGAGGGAAGGTGAGGCATCTGGGAGCTCCTATTCCTGCCATCTGTCACCGCTCAGTTATGCCAACTTGCAACACACCTAGTACGGCAAGGAGCGTGTCATGAGGGGTCGGCTTGTTTTTGTCAGGAGTTTGGGGGAGGAGGTGATTAAGCAGATTAAAGAGAATTCAATCACGGTCAATAAAGGAAAGGAAACGGGCGGAAGCAAAGTGATGGAGAAGACCCACAACGGGGAAAAGAACCTGAGATGCATGAGTGGTGTCGTTACATAATCCAACAATTAACTTCTTTCTGGTCCACATCAGTCTCTCCAGTCCTTATTTCTCCCGTGTTGCTCTCTCCGAATGAAAATCCACCGAGTCAGCATGCAGCCCCCCCCCCCGTTTCTCTTTCATTCTGCCCAATGCAAACTTTCCATTCGTCCACAATGAGAGGGGTTGCCTGAAGATTAGCCAGGAAAACTCTCTCTCGCTACCGCTCTGTCTCTCTCTCTCATATATATTGAGGTCGTTCAGGCGTTGCAGGCCTTACATTTGACACTCTTGTCTAGAGCACCTTGTAAAGACTGAACATGCAGGGCTTTAGTAATCTGGCTCAGGGGCACTTTAGCGGATCACTCTGGAAGCCGAAGCCAACATGCCCGAAACCTTGATGTTAAAGTATGACGTCTGTAATCAGCAGGCGTCCCTTTAACCTCTCCCCCGCCGCCTGTCAGTGAGCAGCAGTGGCGGCTGGCCAGTACAGGGCGCTGGGGCGCCGCCCCTTCAAACATCAAGCGATGAAAATCTACTTAAACACGTTAAATATAATTTAGTTGTGCGATGCAAATAATGATGAAATAAAAGTGTTTGTCAGTCTGTGAGCGCCTGTCAGCAGCCATTAAACATTGGTTCAAATGGTATTCGGTTGATTTCTGTCTGAATACATATACTTCCTGTCTGAATACATATACTTCCTGGGTGAGGGACGCGATACCTTATGTAAGCCCTCAAACCTTTGGCGAGCAGGTGACCTGAGGCTGCTGTCTGATTGGTGTCTTCAGATATCTCATGGGGCGCAGTTCTGTGCGCCCCAGACACTCCCACTTTTATTGGCAGCGAATTGGTACCGTTTTAATGTTTTTTGATCTAATGTGATTGGACAATTCTCGTGGCTGTCAATCATGTTCACACCCACCGCCACGCCTCGTCTTGACCGTCAAATCCTCTACCGTCTACGAACCCTGATAAAGTCTATAGGCTACGTCGTCCTTCTTAATAACTCTGACTGTTTGCACATTAAAGCAGCTGTCAGGTGTGCTGGGCAAAGGTACACTGTGCCCCCCCCCTAAATTTTTTAGCACCAGCCGCCACTGCAGTCAGACTAACTCTGCTCTTCCTTTTCCCAGCTGCATGTGGTGCATTTTAACTCAGAGCTCTACCCTAACATGTCCACGGCTATGACCCAGAAGGATGGCCTGGCCGTGCTCGGGATCCTCATAGAGGTGATCAACACATATGACGCCCTTTACAGGAATATGTATTATAACCAAATCACTGTCTACTACTCCTATCATTTAAACAGATCAATTAGCTTATTGACATTTGAGTTTGTAATGTCTTAAATGTAATGGCCATTTCACAGAAAGGGTCAACCTGGCCAGAGATTATCAACATCATAAAGCTTTTAATTGTGATATGTGTCGCTGCGAGTGGAAAATGGATCGGTTAGCTTCTCCAGTTCTTTGAGTTTTATATACGTATATATATATATATGTGTGTGTGTATATGTATGTATATAATTGGCATTTCAGAGTGTCTTGATTTTCCAGACAGGTGAGGAGACCAACCAGGCGTTTAACAACATCCTCAACTACCTGGGCCGCGTCAGACATGCAGGTGAAGTGACACCACTAAAAATATCAGAAAACTTTGATGCACAAATGATTTTTTTTTCATTTGCAACTTTGTAATTTTTCTTTCTCAAAAAAAGCAATCAAAACTTCACTCAAATCAAATGTATAGTGATTGACATGGACCCGTCACAATTACCAGTTCACAATTTGTTGTCTCCATATCCGTTCTGAATTCAGTTGAAGAAAAGTGAAACATTTTTTCCCCAGTTGAAAACACAGTTTTCTACAAAGTTCTTACTTAATACGAGAGTCAACGGGGATATGTAACCTGTGATGTTCAGCATTTGAAACGTGAAAATAGCCTCTTAATCCTCCTTTTCCCTACCAGCAGACCAGAAAGTCTCCATCCCAGCCTTTGACATCCAGTCCTTGCTTCCTACTGATCTGGGACGCTACTTTCGCTACAACGGCTCCCTGACCACCCCCCCCTGCCACCAGACCGTCCTCTGGACAGTGCTCCACAAGAGGGTTACGATCTCCAAGGCACAGGTGAATGGGTAGAAAGAAAGAAAAGACAGAAAGAAAGATAGAGAGACATCAGAAAAGCGGCTGCAGAACCAAGGTTGCTTTGTTTAGGTAAGGACAACAGTTGCACAAGGATCTTTTTAGTTGGTGCTGATGGTGTTCCGGACATGGTGACAGGGGGCAGTTATACGGTACAGGATTGACGGACTAGGTATTGGGGTAAAAAAATCCCGCCCAAACCTCATCTATAGTGTAGAACAGACCTTCTGTGTGACAGGAAACCAAGAGTAAATACACCCCCAACTCGGTCAGTTAAATTCAGCTCAAGTTTCTAGTCACTCCGCCTGCACAGTGAAACCCCCTTTGTTTTTTAATTGGGCTCGTGGTGTCTTTCATTCAAAACAAAACAGACAATGCAATGAAAAAAAGGTACAAAGCATCCATTAAAACAGTGCAACAAGGCAACGACTGCTCATGGGTCACGCCTGGAGGCCCACAGTGCCTACTTATTTACATGTAAACATCCAAATAAGATGTCTTCGACACCAGCAACAACGGTTGCGCATTCGAAAGAGTCAGTGGTGGAAAAAGCAGCCTTTTTAAACAGATCCAACACAGACCAAGTCTGCAAACACCCCTATCCCCACCTTCTGTTCTCTATGGACCTTTCTCACAAACATGGCTGACATAGTTACTTCTGCGTCATCTTACGCCGGGATCAGACTGCACTGTATTTTTGTCTTTCACGATGGTCAGATTAGGCAATCATAGTGCCATAAACTCTTGCCACGTCTTGGTCAGGAGACTGGCAACACTACAAGTATGACTCCGCCCAATCATCGTACGCCTCCTTTCACGATCTTACGTGAGTTCATAGGTCGTCCGGGAGGATGGTCAATTGTGGCTACAGAAATGCTATGTGTGATGCAGGCGGTCTTGTGTTGCGAAAAGAAAGAAAATTATTGTAGATGCTGTTGCAGCTAGTGCTACTGGGGAATGATAACCTAGCATAGCTTAACCAACTACTCAACAGCTTGTAGACACGCCTCCACTATTTCTTGCTAACATTTATCTTTTTTGACTCTGTCATGGTCCTCCCTCGAAGAAACGTCAAAAATGCCTGCAGGGGTTGTGTTGTCACTGCTCAACGAACCTTTCCTCGGTTTCGTTGTTCGACCTGACAGCAGCAACAGCAGCATCCCTCTTTCTCTTTGCCATGGATGTGCGACAGAGCCCTTTGTCATCCTATTGGTCAACGTCAAGGAAGACATCATAGGAGATGTCAGACTAGGCAGTAAAATACAAACAATTCTGACATGCTAGACTTTTCGTCGGGGTGTTGTGAGGCATCCCAGACACCGTAAAGCTGTTCTTCCATTATGTCACACTACATGGGGTAAAGACGCCCGTTCGTCGTTCCCAACTCTGGAAATTTGTCGGGCGACGACAAAATCGGGCTGAATTAGGCCGGGATCAGACTACACAACATTCTTTGTCTTTCACGATGGTCATCATGTTAGATTAGGCAATCATAGTGCCACATACATTCTTGCTGTGTGTTGCCCAGAAAACTGGCAACGCTACAAGTATGATCCCGACTGATCATCATATGTGGCCTTTCACGATCCTGCGCGAGTTCATAGGTCGTCGGGTCAAGAAATGGTAAAAAGCTGTTCTTCCATTATGTCACACTACATGGGGTAAAGACGCCCGTTCGTCGTTCCCAACTCTGGAAATTTGTTGGGTGATGACAAAATCGTGCCAAAATCGGGCTGAATTAGGCCGGGATCAGACTACACAACATTCTTTTGTCTTTCACGATGGTCATCATGTTAGATTAGGCAATCATAGTGCCACATACATTCTTGCTGTGTGTTGCCCAGAAAACTGGCAACGCTACAAGTATGATCCCGACTGATCATCATATGTGGCCTTCCACGATCCTGCGCGAGTCCATAGGTCGTCGGGTCAAGAAATGGTCAATCATGGCTACAGAAATGCTATGTGTGATGCAGGCGCTCTTGTGTGCCGCAACAAAAAAGAAAAGAAAGAAAAAAATTCTGGACACAGTTGCGGCTAGTGCTACTGGGGAATGATAGCCTAGCACAGCTCAACCAGCTACTCACAGGGTTGATGAAGGGTCTCCGCTATTTCTCGCCGACATTTAGCCTACCTTTTTTGACTCTGCCATGGTCCTCCCTCGAGGAATCGCCAAGAAGGCAGGGGTGTCGTTGTCACTGCCCAACTTTTCCTCGGTTTTGTTGTTCCACCTGACAGCAGCAACAGCAGCATCGCTTTCTCTTTGCCGTGTTTACATAAGTGCACCAGGGAGCAGTCTGCCGTCCAATTGGTCAACGTCAAGGAACACTGTAGAGATCGGGGTGTAGGCCTCGTTAGCCGATGACGCTAACTAACTGTAAGCGGTTATTTTCTTGCCCGGTGCGGGATTCGATACGGGGTGTACTGCACCACAAGGCGACATCACTAACCGCTCGGCTAAAGGGTCAGACTCGTTAGCTAGGGACTAACGTGTATTATTAGTAGTTTACAGTCGTCACCCTACCCGGAAGCGCGCCCTCGCGCTTTGTTATTCCCGCGCTCCGAAGAGACTTCTGAGGATCTGCACACTTCCGGATCCCGCCGCTGCCACCAATGTAACCGGTTATTTTCTTGCCCGGTGCGGGATTCGATACGGGGTGTACTGCACCACAAGGCGACGTCACTAACCGCTCGGCTAAAGGGTCAGACCCGTTAGCTAGGGGCTAACGTGTCTTATTAGTAGTTTACATAACCAAATCCAAAAAAAACCCTCCACGGCAAGGGTACCGAGTTTCATTAAGTTTACTTGTGAAACTGCAAGCACGATACAGCCAGGGTATCAATCAATCAATCAATCGAGTTGATTTTATATAGTGCTCTTCTAGCTGCAACAGCCACTCAAAGCTGTTAAAGGGTATCAGAATTATGAAACAGTATTAAATGAAAAACATAGAACAGGTTACGGTATACTACGTATTTAGGCAGATAGCAGGTGCTGAGCTAGCCTAGCCACAGTCAGGTAGCATAGCGCTAAAGAGCTAGCCTAGCTTAGCCACATAGCGCCACGGCTACCGTAACATATATACTTCGACATTCATTCGGACGCAAGTGATCCTGCTGCTTATATCAACATATTCTGTCAGAGGAACTGAACTTACAGGCGTTGCTTTAGCCAGCAGAATGTAGAAGACCGGCGTTTAAACCCAGGAGCTGGCGAGTTTACTTCCGGAAGTCCGGTCGCTGAAGTCCGTCTCACACAGGAAACGACCCCCGTGGTCATTAGAGTGGAATGGAGGAGCGCCGGACAAAACGCTTCATACCTCGGCTGTAGTTTTATTGAGGACGGACGTTGCTGCGATACGGGTCATGGCTTCAGCGCCGAAAAAGGAGGATTATGACAAGACTCGGTGACGCCGGTTCACACGAGCGTCTACCCGTCACCCAAACCAAAACCGGAACTCCCGCGCAACGGAAGTATTACGTCACAAAATGGACGCCCAGGCAGCGGTCGTTACGACACGTCGGAGACGTCAGACTAGGCAGGGAAACGCAAAAGAATTCCGACTGTTGACCGTTGACCTTCGATTATGTCGCACTACACAGGGTAACGACGCCCGTTCGTCGTTCCCGGCGTTCATAACCGGGCCCTACACCGGAAATGTATGTTTTATGATTCAGCACAGCGTGTAGCGCAATACACGTGTTGTCGTGACACGTTGTCGGACAACGGCGAGGCCGGAAAAAGAAGTGATTTGGTCGTTGAGGATCACAAAATGCGAACAGCCCTGAAATTACCACGAGGCTTTATTAGCCAGTTAGCCGTTAGCATTTTGCAACCGTTGATCAAGTCACTTCTTTTATAGACTGTCTTGACCAGTTCAGCTTTATTGTAATTTGTATTTATAATACAATTGTAACCGGTTATTTTCTTGACCGGTGCGGGATTCGATACGGGGTGTACTGCACCACAAGGCGACGTCACTAACCGCTCGGCTAAAGGGTCAGACCCGTTAGCTAGGGGGCTAACGGGTCTTATTAGTAGTTTACACAATGAAATTCTTGTGCTCTGTCTCTCTCTGCCTTAACACGAGGGACACGTGGACAAAGAGCACAGAACAGAAACACAGATATGTTAATGAAAATGCCTGTATTGTGTTTCACGCTTTGGCCAAACCCAAAATTGGCAATCACAGAATCCAAGGCGACAGTGTTTGTTTCTTAACATTGCGAGCAACGGGAAGAGCCGACCTTCATCCTACTGAGATGAAGCGGAAGTACGTCAACCGAGTTTGTGAAAAAGGCCTCTTATGATGACACCTCAACCCTCCGTTGCTGTCTCTCCCCCATCGCCTGCCACAGCTGCTGAAGCTGGAGACGGTGCTGTACTCCAGCAGGGCCGAGGACGCGGAGAGGATGCTGCTCCAGGACAACTACCGCGCCACCCAGCCGCTCAACCAGCGGGTCATCTTCACCTCCTTCACAGCAGGTCAGGTGGAGGGATGGAGGAGGAGGCGTAGACTTTTGATGACTTTATTGGTGTGTGCATGACTTCGCTTGTGCGGTCATTTCCTCTCCAGCAAAAGAGTTCAGTCGGTCTGTGATAGATTCTAGTTCAACGCCAAGTTTCGTTAATTGCCGAACCAGTATAAAAAGACAAAGGTGGTCATAACGCGATGTTCTGGAGTGTCTATAAATCAGGTGTTGTACCTCTCTGCACCCGCCACTTGAAAGTGTTGACCCTAACTCAAACCACAGTAGCAGGACAGTTGGTGGGCCTGTAGGGACTGGCAGCCAATTAGCAGAATCTGGTGCAGGAAGCAGAAAGTGAATTTGGGGAGAAAGCTGTGGAAATATCAGGGATTGCCAGTGATTTTTGTAAGAAGGGGAAAAAGGCAAAGTGTGTGTTTGTGAGAGAGAGAGAGAGAGAGAGAGAGAGAGAGAGAGAGAGAGAGAGAGAGAGAGAGAGAGAGAGAGAGAGAGAGAGAGAGAGAGACGGGTTGAATAAGTGAGGGGAAGCAGTGTTTGGTTTTCACAAATCCTTTTTCTAATCAGCTTGCAAAAAACACAGACCCCATTGTTATCACGCGACTCCGACAGGAAAAAAAAGGGAGAGGCAGAGAGAGACAGAGAGAGGGAGAGGGAGAGGGAGAGAGAAGGGAAAAGGGGGAGACAGTGACAGACAAAGACAAAGGAGAAAGAATTTGCGTTGAGAGCTCATTGTGGCGAGCGACTGAACTGGAAGGCTTGTGATATCAGCGTTGTTTTCAGAGGCCGGCAGATCGACCAGAAGCACAAAGCACATTTTAGATCAAGTGAGCATCAGATTGTGGCAAAATAAACAGGTAAATCATTTGTCTCTGAGAAAAACAACCCCCTGTGACTCTCTTGTGACGTTTTAATTCCATCTTTTCTCGGTTCCAGAATCAGGGAAGGAGTTAACCTCCGGTAAGATCTGAATGCAGTGGTTTTGTGAAACACCAGTTACAGTGTTTTTGGCACATTATCAACATGATTTTTTTTGTTCTTGTATATTTTTGGCTCACGCTATGGCTCTTTTTTGGTTTGTTTTGCAAATGGGTGGTTGCAACGATTACGGGTAAGTCTCACGCCTCTTTGCCGTCTCTGCCCCCAGGTGAAGTGACCGCCATAGTGATAGGAGTCATGTGCGGCTGCGTGGGCCTCACGGTCATCGTTCGCTTCATCGTGAAGACGATACGGTAAGGCCCCGAGGGGGAGGAGGGGTCCTCAGCGGCTCTTCTGGCCTGTTTGCCGTTCTGTTTCTCCTCTCTGCCAAATGTTGACTGCTGCAGCAGGCCGGTCACCGGGTCGCCACTGTGATGTTCTGACCGGGCTGTCCGCAGAAAATATGGAAACAGTGTCATCTTCTGAGAGCACCCGCGGCACCCGGCCTCTTCTCATTCTTCGTCCCTGTCTCTCGGCAGATTTTTCACACACCTCCACAATGAAACAGTCGTGGTAAACAGGTGGCTTAACCTGATCCCCCCGTTACTGACAACAAAGCAGAGCAACCACTGACAGTGTTCATTTGCAAACCCCCCCCCCCATACAAGTTCAGTTTTTTGGCGCTTGGCAGAGGGTGTCCTCAAGTGCAGATCCGGGATCGGTTCGAACCGCAATGACCAAAGGATACACGGAACAAAGTTTTGTGCAATTCGGCGAGATTTGGGCCTCATACCCTGCAGCATTCTGTAAGGGCGCGAGCGCCACTAAATTCATAACGCCGGTCAATACTTTGTATCCAGTCAACCACGATCAATACAATGTAATGGCTTAATTCGCACGCCCAACAATTATTCGGATAGCTTGAAACTCTCTGATCAGAAGTGCTAAATTTTTTTTTTTCAAATATTGACAAATTCTCAGGTTAGGCCCATCGTGAGACAGTATATACTGTCAGATGTCCCCATATAACAAAAAAAAGACCAAAAAAAACTGACCCCGAGATCGACGCTATGGGGCAACTCGATCCTCTGCCGCAATAACATGATTATGGCTGCGCTCCAATGCTATATAATTACTTTCTTTCATAATTACCGCTGATTACCGAATGGTGAGGTGGGTTTCTTTTGCACTCATTCTTCTTGTGTGTCCTACCAATCCGTAATCATGGAGGCTCTAATCCGAACTGCTTAGCCACAGCCTATGGTTCCACTGGCTTTGATCAGAGATCCCCAGGCGGTTCCATCTCAAGGGCCGTCAAACAGATTACACACTGGGCCGGGTAATCTGATTTCTGAGGGTTTTGTCCGCGGGACCCCCTGCATATGAGAAGAATTTACGCAGAAGGAGGCCGCTGGTTCCGCTGTTTGGGTGACATCTCTGATCAAAACAGACATTCCTGTAAAATTCTCACCCTCTTCTCTTCAAACGAAATGATGGTGAAATCATGCTATCCTTCAACAACTTTGGAGACCTCCACAATTGACCATGTGTACCCCCCCCCCATGCATTTACTTTAAAATGTCCTCTTACATCGCCCCATCCTGAGAAGAGCGAGCAGGAAAAAAAACTGTGGCGTGAGTGGGAGGGACGTTTTAAAATACCTGCACGGAGGCTTTGTCATTTCCAACCTGTGATTTGATTATTTCCTGTTTCTGAAACACGTGATTCTGTCTTTTGATCCCATGACAGCTCTACTTCTAGCTGGGATGTCCTGCCCAGTATCCGGCCTGCCCCCATGCCAAGGTCACCGCTCAAGTTACGACCTTTGACCTCAAACCCCCTTACCTCACCCCTCTCAATCCTATGCTTCCTACCATAACTTATTTTTTATTGTTCCAAAACATCTGACACCCTTAACCTAGTCTCCCTAACACCCGTATTAACGTATTGGTGTTAAAACCAAAATACTCAGCAGTTCTGTACTACCCACATTTACTCTTACGAAGCCTGTGATGACTGACCCCGTGAAGTTCTTTCAAAACAGTCAACACTGAGAAGGTAGCGCCTAAAATTTGCTTCCTCTCTTCCTCCTCACGCTTTGTTTCTGTCTTCTCCTTTAACTTTCTGTCTCTTCTTCCCTCCCTGTCTCACTAAAATTCTCTGATCAAATGTTCTCCCATGGAGTCCTAATCCCTTCTTCCATCCTGCAGTTTTTAGGGTCCCCCACCCCACCCCACGTGGATTGTTGCTTTTCTAGCAGTACCGTGCACTGACAACACATCTGTCCTGTCGTAGTTCATTAAACCTGACTTACCTGCTTACCCGGCGTCTTACTTCTGACTTAGCTGCTTACCTGGTGTCTTACTTCTGACTTACCTGCTTACCTGGCGTCTTACTTCTGACTTACCTGGTGTCTTACTTCTGACTTACCTGGCGTCTTACTTCTGACTTACCTGCTTACCTGGTGTCTTACTTCTGACTTACCTGCTTACCTGGTGTCTTACTTCTGACTTACCTGCTTACCCGGCGTCTTACTTCTGACTTACCTGCTTACCTGGCGTCTTACTTCTGACTTACCTGACTTACCTGGCGTCTTACTTCTGACTTACCTGCTTACCTGGCGTCTTACTTCTGACTTACCTGCTTACCTGGTGTCTTACTTCTGACTTACCTGACTTACCTGGCGTCTTACTTCTGACTTATCTGCTTACCTGGCGTCTTACTTCTGACTTACCTGACTTACCTGGCGTCTTACTTCTGACTTACCTGACTTACCTGGCGTCTTACTTCTGACTTACCTGCTTACCTGGCGTCTTACTTCTGACTTACCTGACTTACCTGGCGTCTTACTTCTGACTTACCTGCTTACCCGGCGTCTTACTTCTGACTTACCTGCTTACCCGGCGTCTTACTTCTGACTTACCTGCTTACCCGGCGTCTTACTTCTGACTTACCTGCTTACCTGGTGTCTTACTTCTGACTTACCTGCTTACCTGGCATCTTACTTCTGACTTACCTGACTTACCTGGCGTCTTACTTCTGACTTACCTGCTTACCTGGCGTCTTACTTCTGACTTACCTGCTTACCTGGCGTCTTACTTCTGACTTACCTGCTTACCTGGCGTCTTACTTCTGACTTACCTGCTTACCTGGCGTCTTACTTCTGACTTAGCTGCTTACCTGGTGTCTTACTTCTGACTTACCTGCTTACCCGGCGTCTTACTTCTGACTTACCTGCTTACCTGGTGTCTTACTTCTGACTTACCTGCTTACCTGGCGTCTTACTTCTGACTTACCTGCTTACCTGGCGTCTTACTTCTGACTTACCTGACTTACCTGGCGTCTTACTTCTGACTTACCTGCTTACCTGGCGTCTTACTTCTGACTTACCTGCTTACCTGGTGTCTTACTTCTGACTTACCTGCTTACCTGGCGTCTTACTTCTGACTTACCTGCTTACCTGGCGTCTTACTTCTGACTTACCTGCTTACCTGGTGTCTTACTTCTGACTTACCTGCTTACCTGGCGTCTTACTTCTGACTTACCTGCTTACCTGGTGTCTTACTTCTGACTTACCTGCTTACCCGGCGTCTTACTTCTGACTTACCTGCTTACCTGGTGTCTTACTTCTGACTTACCTGCTTACCTGGCATCTTACTTCTGACTTGCCTGCTTACCTGGTGTCTTACTTCTGACTTACCTGCTTACCCGGCGTCTTACTTCTGACTTACCTGACTTACCTGCTTACCTGCTTACCTGGCGTCTTACTTCTGACTTACCCGGCATCTTACTTCTGACTTACCTGCTTACCCGGCGTCTTACTTCTGACTTACCTGACTTACCTGCTTACCTGCTTACCTGGCGTCTTACTTCTGACTTACCCGGCATCTTACTTCTGACTTACCTGCTTACCTGGCGTCTTACTTCTGACTTACCTGCATACCCGGCGTCTTACTTCTGACTTACCTGACTTACCTGCTTACCTGCTTACCTGGCGTCTTACTTCTGACTTACCCGGCATCTTACTTCTGACTTACCTGCTTACCCGGCGTCTTACTTCTGACTTACCTGACTTACCTGCTTACCTGCTTACCCGGCGTCTTACTTCTGACTTACCCGGCATCTTACTTCTGACTTACCTGCTTACCCGGCGTCTTACTTCTGACTTACCTGCTTACCCGGCGTCTTACTTCTGACTTACCTGACTTACCTGCTTACCTGCTTACCTGGCGTCTTACTTCTGACTTACCTGCTTACCCGGCGTCTTACTTCTGACTTACCTGCTTACCTGGTGTCTTACTTCTTACTTACCTGGCGTCTTACTTCTTACTTAGCTGCTTACCCGGCGTCTTACTTCTGACTTACCTGCTTACCTGGCGTCTTACTTCTGACTTACCTGCTTACCCGGCATCTTACTTCTGACTTACCTGCTTACCTGGCGTCTTACTTCTGACTTACCTGCTTACCCGGCGTCTTACTTCTGACTTACCTGCTTACCTGGCGTCTTACTTCTGACTTACCTGCTTACCCGGCGTCTTACTTCTGACCTACCTGCTTACCCGGTGTCTTACTTCTGACTTACCTGACTTACCTGCTTACCTGCTTACCTGGCGTCTTACTTCTGACTTACCTGCTTACCTGGTGTCTTACTTCTTACTTACCTGGCGTCTTACTTCTTACTTAGCTGCTTACCCGGCGTCTTACTTCTGACTTACCTGCTTACCTGGCGTCTTACTTCTTACTTACCTGCTTACCCGGCGTCTTACTTCTGACTTACCTGACTTACCCGGCGTCTTACTTCTGACTTACCTGCTTACCTGGTGTCTTACTTCTGACTTACCTGCTTACCTGGCGTCTTACTTCTGACTTGCCTGCTTACCTGGTGTCTTACTTCTGACTTACCTACTTACCTGGCGTCTTACTTCTGACTTACCTGCTTACCTGGCGTCTTACTTCTGACTTACCTGCTTACCTGGTGTCTTACTTCTTACTTACCTGGCGTCTTACTTCTTACTTAGCTGCTTACCCGGCGTCTTACTTCTGACTTACCTGCTTACCTGGCGTCTTACTTCTGACTTACCTGCTTACCTCGTGTCTTACTTCTGACTTACCTGCTTACCTGGTGTCTTACTTCTTACTTACCTGGCGTCTTACTTCTGACTTACCTGCTTACCTGGCGTCTTACTTCTTACTTACCTGCTTACCCGGCGTCTTACTTCTGACTTACCTGACTTACCCGGCGTCTTACTTCTGACTTACCTGCTTACCTGGTGTCTTACTTCTGACTTACCTGCTTACCTGGCGTCTTACTTCTGACTTACCTGCTTACCTGGCGTCTTACTTCTGACTTACCTGCTTACCTGGTGTCTTACTTCTGACTTAGCTGCTTACCTGGCGTCTTACTTCTGACTTACCTGCTTACCTGGCGTCTTACTTCTGACTTACCTGCTTACCTGGCGTCCTACTTCTGACTTACCTGCTTACCCGGCGTCTTACTTCTGACTTACCTGCTTACCTGGTGTCTTACTTCTGACTTACCTGCTTATGGGCGTCTTACTTCTGACTTACCTGCTTACCTGGCGTCTTACTTCTGACTTACCTGCTTACCTGGCGTCTTACTTCTGACTTACCTGCTTACCCGGCGTCTTACTTCTGACTTACCTGCTTATCTGGCGTCTTACTTCTGTGTACGTGTGCTCACGCTTTCACTTAATCATAACAGAAAATTCACGCCGTCCCCTGCAACGTCCTGTGTGAGCATGATAGTATATGCATAATACTTATTCTTGGTGATAGCTGCACAAAATGTGTTGTTAATGGTCTTATTGTAGTGACGGTGACTTAATTTCACAATAGACAAAGCTTGCCGTCGACACAACGAATGGGTTATTTAAAGCTGTGTCATTTCAAAACATAATCCACGTTACTTCATTTTAATTGGCGGGCATCGACACTTGACCCTTAACATCAGTGCGACTGTGCAGCGATCTACGTATTCCCTGGCAAACTGCGACCTCTGCTGGACAACAGAAGAGGCGACAGTCACAGGCGCCATACTTTTAGCACAGCCGTGTTTGCGCTTTGGCTTGAAAGCTGTTGTGTTCCCCGGAGTGACGCTCCCCTCTGACGTTTCAGGGCGAAGGAATCGGAGAAAGAGAAGGAGCAGAAGCAGGATCTGGCCCTCGGTTCGGCCTCCGACGGGGGAAAGAAAGACGAGCCCTCGCCGTCTCCTCAGACTGAACCCTAGACATCCAGATACCAACCACCTTGGTAGCGCGTCGACCCCCCCCCCTTATGGAGCTTCCCCCCCCCTATGGAGCTTGTACAAAACACGTTTACGCACATCTCTCATCCAGTTCAGACGTAGGCCACCGATGATAGTTACTCCTCCCAACAGAGGACGCCAAGCTCGGTGAAACCGCTGGTTTTACAGATCAAATACACACAAGTAGCACAAACACATGGATGGAGGTAAACTTGGGAACGGGAACTTTCTTCCTATCTCCTCTGCTGAATTCCATGCACACGCAGCCCCGCCCATCGCCACAAACGTCAACACGGATAAATCCTCTAGTGAACAATAGTCCACCATGTGCACCTAGAGCACCATGTGCTCCTAGAGAAGTGCCCCCTGTGGTTCCTCGTTGGCTCTCGGTCCTTTGTTTTGTGCACGTGTTATCTGTGGTGCATCGTTTTTACTGTAAATACCTCGAGATATTTTTTTTCCGTCACATGTTGAGTTATTTTATCTTGTTCATTTTGCCTTGAAAACACAACCACACTGCAGCATAAATGCAATATAATGTTTTTTTTTTTTAAGATTTCCATCGTACTGTACCCTCTGTAATGCTAAGTTATTGCCCAGGGCATCAAAATTGTAATAAGCTGCAACGAGAAAGAGGGCACGTGGGGGGCATTTTAAGTGAATAATGTAAGTGTACCTGCTATAGGTCTAAAGGGAATTGTTGTTGACTTTTAATGGTTGTCATTTGTATATATTGTGCAGAAGATGCGGTCCTGTGAACCACGTGGCCAGCGGGTTTGGTAACCGGGGCTGCTGTTTCCGGGTTTGCGCCCCTCTTGAGAGGTCCGGGATTTTGAAAGTAAACGGTTCACGTGACAGCTACCGCGTGTGCTTGTCTGAATCGTGCCTGTAAATACCTCTGAAGCACGTGTATGGTCTCCCCTGCTCCGTGTTTTAGTCACCTTAAAGACGGAGATAGCACGTCTCACCGGCAGGTGGCGACGGAGAACGCGAAACGCCAGAATAAACGGCAGTCGATGAGACTTCCACAAAATCAGCTCTAAATAAGTCACACTTTTGGTTGTTAATTCGATTGCATTCATATTCAGTTGGCATATAAAATGTGTTTTTCCAGTGCATTTGATTTATTGATCTTGTGTAACTTGGTTACAGTTTATTTTCTTAAAATATGTAATGAGTTCATGAGGTCTGCTCACATTAAAGATTTAAACAAAGGCAGAGGGGCAGCAGTTGTTCTGAAGTCTGCTAAAGGGGAGACCCTAAATGCTCTGGTCTGTCTGTTATGAGCCAACAAGTCGGCATGCATTCTGGTTAATTATTCAGGTATGCAAACCAGTCAACGCCACGCCGCCTCAATACAAGTGGGATATCACGACACGGGACAGTGTGTCAGGAAATAAACGTGCGTCCACACATGGCAGCATATCATGCATAAATACAGTAACGGTCAAGTTTCGTTTAAAACGTTCCAGATTCTCGGTCCTTGTCCATGCGGCAAGGAGGTCAGCTGCAGCCAGATACCTCCAGAGAGTGGGGCAGGTCCTGAGGAGCCAGCTCAATGAGAAGAATAACATCCGAGCCATCGACACATATGCCCTACCAGTCATCAGATACCCAGCTGGAATAATAAGCTTGCCAATCGAGGACGTGACGGCCACAGATATCAGGACACAGAAACTCCTCACAATGCAGGAGGGCTCCGCCCGAAGTCCAGCAGCCTGAGACTGTATGATAAACGAATAGATGTAGGCAGAGGGTTAGTGTGTGTCAGAGCCACTATCCGGGATGAAACAAGGAACAATTAAGTACATCAGAAAGAGGGTCCCCAGGACGAACTGCTGAGTGAGGACCTCAGGTGCCAGAAGACAGACTGTGGAGGAAGAAGAAGAACAGGTGGTGTCATGGAAGATCAAGCCCTTCATGGGAGGTACCATCGACAGACAGAAGATGTAGCTGATATCGAGAAATCCTACCAGTGACTAGAAAAGGCTGGACTGAAGGACAGCGCAGAGGTTCTGATCATAGCAGCACAAGAACAGGCACTCAGGACCAGATCGGTTGAGACAGGGTTCTACCACACCAGACAAGACCCGAGATGCAAGCTGTGCAAAGATGTCCCTGAGACAGTCCAGCACTTAGTAGCTAAGTGTTAGAGAAACACCAAGGGCTGAGGGAAGAACTAGACCGGATGTGGAAGGTGAACTCCACAGTAGTCCCAGTGGTAATAGGAGCACCAGGGGCTGTGACCCCCAAACTGGGAGAGTGGCTCCAACAGATTACAGGAACAACATCTGAGGTCTGCGTCCAGAAGAGTGTGGTCCTAGGAACAGCCAAGATACTGCACAGAACCCTCAAACTCCCAGGCCTCGGGTAGAGGACCTGAGCTCGAGGAAGACACACACCACCCGAAAAAGGGTGAGAGGGAGATTTGTGTGTGTTTGTGTACATATTTTATTCCATTTAAGGTAGCATTTGCACTCGTAATTTCAACGCCGAGCTAAATTCCCTGTGCACGTAATGCAGACGGCAATAAAGAATTTGTGATTCTGAAACACCGAGGATCTCTGATTTCAGTACCAGATGCACCGTGTGACTCGGCCAAGCTAAAAGTAAGGGCGCGCTGTCTTGGGGCCACCTCGCGCAGTGTCATTGAAACCCGTTTTCCACTGGTCGAACTGGCCGCATATGTTTGTTCTTCACGCATGAACTTTTTCCCCTTTTCACCAAAAATAAGCCACACGCTTCTCAAAACCCTTTGACCTGCGCCTGCCACACTAATGAGTTGCACGAGTGAAGCAGGAGAAAGGGAGAGAAAGGGAAAAAACGTAAGTTGGTAGATGGATAGGTACCACGGTAGGTGCAGCATGAGCGAGGGCCTTTATGTGTGTGTTGTTCCCTCCCATCCTCAGCCCTCTGTGTGGTGACAATACGAGGCTCGTCTTCTTCGCTCCCTTTTTTCCTCACTGTCCAGCTGTCCGTCCACCTGGCCTGCTGTGTCAACTGGGCCCCCTGCATCCGGGCTGAGGTGCCGTGCTGCTTCTGTCCCCTGATATCCGGCGGGTCTAAACTACGACAAGTGGGAGGTTTTCGTTGCTCAAGACGCAGGTAGCGTGGCCGAGCGGTCTAAGGCGCTGGATTAAGGCTCCAGTCTCTCCGGGGGCGTGGGTTCGAATCCCACCGCTGCCAGATCTTTTGCAGCATGGTGGCCCAGTGGTTATCACTGTTGCCTGACAGCAAGAAGGTCCTGGGTTTGAACCCCAGGCCGTCCCAGGTCCTTTCTGTGTGGAGTTTGCATGTTCTCCCCGTGTCTGCGTGGCTTCCCTCCGGGTGCCCCTGTTTCCTCCCACAGTCCAAAGGCATGGAGGCCAGGTGAACCGGCCGTACTAAATTGTCCCTGGGTGTGAATGTGTGTCGGGCCTGTGATGGCCTGGCGGCCTGTCCGGGGTGTCTGCCCGCCTGCCGCCCAATGACTGCTGGGATAGGCTCCAGCATCCCCGTGACCCTGCGTAGGATAAGTGGTTTGGATAATGGATGGATGGATGGATGGGTAGGTGTATGTTGGTAGGTGGATGGAGGGATAGGTACCATGGGTAGGTACAGTTAAGATACAGTGTGAGCGGGTGTGTGTGTGTGTGTGTGTGTGTGTGTGTGTGTGTGTTTTCCTCCATACACGAGTGCGTACTTCATCACTCTATCCTCCCATCCCCAGCCCTCTGTGTTACAATATGAGGCTCGTCTTCTTCGCTCCCTTTTTCTCTCTGGGCCCCCTGTATCCTGGCTGAGGTCCCCCGTTTCTTCAGCGCCATCTGCCCGCTGATGCTCCGGTGGGTCGAAATCAGGGGTGTCAAACTCCAGGCCTCGAGGGCCGCAGTGTCTGCAGGTGTTTGTTGCAACCGTGCACTACACCACCTGATGTAACTAATTAGCTCACCTCCTGGATCAAGGAGGGAAAGGGACTAGTTTAATCGGGTGGAGCAGTGCACGGTTGCAACAAATGCCTGCAGACACTGTGGCCCTCGAGGCCTGGAGTTTGACACGCCTGGGACTCTAAATTATGACGAATCGGAGGTTTTCAGCAAAACCAAAGGAAGGTAGCGTGGCCGAGCGGTCTAAGGCGCTGGATTAAGGCTCCAGTCTCTTCGGGGGCGTGGGTTCGAATCCCACCGCTGCCAGAACTTTTGCGGCCTGGTGGTTATCACTGTTGCCTGACAGCAAGAAGGTCCTGGGTTCGAACCCCAGGCGGTCCATGGTTCATTCAGTGTGGAGTTTGCATGTTCTCCCCGTGCCTGCGTGGGTTTCCTCCCACCATCAAAAAGGCATGCATGGTAGGGTTAATACTCCGGTCTGTGCCCCGGGGTCCATTGTCTCATAGTCTGCTTATGTCTGTCTTATGTCATGTGTTTATGTCGCGTGCATTATCTCCCGTCACATTTATGATCAGGCTTCCACAGTGTCATGTAGGCCTCTGCCATGGAAACCGACCTCACAGGATCTGTCACAGGCACGTGTACTTCTATACATGCTGTTGATTTTCCATCATCCGGGTCTCTCCGTCTCTCTCTCTGTCTCTCTCTTTGTCTCTCACTCTGTCTGTCTCTCACTCTCTGTCTCTCTCTGTCTCTCTCTGTCACTCTCTGTCTCTCTCTCTGTCTCTCACTCTGTCTCTCTCTTTCTCTCTCTGTCTCACTCTGTCTCTCTCTCTGTCACAATCTCTGTCTCTCACTCTTTATCTGTCTCTCTCTCTGTCTCTCTCTGTCCCTCTCATTCTCTCTCTGTCTCACTCTGTCTCTCTCTGTCTCTCACTGTCTCTCACTCTGTCTCTCTCTCTGTCTCTCTGTCTCTCACTCTGTCTCTCTCTGTCTCGCTCTCTGTCTCTCACTCTGACTCTCTCTCTGTCTCTCACTCTCTGTCTCTCTCTCTGTCTCTCTCTGTCTCTCTGTTTTCCTTTCCACCAGATACAGAGTGGTAACTACTGCATTAATAACAAGAGGCTGTTCTTTATCTCCATCGTCAGCAAACTTGGGACCTGCAGCGTCAGAAAGGTCACCAGGGTCACCCAGCATGTCATCGTGGCTCGTGATACGGTACGTGTAACAAAGGTTCGCGCTCTTTGAAGGAAGGATAAGCAGGACCTATTCAACAAGCCCCATGATTTTCCAGCTTCCGGTGTGGGACGATGGCGGCGCGAACTTACATTTGCGGCGGCCCCACCCGGTACCGTCCATGCAGCGTCTTTGTCCACATCTGCGTATAAGTTTGTGTCTTTGTTTGATGGCTGGGAGAGCTGGTGCCAGATCGGCTGGGAGAGCTTGGTCTGCTGCGTCCTGTGGGCCCAGGGACCACGGCCCTGCCTGGACCTGTGCTCGAAGAGGACACACCGAAGACAGTCTGACAGGATGCGGAAGCGGGGCAGGCTAAGCTAACTGCTAGCCCATGCAGACCAGCAGTTCCAATAATACCGAAGGCGGTCTGGTGGCGGCCTCGCCTAGTGTTGACTGTGTTTTTGGTGTCGTCGTGTGGGGTGCTGGGAGGTGTGTCGACGGTGTCTGGCTGGAAGAGCTGGCGTTGGATCGGCTGGGAGAGCTTGGTCTGCTGTGTCCGGTGGGCCCAGGGACCACGGCCCTGTCTGGAGCTGCACCCGAGGAGGAAACACCGATGGAGGTCTGACAGGATGAGGAAGCGGTGCAGGCTAAGCTAACTGCTAGCCCATGCAGACCAGCAGTTCCGACAGTCATCCTGGTGTTCACTCTCTTGGAGAGTAAAATGTATTTATTTAGGATCTGTTGGCTATATGTGTTTTTGTAAGTTCTGTAGTTTATTTAAAACAAATCTCGCTCTCTTAAGTCCTGATAAGTAGAGTCGCTGACAACACAAGTTCTGCAGCTGTATAAAGTAATCCATTAACCTCCACATGGTGACGTGTTTTCCCCTATCAGTGAGCAAATCAGAAGGTCACAAGATATCAAAGTCAAAGTATTTTTATTGTCCCTTACAGGGAAATTAGTTTGCAGCCAGCCAGTATAATAAAACTCTCACACAATAACCAAACATACAAACACTAAGGCAGAATTGACCACAGGACATAGTGGGCAAGGAGAACCAAAGGAGTTCAAATATACAGACCAAGGAAACACAACAGATGAATACTATCTACCTTTTAACAGTTGGATGGCAGTGGGGACAAAGGAAGCCTTGTATCCTAGTCCTAATACAGGGCATCCTCAACCGACGACCTGAGGATAACAGCTCAAACTCTGGCCGAAGAGGGTGACCTTGGCATTCCAGAAGGGAAGTAGCCTTCCTGAACACCTTCCTGTTGTAAAGGTCAGTAAGCTGGGCTTGACTTGCTTGTGACTTAGTCCCACGTGTGTTTAATGGGAAGGGAGGTGGGACGGAGCCGCGGAGTCAAAGAGCTCCTTATTCCACTTTAACCCAACTACCGGGTGAGAAGAAGAGAGAGAGAGAGAGAGAGAGAGAGAGAGAGAGAGAGAGAGAGAGAGAGAGAGAGAGAGAGAGAGAGAGAGAGAGAGAGAGAGAGAGAGAGAGAGAGAGAGCGAGAGAGAGAGCGAGAGAGAGAGAGAGAGAGAGAGAGAGAGAGAGAGAGAGAGAGAGAGAGGTCAGAACAGAGACTGAGGGGAGGCTTTCCATTTCTACATTTCACACCAGAAAGCGAAATAGTTGTATTTGAGGATTTTCACTTCTGAAAAGAGGATCCTGCGACAGGTGGTGGTTGTATGCTGACATGTAGACAAAATCAATTCTGCACATGATGACGTTATTTACCAACACAACACCACACATTTAGCACTTACTAGTATCAGCCTGTATATTGTCTTGTTGTTATATTGTTTTTTAACTTGTTTTTAAACAAGTGCCTCTTAGGTGAAAGTTATTTTCATCATTATATATAGTCTCAATAAACTGAATGAGGAAATGATCCGTGTTTGTCTCATTCCTCATGTCTGCAGCACACCTCTGTCTCTGAGTGTGAGGTAAGAGGCTCTCTGTTAGGATCACCATCATCATCATCATCATCACAAAAGGTCTCATATCACAGTGGTACTCCAAATCCATCCATTATCTGAACCGCTTATCCTGCTCTCAGGGTGGCAGGGATGCTGGAGCCTATCCCAGCAGCCACTGGGCGGCAGGCGGGGAGACACCCTGGACAGGCCGCCAGGCCATCACAGGGCCCACATACAAACACACACATTCACACTAAGGGACAATTTAGTACAGTGATTCACCTGACCTACATGTCTTTGGACTGTGGGAGGAAACCGGAGTTCCCGGAGGAAACCCACGCAGACACGGGGAGAACATGCAAACCCCACACAGAGGACGACCCGGGACGACCCCCAAGGGTGGACTACCCCGGGGATCGAACCCAGGACCTTCGTCCTGTGAGGCGACCGTGCTAACCACTGCGCCGGTAATAATAATAATATTAATAATAATAATAATAATTAGGGAGGAGGGAGGACAAAGTAATGCGCGAGAAGTACCCAAAAAGAATGAAAGACGCAGACATGGACCAGAAGACACACCAGTGGCTGAGGAGCACCGGGCTGAAAGCAGAGACGGAGGGCCTGATAATGGCTGCACAAGACCAGAGCCTGGCAACCAGATCCTATCATCATCGCATCATCAGAAGATGGAACAGACCCAAAATGCAGAATCTGTGGAATGTAGGAAGAAACCATCGACCACGTGGTCTCAGGCTGCTCGGAACTGGCAAACACCGAGTACGTGTACAGGCACCACCAGGCAGCAGCATACCTGCACTGGAAGATCTGCAGGAGCAGTGATTAAAGTGGGCCGGAGCTACCCGGATCCCGACACCGGCACTTCCCCTCCTCCCCCGAGTCAACCGGAGCTGAGATCCGGCAGCACTCTGCAGACAGGAGTAATTTCAACCTTTTTGTCACAGTAAAATTTAAAACAGAAAACATGATGCAGCCAATTCACAAGCATTACAAAATAAATCGCAAATAAAGTCGCTCTTCTATTTATATACTGCTTTACTTTTTCTAAAAGTTTGAACGATATCGCGTCCTCACGTGGCCCGCAGCTGCCTGCTGTGTGGCTTCACCAGACTTGACATCAAAAGAGACTGGCTTCACACTCACGGGTCAGGGTCAGTTCACCGCACCGGGCGGACCAGACTCGAGAGAGCGTCAACCTGCTACCTGCTCTATTATCCTGGACTGGGGGGCATAAAGAGTGAGTATCTTCAGTGTATTTCTAATAGTATTTCCAATAGTTTTGTCTAGCTCTGCTGTGGTTTTCATTCAAGCAACTAACGTTAGCGAACGTAACGTTAGCTAGCTAGCTAACTAGCTATCTTCCACCCGGTAACGTTGCTGGCTAGTTGCTGACGGTGCTGGCTAGTTGTTTGAATGCTGCTAGGCAAGCTAACTATCGGTAGCGTCCGGTAACGTTACCGGTAGCTAGCTAGTTATGTTTGTCCAACCTTAGCTCTGGCCATGCAATATTTTCATTCAAATAACTAACTAGCTAGCAAACGTTAGCTACCGGTAGCTATTATTAGCTAACAATGCTAACGTCGGGACTACTGGACCAGTGGTTAATTAGCCTAACGTTAGCTAGCTACCTATCACTCCCGCACTTTTGCCCACCTCTCTAACACAGAGATCCCCCACTTACCAAATCCCACTTTAACCCCTGTGCAGGAGCTACAAGATCAAGACGACTGAGAGGTGGCACGAACACCAGCCAAAAACGGTCACTGAGAACAATGACGTCACCATCCTCTGGGACACGCCCATCCACACTGACAGAGAGATAAAAGCCAACAAGCCCGACATCGTTGTCAAGGACTGGGAGGAGAAGAGGTGCATGATCATCGACATGGCAACACCATCCGGAACAAACAGCTCAGTGGAGGTCACTGGGAAGCTGACCGAGTACAAAGACCTGGAGCCTGAAGTCAACAGGATGTGGGGAATGAAGACCGGAACAACACCAGTGGTCATCGGAGCTCTCATGAAGAAGGGACTGGAGAAGTTCACCAACCGTATCCCAGGAAACATCAACAGCCATGCAGTCAAGAGGATGGCCCTACTCGGAACAGCCCACATATTACCACGAGTACTGTCAATCAAGTGACATCTGCCCTATAGTGCCTCAGGTCCATAGTTTGGACCCGGCTCTACAGGATGTAAACCAGTTTGGACCCGGCTCTACAGGATGTGAAACAGTTTGGACCCGGCTCTACAGGATGTAAACCAGTTTGGACCCGGCTCTACAGGATGTGAAACAGCTTGGACCTGGCTCTGCAGGATGTAAAACAGTTTGGACCCGGTTCTACGGGATGTAAAACAGCTTGGACCCGGCTGTACCGGATGTAAACCAGTTTGGACCCGGCTCTACAGGATGTGAAACAGTTTGGACCCGGCTCTACAGGATGTAAAACACCTTGGACCCTGCCCTACGGGATGTAAACCAGTTTGGACCCGGCTCTACAGGATGTGAAACAGTTTGGACCCGGCTCTACAGGATGTAAACCAGTTTGGACCCGGTTCTACGGGATGTAAACCAGTTTGGACCCGGCTGTACCGGATGTAAACCAGTTTGGACCCTGCTCTACGGGATGTAAACCAGTTTGGACCCGGCTCTACAGGATGTAAACCAGTTTGGACCCGGCTCTACGGGATGTAAACCAGTTTGGACCCGGCTCTACAGGATGTAAACCAGTTTGGACCCGGCTCTACGGGATGTAAACCAGTTTGGACCCGGCTCTACGGGATGTGAAACAGTTTGGACCCGGCTCTACAGGATGTGAAACAGTTTGGACCCGGCTCTACAGGATGTAAACCAGTTTGGACCCGGTTCTACGGGATGTAAACCAGTTTGGACCCGGCTCTACAGGATGTAAACCAGTTTGGACCCGGCTCTACGGGATGTAAACCAGTTTGGACCCGGCTCTACGGGATGTAAACCAGTTTGGACCCGGCTCTACAGGATGTAAACCAGTTTGGACCCGGCTCTACGGGATGTAAACCAGTTTGGACCCGGCTCTACAGGATGTAAACCAGTCTGGACCCGGCTCTACGGGATGTAAAACAGTTTGGACCCGGCTCTACGGGATGTAAACCAGTTTGGACCCGGTTCTACGGGATGTAAAACAGTTTGGACCCTGCCCTACGGGATGTAAACCAGTTTGGACCCGGCTGTACCGGATGTAAACCAGGAAACGTGAAAGAAATGATAACAATAATAAACTTGATCTCTATCTCAGCTCTCTGCACGTGACAAGGCGCCTCACACAACAGGATAAATAATACACACAGTCAAGACAACGCCACAAAATACCATAACAATAAAGGACATAATGCCAGAGCCGCTCCACAGAACCAGGCGAAACCGGGCCAGGATGACGTCACACGAGCAGGATTAAAACGAAGAGAGTGAGAGCCGCTGAAACAACAAGGGTGATGATGAAAACAATTAAAATAAGGTGATGAAAGAAACATATAAAATATACGTGGTACCCTCTCACACACACACACACACACACTCACACACACACTCTCACACACACACACACTCCCTCTCTCTCTCTCACACACACACACGCACACACACTCCCTCTCACACACACACACACACACACTCTCTCTCTCTCTCTCACACACACACACACACACACACACACTCCCTCTCTCTCTCTCACAGACACACACACTCTCTCTCTCTCTCTCACACACACACTCTCACACACACACACACTCTCTCTCTCTCTCAGACACACACACACACACTCTCTCTCTCTCTCTCACAGACACACACACACACACACTCTCTCTCTCTCTCACAGACACACACACACTCTCTCTCACAGACACACACACACACACTCTCTCTCACACACACACTCCCCCTCTCTCTCACACACACACGCTTTCTCTCACGCACACACACACTTAACAATCACACACACACACGTTTACACATACACACACACTAACAATCACACACACACGTTTACACACACACACACACACACTTTTTCTCTCTCACACACACACAACTCAGACACACGCAAACACACACACACACACTCTCTCTGTCTCTCACACACACACACACGGTTACACACACGCACACATTCTCTCTCTCACAGACACACACAACTCAGACACACACAACTCAGACAAACACAACTCAGACACACACACACACACAGTTCTGTCAACAGACCAAAGTTCCAACATGAGTGACGAGCCGCCGATCCCTGCTGAGCTTTGCAGGCGTGTAAGCGGATCTGTGTCTGCGCCACAGCGCAGCCATGTGGGCGGAGTGACGTCACGCGTCCGTAGTCCGGGCTGTTCAGGCCACACCCGCTCACACTCACAGCGACCGACCGACCGACCGACCGACTGCTGCCACGGTGCGCCGGAACGACCCCCTCCCTCCCTCCGCCGAAGGGACGCGCCGCTGCTCTCCCAACACGGTAGGTTCGATTCCCCTTATCCGAACATGAACCCGCGCCGCCGGCCTGCCCCGCCGGGACCCGCACGCGACTCAAGTCCGCAGCGCTTCGTGGTGGAGGCAACGAGTCGTGTCGGAGGTGCGGCGGGGCCGAGGCAGCGCAGCGGACTCCTCCAACTAGGCCACATCCGCTGACTGGAGAAACACAGCCCGAGCTCACACGTGGCCGGTTAGAAGTACTCCGCGTGGAGGAGGGAAGCTGTTCAAACAGCCCAAAACAGCTCTGTGACGCGCGCCCCCGCCGCGGGTCCGCGTCCTCCCCAGGCCGCCTGGTGTGCCCCGCCACGTTTAAAGGGCCAGTCCTCACACAGCCCATAGGTGGGAGCCGCTCTCCTCCTGCACGACTCTTTTAAAAAGCCGTGCGACGTCACACTCGGCACTGCTCGCGCGCGGCCACCGGACCGAAAACGCAGCGCGCACGTGCCAAGCGCAGCCGTGACGTCACCGCTTTCGCAGCTTTCACCGCTTACACGGAGTTGCGTTTGCAAAAGGCTTCCCCTCTGGAACCCGGGTTCAACTCGTTTGCCTTTTCGGGACCCCCCTCCCCCTCCCCAAAACGCAACAATACCTTACCGCTTTATGCCGACCCCCATCCATCCATCCATCCATCCGTCCATCCGTCCGTCCGTCCATCCATCCAGGGACGCTGGATCCTATCCAGCAGTCTTTGGGCGGCAGGAGAAGAGACACCCTGGACAGGCCGCCAGACCATCACACACACACACACACACACACACACACACACACACACACACACCTCTCTCTCACACACAAGTATGAAATGATCATATTATCAGATCAATCAAATTGTAAAGTCCACTTTTTAATTGCCATAATTTTGGCACCTGGTGATGAAATGACTACCAACAATGTGCCCTGTTGTGTCCGATCACTACAGATATGAGTCCTAGCCGATTTGGGCTAATGGCTAGCTGGGCCGTTGCTGCCTAGTAATTCTAAATGTTGTTTGAACTGGACTTATATAAAGTCCAGTTAACACGACCCAACAACGCAGGAGAGGCTTGTTATATTACCGGAGTGACTGTAGGGTCGGCCATGCGGCCTGGAGTTCGTCTCCATCCTTTATTATTCACTTCCGGGTTGGCCGCGGAATTTCCCGTGAAGTGAGGCCGGACGAGCGTCGCCGCGGCCGGGTAGACTTTTCACCAACGGCCGGTCCCCCGCTAAAGCTCGAGAAATTGACATTAAAGCGTTTGTGTCGTGACTGTTGACCAGTCGGGTGTAAATACAGATGATGTTGGGAACGTCGCCGTGTAAACGGCCCGACGGTGACACTGTTGTGTTTCCTCTCCCTGCAGGGATCCGGATCCGGAGCGATGGCCGGTTTAAAGACTCTGCTGCCTCTCGTCGTCTGCCTCTCGCTGGGCCAGCGGTCACTAGCCAAGAACGAGGAGCCCTGCCAGCCCTCCAAGTGGAACAACGCCTTCAGCACCTTCATCAGACGACACGTCCGCGCCGACATGCCCAGCAGCCTGAACAAGGAGGACTGGGAGAAGTACATCCGCCAGATTGGGGGCTGTGAGAACCGGCCCACCCAGTCCTTCCTCCACCAACGCGACCTGGAGAGGGTGAAGGCCGTCTGCAGCAGCCACGGAGGGAAGACCTTCAAGGAGAACCTGTGCATCAGCCAGGAGGCCTTCTCCTTCGTCACGGTGAGGAGCGAGCCCGGGACCTGCGGACTCAGGAGCGTCCACGCAGACAACAAGCACCTGATCCTGGCCTGTGAAGCTCTGGAGAACCAGTGTCTGCCGGTTCACTTCGAAGGGAACTCTCAAAACGCAAAGCCCGATAACAACGCCAGGGCTTGCGTGGACCCTCAGAAAGCCAAGGCCGCCGCCGCCGCTGAGGTCACCTGGGTGTCGTTATTGTTGTCCGTTCTTGTTGTGATTATCTGCGGGCAGCACGCGTTCCCATTTTAATGGCGCCGCTAGTTTCGGTGATGGGCTGGGCAGAGAATTCGGCGTTACGGTTCAGCGCCCCTTTCAAATTCAGCGGCGTTTCATCGGGCTGTAATCCGGATGTTGTCACGTCGTGACGCACAGCTTTGCCGCGCAAGTGAATGATAACGACAATCTGTTTCCTAAAATGTCTCACAAAATGAGGTCTCGAATATGTCAGGGAGTGTTATCTGGGAATTCGGTTTGGCTCCACATTCTACTTTACATCACCAGTCAGCTCAACGTGATGAACCTCGGCTGGCTTCCTAATCATGTTATTTCTGCATATGCAAACAGATATTACATAGCTTCTCCCCCCCCCCCATATGATTTGTCCTGATGATACTTTCCATACTTTGTCCTACTTTGGTCGGCAGCTTGAAATCTTTTGCATGGCAAATAGCAAATAGTGCACTTTTTAATTAGTGGCAACAGAACAAGAGGCGGGAGTGTTTTTAAGATACAGTACAAGCCACTCAGGAGTGTTGATCCGGCTGCACTGCGAGGGAGCCCCCCCCCCCATCCTCCTGCTCCTCCTCTTTCTCCTCCTCCTCCTCCTTGGGCGTAGTTTCCGCTGTAAACGCACCAATTCGTTCAATTGCAGGGTGTCACCACGAGATGGCGCTTCCATCCCAAAAATATACTTGCACATTAACCAACGTGTGACGGCCCCACAGTACGCTGCAGAATCCATCCATCCATCCATCCATCCATCCATCCATCCATCCACCCGTCATCCAGGCCGCTCGTCCTACTCAGGGTCGCGGGGATGCTGGAGGCCCATCCCAGCAGTCATGTTTCTTCATGAGGTCCATTGGTTGGTCAGTGTGTTCCCCAGACTCGCAGTAGTTACTGGAGCTTCAGTGTTCGCCACCCGCCTCCATCATTAACATATGTTTAACAGCGTAAACCCCAAGGTTACCCCAACATTTCAGCCCAGTGCACCACTTTAGACGCACTTGCCCGGGAACTGAGCAATATCATTATCATCAACATATTCCCAGCCACAAGTATTTCTTTACTGAGCGAGGTTTGAGAATCGTTTCCTTCCCGTGTATACCGTATTAACGGCAAATTAAGTCAAATTATTGTAATTTTTTATCTTGATTTCGTGTTTGCAATGTTTTGTATGACCAAATTAAAAGGAGGAAGTTTGATCCGTTGTTTTGATTTTAACATGGTGGTGGTGGTCACATGGCTCGGGTGCTGGGCGTCTGGACACCGCCTGGCATCCAGCACGTCATGTTCTTCTCATGTTTTATAACTCCATACTAATTGTGTTACCCTCTTTCAGTGTTGTGTTGTGCAAACTGCGTAAACACAACATCCATTGCACGCTGTCCATCTTGACAGAGAGACCCCTCCTCTCTTGCTCCCCCTGAGGTGTCTTCCTGGATTTTCTCCCTGTTTAGAGGTTGGGTTTTTTTTTTAGGGAGTTGCTCCTTATCCGATGCGAGGGTCAAAGGGCAGGATGTTGTGTTGCTGTAAAGCCCCTGAGGGAAATGTGTAATTTGTGATATTGGGCTACACAAATAAAATTTACTTGACTTGACTTCAGCCAAGTACCATAGCAGGACGGGACCAGCGACAATGGGCATCCTAGACACGCCATAAACTCAATCCCAATGACCGCCCACCTGTCCCTACCCCTAGTTTTGCCCTGTGTGTGTGTGTGTGTGTGTGTGTGTGTGTGTGTGTGTGTGTGTGTGTCAGAGAGGTAGAGGGCGCTGGCCCCGTCCCTCGGTTCAAACATACAACAGTCTCCAAGAGACAGACAGCTCTCTTCTGGATTGGGAATAGCGGGGGGCTCTTTTACGCATCTGTGCCCCGGGGTCCATTGTCTCATAGTCTGCTTATGTCTGTCTTATGTCGTGTGTATTATCTCCTGTCACATTTATGATCAGGCTTCCAGTGTCATGTAGGCCTCTGCCGTGGAAACCGACCTCACAGGATCTGTCACAGGCACGTGTACTTTCTATACATGCTGTTGATTTTCCATCATCCGGGTCTCTCTGTCTCTCACTCTGTCTCTCTCTCTGTCTCTCACTCTGTCTGTCTGTCTCTCTGTCTCTCTCTGTCTCACTCTGTCTCTCTCTGTCTCTATCTGTCTGCCTCTCACTCTGTCTCTCTCTCACTCTGTCTCTCTCTCTCACTCTGTCTCTCTCTCTCACTGTCTTACTCTGTCTCTCACTCTGTCTCTGTCTCTGTCTCTCACTCTGTCTCTCTCTGTCTCTCTGTTTTCCTTTCCACCAGATACAGAGTGGTAACTACAGCATTAATAACAAGAGGCTGTTCTTTGTCTCCATCGTCAGCAAACTTGGGACCTGCAGCGTCAGAAAGGTCACCAGGGTCACCCAGCATGTCATCGTGGCTCGTGATACGGTACGTGTAACATAGGTTTGAGCTCTTTGAAGGTAGGATAAGCAGGACCTATTCAACAAGCCCCATGATTTTCCAGCTTCCAGTGTGGGACGATGGCGGCGCGAACTTACGTTTGCGGCGGCCCCACCCGGTACCGTCCATGCAGCGTCTTTGTCCACATCTGCGTATAAGTTTGTGTCTTTGTTTGATGGCTGGGAGAGCTGGTGCCGGATCGGCTGGGAGAGCTTGGTCTGCTGCGTCCTGTGGGCTCAGGGACCACGGCCCTGCCTGTAGCTGTGCCCGAAGAGGACACGCCGAAGACGGTCTGACAGGATGCGGAAGAGGGGCAGGCTAAGCTAACTGCTAGCCCATGCAGACCAGCAGTTCCAATAATACCGAGGGTGGTCTGGTGGCGGCCTCGCCTAGTGTTGACTGTGTTTTTGGTGTCGTCGTGTGGGGTGCTGGGAGGTGTGTCGACGGTGTCTGGCTGGAAGAGCTGGCGTTGGATCGGCTGGGAGAGCTTGGTCTGCTGTGTCCGGTGGGCCCAGGGACCACGGCCCTGTCTGGAGCTGCACCCGAGGAGGAAACACCGATGGAGGTCTGACAGGATGAGGAAGCGGTGCAGGCTAAGCTAACTGCTAGCCCATGCAGACCGGCAGTTCCGACAGTCATCCTGGTGTTCACTCTCTTGGAGAGTAAAATTTATTTATTTAGGATCTGTTGGCTCTCTTGTGTTTTTGTAAGTTCTGTAGTTTATTTAAACAAATCTCGCTCTCTTAAGTCCTGATAAGTAGAGTCGCTGACAACACAAGTTCTGCAGCTGTATAAAGTAATCCATTAACCTCCACATGGTGACGTGTTTTCCCCTATCAGTGAGCAAATCAGAAGGTCACAAGATATCAAAGTCAAAGTGTTTTTATTGTCCCTTACAGGGAAATTAGTCTGCAGCCAGCCAGTATAATAAAACTCTCACACAAAAACCAAACATACAAACACCAAGGCAGAACTGACCACAGGACATAGTGGGCAAGGAGAACCAAAGGAGTTCAAATATACAGACCAAGGAAACACAACAGATGAATACTATCTACCTTTTAACAGTTGGATGGCAGTGGGGACAAAGGAAGCCTTGTATCCTAGTCCTAATACAGGGCATCCTCAACCGACGACCTGAGGATAACAGCTCAAACTCTGGCCGAAGAGGGTGACCTTGGCACTCCAGAAGGGAAGTAGCCTTCCTGAACACCTTCCTGTTGTAAAGGTCAGTAAGCTGGGCTTGACTTCTCCCTGAACTCTTACTAGTCCATTTGATGAGTCTATCAAGCCGTTTTTATTGGCCAGACTCAAGTTACCAAACCAAGCCACAACACAGCACATCACAACTGTTTCAATAAAACTTGTATAAAAGAGAGTCATCATCTGGGAGGAGACATGACATGTCCACATTTTCCTCAGGAAAAACCGTCTTAGTTGGACCTTCTCTGATGGGGAAGCAACGTGAGTTTCAAAGCACAACTTGTTGTCGAGAACAACCCCCAGATATTTGTAGCTGTCCACAAGCTCAATGTCAGCCCCTTTAATGCTGGTTGGTACAGGACTAGGGGGAGTCTTTCTAAAGCTGATCATCGTGTCTTTAGTTTTAGACACATTTAAGTGGAGAAAGGACTCATCACACCAAGATAGAGAATCATCGACCACAGGTCCGTGTTGTTCCTCCTCCCCTTCAAGAAGACTTACAATCACTGAATCATCCGCAAATGTGAACGTCTCTATTGGTATGGTTGCTATAGCGACAGTTAGTGTACAAGATGTAGAGTAACGGGGAGAGGCAACAGCCCTGAGGGGAACCGGTTGAAGATTGAAGAGTACATCTGATTGGAAAAAGAGCCATTAACCCTCACACACTGGGACCTATCAGTCAAGAAGTCCAGGATCCAGCCAAGTAGATTAAGATCCAGTTTGCAGAGATGAATTAGCTTTTCTGCTAACAGGTCGTGTTAAAGGCTGAGGAGGAATCTGTAAACAACAGCCTGGCATGAGCATTTATCCCCTCAAGATGGCGGTACAGACAATTTTAAAAGTGTTATCATGGCATCTTGTACACCCCAAGATATGCAATCTTGTTTGGTCTCACACAGTGCTCCTTTTGTTTTGCCCACCCCACCCAACACCATCCACCCACTCGCTCTACAGCAACTATATTTGTCTAACCAGGTGGGCCAAGAGCGCCTTCCAAACCATGTGAAGGAGAACCGTCAGAACCTGGTGCCCCTGCAGGAGAACCCAGTCTGCAAGCAACATCAACTCAGAATGGACCAGGTCTCCATGATCAGAGCTGATGGGCAGCTCAGTCTGCTGCTCGCTCTTCTGACGCCAGCGCTCTGCTACCTGATGGGCTGAACTCGAAACCTCTGCTGGCAGAGGTGTGGAATCTAGTCACATGACTTGGACTCGGGTCAGACTCACGTCACAAACTCGATGACTTCAGAGTTGTGACTTGATAATAAAAAAAAGACTCGCAACTTGACTTTGACAACAATGACTCGTGACTTGACTTGGACTCGAGCCTTTTGACTTGAAAGACTTGATGCCTCCTCCAGTCCAAAGATAAAACGCTTTTCAAAAGTGTGGGGCCAAACGACTCTTCATTTCCACAACTGCAGATCCACCTTGACTCAGTCCGTAATAAATACAAATTATAGACACGCAACAAAGTAACATACACACCTCCTACGAGTCCTCCAGCCCATACGACCACATAGGTCGCATGAGGTCCCTTAACTTTAAAACGTACCTACAGGTCGTAATAGGCTGCTTGTACAGACGACTTGTGGGGTCGTTTTTTGGTGGAGGACAGTCCGTTGTTCAAGTTTTGAAATGACCTTAACCTTGACAAAGAGCACACAATGACTTGTTTTGGACTTGAAACGCAAACTTTAGGACTCGGGATTTGACGTGGGACTTGAGTACCAAGACCTGAGCCTTGCTTGTGACTTAGTCCCACGTGTGTTTAATTGGAAGGGAGGTGGGACGGAGCCGCGGAGTCAAAGAGCTCCTTATTCTACTTTAACCCAACTACCGGGTGAGAAGGAGAGAGAGAGAGAGAGAGAGAGAGAGAGAGAGAGAGAGAGAGAGAGAGAGAGGGAGGGAGAGAGGGAGGGAGGGAGGGAGGTCAGAACAGAGACTGAGGGGAGGCTTTCCATTTCTACATTTCACACCAGAAAGCGAAATAGTTGTATTTGAGGATTTTCACTTCTGAAAAGAGGATCCTGCGACAGGTGGTTGTTGTATGCTGACATGTAGACAAAATCAATTCTGCACATGATGACGTTATTTACCAACACAACACCACACATTTAGCACTTACTAGTATCAGCCTGTATATTGTCTTGTTGTTATATTGTTTTTTAACTTGTTTTTAAACAAGTGCCTCTTAGGTGAAAGTTATTTTCATCATTATATATAGTCTCAATAAACTGAATGAGGAAATGATCCGTGTTTGTCTCATTCCTCATGTCTGCAGCACACCTCTGTCTCTGAGTGTGAGGTAAGAGGCTCTCTGTTAGGATCACCATCATCATCACCATCATCATCATCATCATCATCATAAAAGGTCTCATATCACAGTGGTACTCCAAATCCATCCATCCATTATCTGAACCGCTTATCCTGCTCTCAGGGTGGCAGGGATGCTGGAGCCTATCCCAGCAGCCACTGGGCGGCAGGCGGGGAGACACCCTGGACAGGCCGCCAGGCCATCACAGGGCCCACATACAAACACACATATTCACACTAAGGGACAATTTAGTACAGTGAGTCACCTGACCTACATGTCTTTGGACTGTGGGAGGAAACCGGAGCCCCCTGGAGGAAACCCACACAGACACGGGGAGAACATGCAAACTCCACACAGAGGACGACCCGGAACGTATGAGTTCTGATGACTAGTAGTTCTCCTGATTTCCTACGTTAAATGCACTTATTGGAAGTCGCTTTGGATAAAAGCGTGGGCTAAATGACTGTAACGTAACGTAACGTAACGTAACGTAACGTAACGTAACGTAACGTAACGTAACGTAATTCCAGAGCTTTCAACCTCCTCAGCATTATCCTGTATTCGGCTTTAATTATATACTTGTTAGAGTCGACTGTTATACGTCGATCAAACGTGTAAATTGCAAGGTATTTTGACTTAAGAGTATATTCAGTTTGATGTTGTGTATGTAAATTCTCACTGTTAGCCGATTGCTCCCAATTAGCTTGGGTAGTTGGGCTAATCTCATCTTTACTTTAATGACAGCAGTTGTCATTCAAATTACGGTCTTTTACTGACAACAGATAGGAGTCGACTGGGTTTTATAGCACGTTTGAAAGACGTGTTTTATTTTCTGTACGACCACATTGTTCTTTACGAGTGTCCTGCTAGTCAGATATGCTAGCAATTTAGCTTATTTGTCAGTTAGCAGACCACAGTGTCCATTACCGGTTGTCTTGCTAGTCAAATATGCTAGCAAGTTATCTTATCTGGATCGTTTATGGGCCATTCTGCCGAATCGGTGCCATTTGCATGTTGTAACTTTTCAAAATTAGACTTCGTTCTTAATCTTTTTTCCAGCACTGTATGTAATAACACATATGTTTAACTATTTAAAATGTGAAATGGTCAGGCCATTTTATTACTTTTTTCAAGGTTTCTAAAGGGAAGATGGTTGCATTTTTCTCAGTCCTGTTACCAAAACTCTTACAACTGTTCAAATACCAATTAAAAGTCATGCCAGCTAGTTTCTTTGTTTTCCCCTCAATAAAGCGGGCATTTTAAAGAAGTAATTGGTTACGTGTTTAAAAAATATATATCTGTAGCTAAAAAGTCACAACATATGCAGGCGAAATGCATTTTTCTTTTTAAACAACACAAAGCCATTATTCATTTTTAAAGGAGACCTCAACCTCAATTTTATCAAAAATTTATCACGTGATTTATCAAGTGTTCAAATGCTAGACCAAACACTATTGAAAAATAAATTGTTTATCTTTATTTTTTTAATAAAAACAATTAGGTAACCGGAATGAACATTCGGTCACAGGAACGAGCACTGAGTAACAGGAATGAGTGCTTATGTGTGTGAGAACAACTGCGTGTCAGAACTTTCTTCAATGAAACAAAAGTAAAACAGAGGTCATATCTGGCAAAAGGATCTTAGTTTAGAGAGCCTGCTACAAAACTATAATGAAAAGACCACGTTATCTTCTGAATAGCAACATAAAAGCAGTAACAATTGTGTATGCACGTTTTTGCATGAGTTTGTGTGCGTGTATGTGAGTGTGTGTGGGGGGCGGAGGTGGGGGTGGTGGAGACAGAGAGAGAGAAGGTGTGAGTACCACTCCTCCCCTGCAGCATGTGTCTGGCCCCTGCCTCTGTACAGCATGGGTTCTCCATCTTCCTCTACAAAAGGCACGAAAGACAACACATACAAAAAGTTGGGCATATTAAGTAGGTCCTCAGATCCATTGACTACCAGTAGGCCTACCTAATATCTACTTGAAAATACTCTTCTGCATATAAAACACAACATTCACGTGCCAACACAACATTCAATTGTATTTCGTATAAAATTGCATTAAATTAATGAAAAAAAACTTGGCTTGCTTTTTCTAAGAAGCAGTCTCTAGTTTGGCCCAGACATCTTTATCAATTTCCATGTAACGAGATGTGACTTGCCTCGCTGGTGGGATGGTACACAGGATGTCTTCAAACGGGTACCAAAGGATGTCTTTACACAGGCTGGCCAGCAAAACCAGTTGGCTCCAATCCTTTTCATACAATGAACCTCCTCAACGTGTGTGTTGCTTGTGTCTGTGATGATCCCAGGGTATAGTTGACCGTTGTACTTCAGCATACACCATTTGTCAACAACCTCAGGACTTTGCCACTGATTTTCTGTGGTCTTGGGAGCCTTCTCTTGATTGAATGTGAAATGCTTTGTATTAAAGCACTCACAGCTCAGATGTTGTCTTGCTGTGGCACAAGCAGCTAACATCCCTGTAGGTCAGCTCTCCAGGGCCTAGGGCAGGGGTGGGCAATCTTATCCAGAAAGTGCAAGGGCCATCACTGTAAAAATGGATAGTGCAGACCTCTGGATGTGCACTCTGCACATAATCAAGCACTCGTGACAAGTGCTGCCAGATTGCTGGTGGGCCCTTCTGTCTAGAGGGGGACACTGTGCAGAAGGACACCTGATGGGGGTTGTATGTACATAAAGCACACCTGTGTGCAAGGTTACCTGTTGGTGTGATGCTCCGAAGTGGACCGGCTGTATTTCTGTGCTGTACTTACAGAGGTAATTTTCAGCAAAGTCAACGTGAATCAAGCACAAGCACTCATGTGCTTTCAAGCTTTGTTTCAATGCTCTGTAGTGGGTAAACTGATTCTTGATGTTGTAAGTGTGCCTCTTAAACTTGCACAGCATCAGGTTCAGCTGGTCCAGCAGTTGCTCTTGGGTGGTCTGGAACTCATTTTTGATGGTCACTTGGATGTGCCGCCATCGGGGTCATTCTTGAGTTCCTTATCCACAGTTGCCCACTGGACATAAGTCACTTCATTCTTCTCATTGTATTGGCCAGAGACAGGACAAGAGAGGTCCTTGCACACCGCACATTCTCCATACATGCACTTGATGCACTCCATGTCGCATGTGATGGATTTGAGAAGTTCATCAGGATTGGAAGTGTTGATGATCTTTAGGTGGTGCAGTATCTGTACGATGAAACTGAGACTTTTGTGCAGCTTGCACATGCAAGTCTCCCGGTCACTTAGAGTTGGGTGAACCACCCAAAAGGCTTCTTTCCTGGACTTGATCCTGTAGTAATTCTCCCTCCACTCTTTGCGACATCTGCGCTTTTCCTCTTACTAATATCATTGACTATTTTCTTCCTGCCAGATGCTATGTCCTCCCTGTAGTTCTGCTGCTCCTTCTTTAATTATATCGCTCTCCTTTCTGGGTTGGCATTGCGTCGAGCGCGATAGCGCCGCTTAATCGATTGGCTCCATGAAAGTAATATGTTCACACTGTCAAACTGAAAACACCTTGAGTTATTCCAACTGTAAAACTTAAAATTAACAGAAAAGTATTACAATTAATCAATGTTATACCAGACACACATTTAAAATCACTCTCCCTGCCTCCCCCTCCTCTCCCTACCTCCGCCTCTCTACCTCCCCTCCTCTCTATACCTCCCCCTCTCCCTACCTCCCCCTCCTCGCTCTACCTTCCCCCTCCTCGCTCTACCTCCCCCTCTCCCTACCCCATCCGTCCTCCCCCTACCTCACCCCTCCTCTCACTACCTCCCCCTCCTCTTCCTACTTCCCCCCTCCTCTCCCTACCTCCCCCTCCTCTTTCATTCAAACTTCTCAGTCCTGTTACCATTTACATGAGTAACAGGACTGAAAGTAACAGGGCTGAGTTTTTAGCATAACATTAGCTACACGGCCAGATGACACACATGGCATCTCATGCTAATAGCATGAAAACACTTAGCACCTTCAAGTGGTTTACCAAAGCTATCTTTAAAGAAGAATCACAACAACATAAAAGAAATAATTTAGGTAACAGGACTGTACGATGAGCTTGACATTCTCAGTCATACTTACAATATGATCAAAAATACAGAAAATAGAGTGAGAGAACTAACTTCTGGTTTTCCCATGCCTTCAGGGGACTCAAATGATGTAATTTCCTGTTGATCCTGTCACTTGTGGAATATTCCAATTTTTTAGAGGGGGGAATGTGTCAGGGTAACAGGACTGAGAGAAAACCTGGGGACACCACTAAAAATTCGTACTTAACTAACATATTATGAATTTCTGATGAGAAAATGTATTTTATGTCTAAATGGGAAATAGAGTCACACAATAATACAAAAAAATAAGATTTCTGAAGGATTCTAATCATTATATTTCATGGTGAAGTGTAGTGTTAGAGAGTGGGGATGGGCTAAAATCCTATTTTTTCAGTGTTCTAGGTAGTTTTTATTAAGGTTTTACATGATGTATCTTCAAATTGCAACTAGGACAAAGAGGAAGACACTTTGCTTGATAATATAATGTATTATACAGATACTTCTCATGGATATTTCTGCATGTAAAGTCCTGGGCACCGATTCGGTGGAATGGCCCTTATACTCTGCCTTGTTTCGGTGAGCCTGTAGCTCGTGGGACTGAGCCATAGTATTCGGTAGTACATTCACCAGGTCACGCGCACCGCGCATTAAGTTTCTTATACGGCGGTTCATCGTTGGATTTTGGTCATCGTTCCCGCTGTGCTATGTGGGCGCGAACAGAGCTCTCCTGGCCACAAGGCGGCACTACTTGTCCCACACGACCACCCGCGGACATTGGTAAGTACAGTCTCATTCAGCTCTATTGAGTGAAGGGGCCCATTGTAAGTCGCATGCGGATCACCACGCACCCAAGCAACGACCAGGCCTGCAATGTTTATTTGTTTATGCCGGCTTTTGGGGTTATTTTATTGTGTTATAAAGTGTGTGGAACCACCACTATTGTTACATTTGTGGGTAACACTTTATTTTAGGGTGTCTGAAATTACCTAGTGATTTCTTGCACCTCCCACTTCTTACGCAAGAATGCTATGGGCATACACGTGGCATAGCGAGTGTACAACCTATTCTGTACGGCACATAAGAGTGTTTTATTGGTTAATGTCAAATAATGTCAAATGTCAATTAAGGGCAAAGCTTTATTGTGACTGGATGGGGGGCGGGAGTAGAGAGAACTTTAGGGAAGGAGAACGAGAATTCTGGAGAGTTCGTGAGTGAAGGTCTCAAATCAAGTGGCATTCCACTGCTTTCAACCTCCTCAGATTATCCTGCATTCGTCTTTAATTATATACTTGTTAGAGTCGACTCTTATACGCTGATCAAACGTGTAAATTGCAAGGTATGTTGAGTCAGACTATATTCAGTTTGATGTTGTGTATGTAAATCCTCACTGTTAGCTGATTGCTCCAGATTAGCTTGGGTAGTTAGGCTAATCTCACCTTTACTTTAATGACGGCAGTTGTCATTCAAATTACGGTCTTTTACTGACAACATACAGGAGTCGACTGGGTTTTATAGCACGTTTGAAAGACGTGTTTTATTTTCTGTACAACCCCAGTGTTCTTTACGAGTGTCCTGCTAGTCAGATACGCCAGCAAGTTAGCTTATCTGTCAGTTAGCAGACCACAGTGTCCATTACCGGTTGTCTTGCTAGTCAAATATGCTAGCAAGTTATCTTACCTGGATGGTTTATATTCTGCCTCGTTTCGGTGAGCCGGTACTTCGTGGGATCGAGCCACAGTATTCGGCAGCACAGCAGCTAGGTCCCGACAGAGTTTTCCTGGCCACACGGCAGCGCTACTTGTTCCACACGACCACCCGCGGTGAGTACCGTCTCGTGCAGCTCGAGGAAAAATCTAAAAAAGAAAAAGAGTTAGGGGGCCACTGTAAGTACCGTGCGGTTCACCGCGCACCCAAGCAACGACCAGGCCTGCAACGTTGATTTGTTAATGCCGGCTTTTGGGGTTGTTTTATTGTGTTATAAAGTGTGTGGGCCCACCACTATTGTTACATTTGTGATACTAAGAAGTGGGTATTTTGTGTTTTGTTTTTACTTGGGGTACATTACTGTACCGCAAAGGTACGTGCACTTGATTTAAAGCACAAGGTGAATTACTCTGTTAGGGTGCAGCCAGTACATTCCCAGGGGTCCTTTAAAGCAGAGTGTCTGCTATGGTACTGCTTACCGTCAAAGTAATCAGGCCCAATCTGTTTACAAGCTATAGATAGTTAGCTTTATTTGAGGTATACTCACAGCTACTGTCATATTGTCCACTAAATAGATAGAGATATATTATTATTATTATTATAGCAGCCTCTAGTATTTTACTAATTATATACTTCCCTATTATTATCATATGTCCACTAAATATATATAATATTATTATCCTAATCCTGGTCTCACTTCATACAAATTCTTCCCCACTCTATTGTATTTACATTTAGAATTATATATACATACATACATACATACATACATACATACATACATACATACATACATACATACATACATACATACATACATACATACATACATATATATATATATATAAGGTAATTTTTCCATCTCAAAAGCACTGGTATACTTGGGATGCAACAAAGGTATTGGTTGTGCAACTATTGACTGGAGTCACATGATTCTTTATTTGCATTTTCTTTTTGGGGGTATTTGACATAATTGTTAATTGTGCGCCTGTTTGCATCGCTGCTGTCACAACTTAATTCACATTCCTAAATTCAACACATGACCTGTTTGTGTAAGGAGGTTGTCTGGTCCAGTTACTTCATTCTGAATAATAAGTTGAGTTCATTAAGCATAATTTTGCTGGGTATCATTAACTCTTATTCAGAGTAGTATTAGTATACGAACCCGTAGCCCCACCGTCCTAGTTTATTCCCTTTCACGACATCTAGAGACACAGAGTAGGGGTGGGCGCCACACACACACACAAGCAATCAAATTGTAAAGTCCACTTTTTTAATTGTCATAATTTTGGCAATTGGTGATGAAATGACTACCAACAATGTGCCCTGTTGTGTCCGATCACTACAGATATGAGTCCGAGCCGATTTGGGCTAATGGCTAGTTGGGCCGTTGCCGCCTAGTAATTCTAAATGTTGTTTGAACTGGACTTATATAAAGTCCAGTTAACACGACCCAAAAACGCAGGAGAGTCTTGTTATATTACCGGAGTCACTGTAGGGTCGGCCATGCGGCCTGGAGTTCGTCTCCATCCTTTATTATTCACTTCCGGGTTGGCCGCGGAATTTCCCGTGAAGTGAGGCCGGACGAGCGTCACCGCGGCCGGGTAGACTTTTCACCAACGGCCGGTCCCCGCTAAAGCTCGTGAAATTGACATTAAAGCGTTTGTGTCGTGACTGTTGACCAGTCGGGTGTAAATACAGATGATGTTGGGAACGTCGCCGTGTAAACGGCCCGACAGTGACACTGTTGTGTTTCCTCTCCCTGCAGGGATCCGGATCCGGAGCGATGGCCGGTTTAAAGACTCTGCTTCCTCTCGTCGTCTGCCTCTCGCTGGGCCAGCGGTCACTAGCCAAGAACGACGAGCCCTGCCAGCCCTCCAAGTGGGTGAAGATGCCCAATGGCTACGAAACCGCCTTCGCCAGATTCCAATACCTACACCTCCCTAATAAGATTCCCAGCGACCCCCTTCAGAACAAGGATGGCTGGAAGACGCACATCAACGAGATCGGGGGCTGTGTGAACCGGCCCACCCAGTCCTTCCTCTACCAACGCGACCTGGAGAAGGTGAAGGCCGTCTGCAATAGCCATGGAGGGAAGACCTTCAAGGAGAACCTGTGCATCAGCAAGGAGGAGTTCACCTTCATCACGGTGGTCACCAATGGCAAGACAGACTGCATGGTCCAGGAAATCAAGGAAGAAAAAAAGCATCTGATCCTGGGCTGTGATGTTGTGGATGACAAGTGTCTGCCAGTTCACTTTGAAGGGAACTCTCAAAATGCAAAGCCCGCTGACGGCGCCAAGGATTGCGTGGCCCCTCAGAAACCTTAGCGGCGCCGCTGAGGTCACCTGGGTGTCGTTATTGTTGTCCGTTCTTGTTGTGATTATCTGCGGGCAGCAAGCGTTCCCATTTTAATGGCACCTCTAGTTTTGGTGATGGGCTGGGCAGATAATTCGGTGTTATGGTGCAGCGCCCCTTTCAAATTCAGCGGTGTTTTATCGGGCTGAAATCCAGATGTTGTCAAGTCGTGATGCACAGTTTTGCTGCACAAGTGAATGATAACGACAATCTGTTACCTAAAACGTCTCACAAAATGAGGTCTCAAATATGTCAGGGAGTGTTATCTGGAAATTAGGTTTGGCTTGATATTCTACTTTACGTTACCAGTCAGCTCAACGTGATGAACCTCAGCTGGCTTCTTAATCATGTTGTTTCTGCATATGTAAACAGATATTACATAGCTTCTTTCCCCCCCATACGATCTGTCGTGATGATACTTTCCATACTTTGTACTACTTTGGTCGGCAGCTTGAAATCTTTTGCATGGCAAATAGCAAATAGTGCACTTTTTAATTAGTGGAAACAGAACAAGAGGCGGGAGTGTTTTTAAGATACAGTACAAGCCACTCAGAAGTGCTGATCCGGCTGCACTGCGAGGGAGCCCCCCCCCCCATCCTCCTCCTGGGGCATAGTTGCCACTGTACACACCAATTCGTTCAATTCATGTGTATCAAATACGTCACTTCCGAAATTCCTGCCGCCATATCACTGCCAGAGTCACCTGCCAGCCCCTGCACCTTTTAAGCTGGACGCTGTAATTGGAATAAATGTTATGAGGCCCCTGATCTACTGTTGCTGTTTTTTCTTTTGTCTTTATGGTCTTTATGCATTCATCTGACATCACTGAACACACACAAATCCCTTAGATTGTGCAGAAAGTAATTATATATATATAAACATAGCATATATGCTAGATGGCAGATAACTTATGATTTCTAACCCCTACATAGTTACTCTTTTAAATGGTAGGAGACATTATGAAATGAATGATGTACTACTGGAGACGTTAAGGTTGCTTTTGTATTAAAAGTAAACTCTATTACTGTTGGTTTATTTAAAGCCAAATACAATAAGTCCACGTGTAACAGTAAAGGTCACATTTATGACCTTGATGTATCACTTTTACATTTTACATGCAACTACTGCCTGTCTATTCTGGGGACCACAGATGGGCAAATATTACAAAGAGCACAGCAAACTGTTACCCTCTTGTCAAGGGAGGTAGGTTGTCCTTGAGTGGCCCAATTCGTTCTTTTGATGGCCAAAATATAAGTGGCGACAGTCTAACATACATGGCATCTAATGTGCTATTAAATATTCTGGCAACACTTGTCTTAGACATACGAAATAAATATATAGACATACGAAAAAAATATAGAGGTAAATTGAGCCTCATTCTCATCAGTGTTAACAGAAAGCTATGCAAGGGAGTCAGTCAGTCTTGGACTAGCTTTCAGAAATCCTGTCAGCAAGGTAAAGACAACCATTAATTTAGCATAGCTTGGAAGGCCTGTGACTTCCTGTACCATTTCATCACTTCCTTTCAATGCCTCTTCGTTAAAAGAAAGCAGACCAACTTTGTCCTTTAGACTATGAACCTCTGCTCTGAGTCGGGCACACTCATTTGTCAATGCTTTGACTGTAGCTTTGCAGGGCGCATGTGAGCATGGCTCCACGATACCTGGGCTATGAGTGGCTTGAGAGTAATTGTGCTCAGAGTCTGCCTGTACTCCCATGGTGTTGTCAGTGTCATCGCAGGTGCTGGAAGGGGCCACAGTCTCATGGTCAGTGTCACTGCTAGGGGCCAAAGTCTCAGTCCTTATCCGTTTCATCTGCTGGGTGTGCTCAAACCTGCCGTTGGCACAGATGTTTTTCTGCCGCTGTCCAGCTGCAGCGTATGCAAACAGGCTGGGTACATAATCGGGGCTCATGGGGTTGTCATTTTTACTTCCTAAGCAGACAGAGAGGCAAGAATGGTAGAATATTACATGTGTGCATACCGTCAAGATATTGACCAACCTGAGCTAGGTAATTTCTCTTTCATCTTTTTCTCTCAGATGTGTTTCTCTCTTATTCACCTTTACGCTGCAGGTAAGTACTGTAATGTATGTTTAACAAGAAGGGTGATCTCAGCGTGCACCTGCTGATTGACAATCCGGTGCTTCTCAGCGAGGACAAGCATCGAGTGCTTTCACTTGAACCTTAATAAAAAGGATTCAACTGCCCAGGTTGCTCCAGTGTTCCTCTCCACCTTACTGTATATTTAACTAAGTGCAGAGGTAAGTAAGGGTAGTAAGGGTAGATCTATTGGGTTTAATAACATGTTCCTTTAAAAAAAAAAAATAGTTGGGCAAGTGATTAGTGTAATAAATCTAACCGTTACTTCTTTTCCCTTACAGGGCAAGATAACGTTAGCTAGCCTACTACCCAATCTGAATAGTTAGCTAGCTAACATTAGCATAATGTCTGCAAATAACAAGCTTATGATACTGCTGTAAGCATTTTCCTGGCAAAGGGAGCTAAAAGATAAAAATAATAATTAGCTAAGTTAAAGGCAAACGTAACTTACCGGTGACAAAGGGTTGACTGCAGAATCTGGAGTTGGAAGTTGGCTGCCAGTGGTCCCTTCTGACTGAAGCCAGCCATTTATTCCGCCGATCTAGCTCCTTTGGGATTGAATAAAATTGTAGTGCGGGGTTTCTCTGACGACTGTTGTTACAACCAACAGCACAACATATCCTGGGCATATCGTATGAGCTTTTTTTGTGTCTAGAGACTCTAGAATCACAACTAGTCTACTCTGGCAGTAGTGGTTGTGCAGCTGTATACTTACAAGTATACTACTAGTAAATTGATAATATACTTGAAGTTTACTTAAGTTACTTAATAAAATTAGTTCTTCCCATAGAAATTTCTCCTCTGGGTCACACAACATGAAGGAATCTTTATGAATGTTTATGACTGCTGTCATCGAGTGTCATTGGGTCAGTTATGTCATTTTCAGTACAAAGTTGACATTGTTTGAGATGTCTTTTCTTTATTGTAGCAGTCCTAGTGGGACCGAGCTGCTCGATTTGATATATTTCACGCGTATGTAGCTCGAAAACAGACATCTCAAACAATGTAAACTTTGCACTAAAAATGACGCAACTGATCGGATGACACTTAATTACAACAGTCATAAACATTCATAAAGAATACTTCATGACAGTTTCATGTCCACCTTATGCACACCTCTGCAAATGAAGTGTTACCCTGTCCTGCAATACCAGATGAGCGGGGAAGTGCAGAAAAGTTGGGGCTGGATTCAGTGGCGGCTGATGCTAACAATTGGGGGGGGGGGCGCAATTTACCTTGGTGCAGCACACCTGACAGCTGCTTTAATGTCCAGTCACACAGTCACAGAGCTATTAAGAAGTACGTTACATTGCAGGCCGGGATCTTTTTTTTTTCTTCAGGCCGATGGGCCTGGATCGTTTTTCAAGCTTCATACATGGGACTGCTGTACTCATCTTTTACACGAAGTTCTGATGAGATTGTGAATTCTGAAATGCTTGTTATAACGACCCAATTACATATTCCTTTGCATTTACGTGAAACTAAGACATTCCAACGGATTTTACACTTTTTTGCATGATTACTTGCGAAGATATACACATTTATGGGCTTCTTTCCCTGCACCGGTAGCCATGTTGCATGCTACATTGCCTCAGTTGGCGGAGCATTCTGGGAATTTTCTTTGGAGTCTGCATCTGAAAACGCTACGTTTGGGTGGCGATTGATAGATTACCACTACCCCTTGATCCCCAAAAGAAACAGGACACGCTACCCTACACGACCATGCACAAAATGGAGGGGAAGAGCCAAGTGGCAGGGCCAAGGGGGGAATTGGGCCACAGTGTTGTCACGTTGTGATGGAGCAAACTTTCATACTAGCAAGAAACCCCCATAGAAGTGTGTCTTGTATTATTCTTACTCGAACCACCATGACCTGTAAGAGGTCTGATCCTTCGTCTCCCATGGAGAAAGTGACAGGACAGTTTTGTGAGTTGTTGAATTTTAGGGTGCTCTTGTAAATTCGCCAAGAACAGCCTACTTCATGTCTACAGTAGATGTCTTGTTAACAGCAGATAAAGTCACTGGCAGAAGCTCTGTCCCTCTCTCTTAAACTAAATAAAACAACTAAATAGGCCTACTCTGTGGTTTTATGGCTATTCCATCAAATGGAAATATTATCGATGTCTTGCCCAGGTCTGTCCTTTCACACAGGTCTATCTAGGTCTATGTTTGTTCACACAGTGACAGACGGAGTACCCCTCTTCATTTCACTGCATGTTTTACTTAGTGTTTCTGTGCATGTGACAAATAAATCCTTTTTGACACACTTCCCCAAACATTCAGCCTGAAACCGCAACATTTTCTTCCCACCCCCAGATTCCAAAGAAACCTGTGGAATTTTTCTTCAGTGGGTGTGTGTTTGCATATGTTTGGGCCAGTCATTAAGGCAGCTGAACAGCCAAATGATATACATATTGTCATTTCTCTGCCCACAGGCGTAATGAGTCAGTACCGGGCCCCAATGCAAGATGATCAAAGCGGGCCCCGGCCTGCCCATCACAGTCAGGCGTAACATAATGTCACGTCTGTCAGTAGCAAACGAAAGAAGCGAAAGCACGCTAAAATGACCGGCAACAGTGAAATGCACGGCACAGTTGACACCCAAATGAAGTGATTACTAGCAAAACAGACCGCCGTGCTGCAGAAGAGGCGTCATAATAGCAAGGCTGAGATAGTGATAGACTAGCCCATCCATCCCATCCATCCATTAGCCAAACCGCTTATCCCAGTTGGGGTCGTAGGAATGCTGGAGCCTGTCCCAGCAGTCATCGGGCAAGCAGGTGGGGAGACACCCTGGACAGGCCGCCAGACCATCACAGTGATAGACTAGCCTACTTAACTAAATCTGGTGTTGGAGCACCATAACAGTGCACCCACACAGAGACATCATTATTCATGTCTGCACACAGGCCTTATAAACACACAACACAATTGTTAAGATTGCTTATTAGTCAAATAAATAATAAATAAGTTCTAATTAAATCATAGTGTAAGGCAGGGCACCTGACTAGATATGTTTACAATATTCGAATGCCCCGGATCTAAGGGCCTTTTGTGATTTCTCACTTTCTTTTTCAATGTCCCTTCAGTTGTAGTAGATCAAAACTACAGAATAAAAGTACCTATTCAGAGCTCTGATGAAATAAACCCAAAATAAAACCCCAAACTCCGTCTAGCCGGGTAGCATGCTTTCAAAGTGTGGCGAGATCTCAAGCGCTTATCTGTGTGACGGCATGGAGACAGCGTGGAGTCGGTGAGACGCTGCACTTCCGCCCTCCGTTCTGCGGCTGCGCACTCGTCTGTCCAATGGCTGGCGGTCCGCTGGATCGTCTCAATGTCTCGCATAAACAAAAAAAACCGACCTGCATAGCGGGTCACTACTCAGTTACTCTTTAGGAAATCAACATTAGCAAGATCGGGAATTAGTCCGTATTCATGACCGCAGAGTGACCCGGAACTTTACTTTCAATCGCGTCGTTTACTCACGCGAGCTCAGACGCTAGCTTACAGCCCAGCAACACAGGTTCACCATGGCTCTGCCTAGCACCTCAGCTCGTTAGACTAAAGCTCACCTCCGATTGTAACTTGTACACATCTTATCAAGACATTTACTCGTTACCAAGGAAACGGCCGAGCTAACAAAGAGAATAGAATACAGTAAAGTCTCGAGCAGAACCTCGCATGGTCAACACGTGGGATACACTGGCTATGCCAGCAGCGCACATGGCGAAGGTAAGGCGAGACACTCACCGGAGAAAATAATTATAAGTTCACGGAATCCTCCTAAGAACATGTTGCTGTACTACTTGCTGAAAAGGGCGTTCTTGAAAGAGAACTCGTTAACTAGCTCTTAAATCTCATGTTTTCACTTTGTATCTCTTGTAGTTGAATTCGTTTGTGCGCCAGCTCTGCTGAGCGCGATTCTCATTCTTCTTCTTTGCTTGTAACCACTGTAACAGTTTCTACTATCCGCGGCGTCACTGCTGCCATCTACTGGGCACGTTTGATATGCAGGGAAAATGCATAGTGGAAAATGGCAAGGAAACTAAATTAAATATACACTCACCGGCCACTTTATTAGGCACACCCGTCCAACTGCTCGTTAACGCAAATTTCTAATCAGCCAATCACATGGCAGCAACTCAATGCATTTAGGCATGTAGACATGGTCAAGACGATCTGCTGCAGTTCAAACCGAGCATCAGAATGGGGAAGAAAGGTGATTTAAGTGACTTTGAACGTGGCATGGTTGTTGGTGCCAGACGGGCTGGTCTGAGTATTTCAGAAACTGCTGATCTACTGGGATTTTCACGCACAACCATCTCTAGGGTTTACAGAGAATGGTCCGAAAAAGAGAAAATATCCAGTGAGCGGCAGTTCTGTGGGCGAAAATGCCTTGTTGATGCCAGAGGTCAGAGGAGAATGGCCAGAGTGGTTCGAGCTGATAGAAAGGCAACAGTAACTCAAATAACCACTCATTACAATCGAGGTATGCAGAAGAGCATCTCTGAACGCACAACACGTCGAACCTTGAGGCAGATGGGCTACAGCAGCAGAAGACCACACCGGGTGCCACTCCTGTCAGCTAAGAACAGGAAACTGAGGCTACAATTCGCACAGGCTCACCAAAATTGGACAATAGAAGATTGGAAAAACGTTGCCTGGTCTGATGAGTCTCGATTTCTGCTGCGACATTCGGATGGTAGGGTCAGAATTTGGCGTCAACAACATGAAAGCATGGACCCATCCTGCCTTGTATCAACGGTTCAGGCTGGTGGTGGTGGTGTAATGTTGTGGGGGATATTTTCTTGGCACACTTTGGGCCCCTTAGTACCAATTGAGCATCGTGTCAACGCCACAGCCTACCTGAGTATTGTTGCTGACCATGTCCATCCCTTTATGACCACAGTGTTCCCATCTTCTGATGGCTACTTCCAGCAGGATAACGCACCATGTCATAAAGCTCCAATCATCTCAGACTGGTTTCTTGAACATGACAATGAGTTCACTGTACTCAAATGGCCTCCACAGTCACCAGATCTCAATCCAATAGAGCACCTTTGGGATGTGGTGGACCGGGAGATTCGCATCATGGATGTGCACCCGACAAATCTGCAGCAACTGCGTGATGCTATCATGTCAATATGGACCAAACTCTCTGAGGAATGTTTCCAGTACCTTGTTGAATCTATCCCACGAAGGATTAAGGCAGTTCTGAAGGCAAAAGGGGGTCCAACCCGGTACTAGCAAGGTGTACCTAATAAAGTGGCCAGTGAGTGTATGACAAGGAGCACGGAAGCTGCTCTGGAGGCTCGTGGTGGACCAACACCTCACTTGGACACTTTATGTTGGCTTTTCCTTTAATTTGTCACCAGTGTGCAGAGAAGAATTATGCTACTTCATCATACTGAATCTTAGATCTGTTTCCATCTCTCTCGACATGCCTCGATATTCTCACAAGGAGTTTGTTGCTGCTTGGACAACTTTGATTCAATAACGATAAAAAGAAAAGGTCAAGGTTGGTGGACAAAAACCACCCATAATCCAGAACAGTGCAGGTCTGATTTGTAAAAGAAACTGTTGTGGGGAACACAACGTGGACTGAGGCCCCGTCAGGGCTGAAGTGGACCATGTAGAGAACCGATCCCCTCTCAACTGGACTGATGATGTGAACGCCGAGAGAGAACAGAACCCCTTTTCCAGTCAGTCCACATTTTGGTCCACATAAAAAGGACCGTCAGTTTCTGGAGCCATCCCGTTGACAAGGATGACAAGACCAAACATACAGATTATATCCACGCCACTGTGGAACTGGATTTTATGTCTCAATCATGACCTTTAAATGTTGACTAAAATAAAATTCAGGGCATCCGGGTAGCGACGCCTACCAACACGGGGATCACCGGTTCGAATCCCCGTGTTACCTCCGGCTTGGTCGGGCGTCCCTACAGACACGATTGGCCGTGTCTGCGGGTGGGAAGCCGGATGTGGGTGTGTGTCCTGGTCGCTGCACTAGCGCCTCCTCTGGTCGGGGGGGAGGGCGGCTGGGGGTGAATAGCGTGATCCTCCCACGCACTACGCCCCCCCCGGGCGAAACTCCTCACTGTCAGGTGAAAAGAAGCGGCTGGCGACTCCACATGCATCGGAGGAGGCACGCGGTCGTCTGCAGCCCTCCCCCGGCTCGGCAGAGGGGGTGGAAGAGCTCGGAAGGGTGGGGCGACTGGCCGGATACAATTGGGGAGGAAAAGGGAGGGAAATGTTCAAACTAAATAAATAAATGAATAAAACTCCGGGGCAGCAAGAACAAACAGATTGAGGCCACTAAGTCAGTCTGCATTTCCCAGGGGAAGTCGGCGGAACAGAGCCACCTCTCGCCCCGTCGATCTGATTCTGGCCTACACCGGCATGTAGTCCACGTGTATTTGCACTCTTCAGTGTTATATTTGGTTTTGAGAAATGCACTTGTCACACACTCGGCAATCTCTCACGGTGCCGCGGAAACTGTGCCAAATTCAGAGAGGGAGGGGGGGGTGGGGAAACAGCCTCGCCATGCCTTCAATGGGCTGCATTCACTGGCAGCAGTTCCCCTTGACTCAGTAAACGTTTGTCTTCAGCTGCACCCACCAGTTCAGACTAACCCCTTTTGCGTCACATCTGAGCAACTGGATCTTTTTCCCACCGTACCGCACACACGTTAACACACTAACACACATACACAGGCACCGGCACATCTCGCTTGCTGAGAGGGGAACACATACCTGTGGGCACACACAGACACACAAGTACACGCCTGACCTTAACCCTTAACTTGACCTCAACCTAATCCAATGCAATTATCCAGATTGTATTAATGGATCGATTCCAGTTTTCCCAACAACATTCCAACCGAATGTGCAGCGCCTCTGACTGCGCCCGCCCCTATGGGCATGTGTGGGAATGTGGGTCTGTGTGCACAGTCACGCAAAGCCGCGTGCAGCAAAACAGAATTTGCATCGGCAGCTTGATGGCTGCTAACAGGCCAAGTTTTACCTGCCAAACCCTCTTCTTTACTCGATGCGACAGGCAGGGTACCCCAGCTGCGCCGGGCGGAGGCGGCGTCGCCCCTGTGCCAACACTAGATGGCGTACGAGGCCATCGACTGCGTCGTCCGCACACTGAAGAGAGGCCCCCCCCCCCCCCTCTGGACCGCGGAGGCCGCGTCCCATTACAGGCAACGCTCCCCCAGCTACTGTCTCCACATTAAGCGGTCAAAGCGGGAAATCCGTAGGTGGAAGCGTGAGCCGGAGGTCTAGCCTAGACTAGGATGCCCCGACTTACCACCCCCCCCCCCCCCCCACCCCCCTTTCCCTTCTTCTTCCGCCATTATCTTTCTCCTCCGCGTGACTGTGTTGCGTTTGCGGGGACGCGGACCACTTTCTGTTATCGTGTTCCGCTCCCCCTCCTCTTCCCAAGTCTTCTCGTTTTCCCCTGAATCTTCCCACCGCCTCCCGGCAAACTCACGTGGTCGGAAGAAGTCACGGGGCCACTTAAGAGTTTATCTGGTAAGGATTCGTTTCGCTTCACGGACGCACAAGGGGCATCGCTGTGTTTTGCCATGAGCAAGTCAAACGTCGCTCAGCGCATCAGCGCTCTGCTGCACGGGGAAGAGCTCTGCATGCGCAGGTGGAGGCTGCTGTTCCACCAGGTCCTCCTCCCTACCCCCCTAACCCCCACACACACACACACACACACACGCAGCTGCACACACCGTGTTAACGCGGCATGCACAAAAGGCTGACCCCCCCCCCCCCAAGTGGTCTTAAGCAGGCTGAACTTAACCATCACCGTTCCTAATCCGTGACATCAGAGAGCAATACACAACTACTGCACAAACACACACACACACACTCCCATACACTGCCATGCTTTCCTGTCTCGCACTGTCTCACCCTCTCTGTGGGGTGTGTGTGTGTGTGTGTGTGTGTGTGTGTGTATGTCTGTCTCTCTCTCTCTGTCTGTCTCTCTCTCAATTCAATTCAATTCAATATGTGCTTTATTGGCATGACATACGTTTGTGTACATATTGCCAAAGCATGTAAAACAACAACACAACACAACAATGATTATGATAACAGCAACAACAACAATGTCTCTCTCTCTCTCTCTCTTCCTCACTCTGTCTTTCTGTCTCTGTCTCTGTGTGTATGTGTGTGTATCTCTCTCTCTGTCACTCCCTGTCTCTCTCTCTCTCTTCCTCACTCTGTCTTTCTGTCTCTGTCTCTGTGTGTATGTGTGTGTATCTCTCTCTCTGTCACTCCCTGTCTCTCTCTCTCTCTTTCTCTCTCTCTCTTTCTGTCTGTCTGTCTCTCTCACTCTGTCTCTCTGTCTCTCTGTCACTCCCCCCTCTCTCTTTCTCTGTCTCTTGCTCTCTCTCTCTGTTGCTCTCTCGCTCTGTCTCTCTCTGTCTTTCTGTCACTCCCCCCTCTCTCTTTCTCTGTCTGTCTCTCTCTGTCTCTCACTCTGTCACTCTCTCTCTGTCTCTCTCTGTCTCTCACTCTGTCACTCTCTCTCTCTCCGTCTCTCTCTCTCTCTCTGTCTCTCTGTCACTCCCCCCTCTCTCTTTCTCTGTCTCTTGCTCTCTCCCTCTGTGTGTCTCTCTCTCTCTGTCTCTCTCTCTCTCACTCTGTCACTCTCTCTCTCTGTCTCTCTCTCTCTCTGTCACTCCCCCCTCTCTCTTTCTGTCTCTTGCTCTCTCCCTCTGTCTCTCTCTGTGTGTGTCTCTCTCTGTCTCTCTCTTGCTCTGTCTCTCTCTGTCTTTCTGTCACTCCTCCTCTCTTTCTCTGTCTCTCTCCCGCTCTGTCTGTCTCTCTCTCGCTCTGTCTCTCTCTCTGTCTCTCTCGCTCTGTCTGTCTCTCTCTCTGTCTCTCTCTGTCTCTCTCTCTGTCTCTCGCTCTGTCTCTCTCGCTCTGTCTCTCTCTCGCTCTGTCTCTTGCTCTCTGTCTGTCTCTCTCTCTGTCTGTCTCTCTGTCTGTCTGTCTCTCTGTCTGTCTCTCTGTCTGTCTGTCTCTCTGTCTGTCTGTGTCTCTCTCTCACACACACATTTCACCGAAGGAAAAGAGAAAACCGACAACAATCGTTGACTAAGAGCGAGGAGGAAAGGCTATAAGGAGAATAAAAGAATGAGTGCAGAGTGAGAAGCAATGGAAGGGCGGGGGCACCGGAGCGATGGGATGCAGAGGGGAGGAGGAGGAGGAGGAGGAGGAGGGGTGCAGGGCAACGGGATGAAAAACTGGCCTGGACTTTTATTGAACTTTAGAAGGAAAAAAAAGGAAAATAAGAGGGGAAGAACAGGGAGGTGAGACAAGGTGAAAGCATGAGAAAGCGCTTCTGTTTGTCTTCTCAGTTTCCTTCTTTTCCTGCTCCCCGCCTCTTATCGGCCTCCCCCGTCACCCCCGTCACCCCCATCACCTCCGCTCCCTCGCTGCGTTCCGCGGCCCCCCTCTTCACCCTGGTCTGTCTCTCGTCTCTCGTGGTGTGGTCACACCACGCGCCAAGCCAATTTGCTCCTCGCGTTACCATTTGCTTTTATTCGCGTTGCTCGCGCGAGGCTGGCCGCAGGATCGAGCGCGCGTAGCCGCGGGTCCTCTTCCGGCGAAGAGGAGAGGGGCGGGCGATTCCCCTGACGTCACAGAGATTCCCCTGACGTCACAGCGTCACGCGGATTTCTCGCGCGAGTGGAACATTTTCAACTCGCGCGAGCGAGTGTCGCGGATGACGCGAAGTTCGCGTGGAGCCGCGTTCACGCCGAAAGACACAAAATAGTCTCGCGCGACGAGATCGCCGCAAGACGCGCGCGCTCCAGGCGACGCGATTCGCGCTGATAGGAGCGACGCGATGACGCGGCGATTTTGTATTTCCTTCTTCTTCTTTTTTTTAAATAAATTTTATTTCTGATTTTTTCCTTTTTTTTCTCCCAATTTATCCATCCATCCGGTCTGCAACGCCGGGTTTCAAAGCCGCTGCCACAAAGCCCCTTGGACGCCGTCATGAGAGCGTGGTGGTTCTGCGTGGGGTTTACGCGTCGAGATGCAATTCAATGCCACGCCGGTAGAGGGCGCTGTGTTTTTTATAAAGACTGACCGACCGACCGAGACTCTTGTTATGTATGTCGTCGTCAGCCTCGTAGCCTATTTGTTTATCTTCCGGCTACTGTCCTAGTCACGGTGAACGATGGCGACCGAGGCCAGACGCTCTTCCAGGTTGTTCATGCTACACTCTGGATGCTATCGACTCGATAGCCGAATGACAGAATGTGCTACAAGTGCAGAAGATAAAACTCTACACACTCTACACAACTCAAACGATGTGCTACAAAACCGACCAGCGGACTCGAAGACGTTTAAAAATGGCGGCGTTTCTCGAGCAGAAACCGGAAAAGCGGCCTCCGGCGGATGTGGTTAGTGGACCAATCACAACCAACGCTGCTGCGCTCGGGCCTACGTCGCCTCGACGTGCGTCTAGGATTTCGGGGAGGCACACGTCAGGCCCTTGCGGTGGACGTATGGGGGGGGGGCCGCAAGGACGTAATGGGTGAACGCTCGGGTATAAATTGCCACGACGTCATAGTAGAAATCCCGCATCGGCGTTTCCCTGACCGGGTGAGCGGGTGGGGGGTGGGGGTCTCCTGGTGACGTCACGAAACGTGGGCCCCGGTTTAGGTTCTAGCATCGACGGGGGGGGGTTCTTTTGAGAGGGGGGGGTTCCTCCTTTTTCTCCTTGGCCAATCACCCCACTCTTCCAAGCCGTCCCGGTCTCTGCTCCGCCCCCTCTGCCGATCCGGGGAGGTGCTGCAGACTACCACATGCCTCCTCCCATACATGTGGAGTCGCCAGCCGCTTCTTTTCACCTGACAGTGAGGAGTTTCCCCAGGGGGGACGTAGCGCGTGGGAGGATCACGCTATTCCCCACAGGCGCCCCGACCGACCAGAGGAGGCGCTAGCGCAGCGACCAGGACACATACCCACATCCGGCTTCCCACCCGCAGACACGGCCAATTGTGTCTGTAGGGACGTCCGACCAAGCCGCAGGTAACAAAGGGATTCGAACCGGCGATCCCCCGTGTTGGTGGGCAACGGGATAGACCAATGCATGCCGATTGCACCGTCCGGAGTTTCTGCAAAACCAGAAAGCAGGTTTCCCCCCCCCCCTCGCGCTCTCTCTCACCCTGACCCGCGTCACTCTCAGGGAAGAAAAGGAAAACGGACGCTGCAAAAGATGAAACGTGGGGGAGCGACACGTCTTCCACACCTTCCTCCTCCCTCCCCAGCCTGGCCCCGTCTTCCTCCTCCCCAGCCTGGCCCCGTCTTCCTCCTCCCCAGCCTAGCCCCGTCTTCCTCCTCCCCAGCCTGGCCCCGTCTTCCTCCTCCCCAGCCTAGCCCCGTCTTCCTCCTCCCCAGCCTAGCCCCGTCTTCCTCCTCCCCAGCCTAGCCCCGTCTTCCTCCTCCCCAGCCTAGCCCCGTCTTCCTCCTCCCCAGCCTAGCCCCGTCTTCCTCGCGGCTTCTGGCCTCCTTCTGTTCAGACCAACTTATAACAAATGAGCGGTGATAATTAGAACCACAAAGACTTGGGGGGCGGAGGGGGAGGGGGGTGAGGGGGGAGGGGGGGTGTAACTAAAGGATAAAAGGAAAAGAGTGTGAGTAACACAGGCGTCTGGGTCCAACTGCCCATCCATCTGGAGGTTCAGTCTCACGCACACAGGTACACACACACACACACACACACACACACACACATTACAAACTGAGTGATACACAGAAACGTATACACATGCACACACACATATACACACATACATTTACACACACATATACACATACACACATATACACACATACACACATATACACACACACATACACACATATGTACATATACACATACACATATACATACATACACACACACATATGTACATATACACATACACACATATACATACATATACACACACATATACATACACACATGTACATATACACATACACACATATACGCATACACATACACACATATACGCATACACATACACACACACACATATACATACATATACACACACATACACATATACACATATACATACACATACACATATACACACATGCACATATACACATATACACACATGCACATATACACATATACACACATGCACATATACACATACACATATATACACACATGTACATGTACACATATACACATACACACATGTACATATACACATACACACATATACACACATGTACATATACACATTCACACATATACACACACATGTACATATACACATACACACATATACACATACACACATATACAAACAAACATATGCAGATACACACTGCAAACTGAGTGATACATAGAAACGTACACACACACACAGACACACACACACACACACACACGTGCAGATACATGCAGCTGCATGTTGCAACTAAAGGCGTATTAATGCTTTTTATTCACACACAGGAATGAGTGGGTTAAGTGGTGTGTGTGTGTGTGTACCTGTGTGTGTGTACCTGTGTGTGTGTGTACCTGTGTGTGTGTGTGTGTGTGTGCGTGTGTGTGAACCTCCTCCGTGTTGTGTGAGTCCTTGCGTTTAACTGGTGCAGGATAAGGTTTCAGCCGCGAGGAGAACAAACAAGAAACACCCGCGTGGCGGACGCGTCTCAACACTAGTTCGCCGACAAGTGTCCGCGCATGCGTACGTGCGCGCGAACACACGCTCAGTTACTGAGACACGCAGAGGCGTTGTGTACTTACACCCTCGCGCCAGGCTGCCTCGTCCTGCCCCCGCAGCAGCAACACTGTATCACACACTGACTGCTGTGTTACTAGTTACACACACACACGCACACACACAGGTACACACACACACAGGTACACACACACACACACACACACACACACACACAGGTACACACACAGGTACACACACACAGGTACACACACAGGTACACACACACACACACACACACACACACACAGGTACACACACACACAGGTACACACACACACACACACGCACGCACACACACAGACACGGGTACACACACACATGTACACACACAGGTACACACACAGGTACACACTCACACAGGTGTACACACGCACACACACACTGTACACACACATACGCGGGCACACATACACACACACAGGTACACACACAGGTACACAGACAGGCACGCATACACAAACACAAGTACACACACGCGCGCGCACACACACAGGTACACACACACACATACACAGGTACACATACACACACAGGTACACACAGGTACACACAGGTACACATACACACACAGGTACACATACACAGGTACACACACATATACACTCACATACACAGGCATATACACAACCGAGTGCGCGCGCACACATATACACGTACACACACACATATACACATACACACACACAGGTACACACACACACACACACACAGGTACACATACACACACACACACAGGTACACACACACACACACACACAGGTACACACACACACACACACACACACACACACACACTGGTCCGATCACTATCTTGTGCTCTGACCAGTGTGTGACATTTGGTTTTTCTTCGGTTTTCCTCCCTAATATCTTTTACTCCTCCTCTTCCTCATCTCTCCTCCATGTTGCCCCGTCTCCTTCCTTCTCCCCTCCTTCTCTCCTTCCTTCTCTCCCTCCTTCTCTCCTTCCTTCTCCCCTCCTTCTCTGTCTCCTTCTCTCCCTCCTTCTCTCCTTCCTTCTCGGCCTCCATCTCTCCTTCCTTCTCTCCCTCCTTCTCTCCCTCCTCCTCTGCCTCCTTCTCTGCCTCCTCCTCTGTCTCCTTCTCTCCTTCCTTCTCTGCCTCCTCCTCTGCCTCCATCTCTCCCTCCTTCTCTCCTTCCTTCTCTGCCTCCTTCTCTCCTTCCTTTTCTGCCTCCTTCTCTCCTTCCTTCTCTGCCTCCATCTCTCCCTCCTTCTCTGCCTCCATCTCTCCCTCCTCCTCTCCCTCCTCCTCTGCCTCCTTCCCTCCTCTGCCTCCTTCTCTGCCTCCTCCTCTGCCTCCTTCCCTCCCTCCTCCTCTGCCTCCTTCTCTCCCTCCTCCTCTGCCTCCTCCTCTGCCTCCTTCCCTCCCTCCTTCTCTGCCTCCTTCTCTCCCTCCTCCTCTGCCTCCCTCGGCTGTCTCTCATTTCCCCGCGCATTGTTAAACTCTGCCATCCCTGCGCTCTAATCAAACCCACATGGCGGCTCCGCATGCCAACAACCTGAGTACTGCGCACACTCATCCGGCGTGTGTGTGTGTGTGTGTGTGTCTGTGTGTGTGCGTGTGTGTTTGCTTTAGCGAGCACGCTGTACAACACGGTAAGAGACACGGTGAGGACGGAGAAACAGCTCGGGAGGAGAATGTTGCTGTGTTCGTAAAGTTCATCACGTATGTTTGTCTGACGCGTCGCGCTGCAGTTGTGTGTACGTGCGCTCGCACGTGTTTGCGTGCACGTGCGCGCGCGCGCTGCCCAGCGGCTTCCTATGAGGGCAAAGACCAACGTTAATGGCTTCCAGGGGTTGCTGGTGAGGAAGACCGGGGTCAAGTTCACATCTGGGGTTACCGAGATTAGCGGGGTGAAGGATTTCACTGGCGCTCGTGTGGGGGATAAAGTGGAGAACGCCACAGAAGTGCGACTTTACTGCAGCCTGGTCACGAAAACACACGCGCGCACGCACGCGGACCGACACGAAAGTCACTGACCGACCGCCTTCGGACCTTGTGCATACTCCACGGTTTAGGGTGGGGTCATTTGAATGGGGGGCGGGGGCGGGGCTGCTACAGGAAACAATATGTGAGACAAGAGGAAGTGACAGCAGAGATACGGACAGTTCAGCCCGGGGAGAGTGTTGACACAAGGCTCGATCCCATTCGTTTGGAACGGAGCGTTTGGTGCACAGAGAGCCAGAGAGAGGGGGGGGAGAGGGCGAGAGCGGGGGGGGGAGAGAGGAGGAAAGAGGGAGAGAGAGAAAGGGAGGAAAGAGGGAGAGAGAGAGAGAGAGAGAGAGAGAGAGAGAGAGAGAGGTAAATTATAGAGTGAAGATAAACAGAGGGAGCACACAAAGTTACATTGTCGCTTCTTAAAGTGGCGTCACCTCCGTGTGGAGCTGTGCGTCCTCTGACAAAGCACAGCTCTCACGCACCAGTCACTTTACTCGTCACTCTTGGAGTTAGAGACAAACAGAGAGAAGTCTGGAGAAAGCCTGGTGGAGAAAGCCTGGTGGAGAAAGCCTGGCGGAGAAAGCATGGCGGAGAAAGCCTGGCGGAGAAAGCCTGGCGGAGAAAGCATGGCGCAGAAAGCCTGGTGGAGAAAGCATGGTGGAGAAAGCATGGTGGAGAAAGCATGGTGGAGAAAGCCTGGCGGAGAAAGCATGGTGGCGAAAGCATGGTGGAGAAAGCATGGTGGAGAAAGCCTGGTGGAGAAAGCCTGGCGGAGAAAGCATGGTGGAGAAAGCCTGGCGGAGAAAGCATGGTGGCGAAAGCATGGTGGAGAAAGCCTGGCGGAGAAAGCATGGTGGAGAAAGCATGGTGGAGAAAGCATGGTGGAGAAAGCATGGTGGAGAAAGCCTGGCGGAGAAAGCATGGTGGAGAAAGCATGGTGGAGAAAGCCTGGTGGAGAAAGCCTGGCGGAGAAAGCATGGTGGAGAAAGCCTGGCGGAGAAAGCATGGTGGAGAAAGCATGGTGGAGAAAGCATGGTGGAGAAAGCCTGGTGGAGAAAGCCTGGCGGAGAAAGCATGGTGGAGAAAGCATGGTGGAGAAAGCATGGTGGAGAAAGCCTGGCGGAGAAAGCATGGTGGAGAAAGCATGGTGGAGAAAGCATGGTGGAGAAAGCATGGTGGAGAAAGCCTGGCGGAGAAAGCATGGTGGAGAAAGCATGGTGGAGAAAGCCTGGTGGAGAAAGCATGGTGGAGAAAGCATGGTGGAGAAAGCATGGTGGAGAAAGCCTGGTGGAGAAAGCATGGTGGAGAAAGCATGGCGGAGAAAGCCTGGTGGAGAAAGCATGGTGGTGAAAGCCTGGTGGAGAAAGCCTGGTGGAGAAAGCCTGGCGGAGAAAGCCTGGTGGAGAAAGCCTGGTGGAGAAAGCATGGTGGAGAAAGCCTGGTGGAGAAAGCCTGGCGGAGAAAGCCTGGCGGAGAAAGCATGGTGGAGAAAGTGTGGTGGAGAGAAACTACACATGAAGATGCAGGTCAACGGCAGGAAAGACCTGAAACATCATCAGTCTGTATCTTCTTTCTTGTGCTTTTTCTTCATCTTGTTTTGCTCCTCCACCTCATCTTCCTCCTTCTTCTTATCCTTCCTCTTGGTCTTCTGCTTCTTGTTCTTCCCCCTCCGCCTCATCTTCCTCCTTCTTCTTATCCTTCCTCTTGGTCTTCTGCTTCTTGTTCTTCCCCCTCCACCTCATCTTCCTCCTCCTTCGTGTCCTTCCTCTTGGTGTTTTGCTTCTTGTTCTTCCTCTTCCACCTCATCTTCCTCCTCCTTCTTGTCCTTCGTCTCTGTCTTCTGCTTCTTGTTCTTTCTCCTCCACCTCATCTTCCTCCTCCTTCATTGTCCTTCCTCTTGGTGTTTTGCTTCTTGTTCTTCCTCTTCCACCTCATCTTCCTCCTCCTTCATTGTCTTCTGCTTCTTGTTCTTCCTCCTCCACCTCATGTTCCTCCTCCTTCATTGTCCTCCCTCTTGGTGTTTTGCTTCTTGTTCCTCCTCCTCCTCCTCCTCCTCCTCCTCCTCCTCTTCCATGTTATGGTCATCGTTGCTGTTATGCCAACTCTTTCGCTCTTTGTTGCGGTATGAAGGGTTGACCGTCATGTCATGAACTCAGACTAACAGGCAACATCACTGTAAACAAGTCACGAGATTCTTCTTCTTCTTCTTCTTCTTCTTCTGTGTGTGCGTGTGCGTGCGCGTGCGCGTGCTGGAATGTGATGCAGCTTTCGAACCTGAGGATATCGGTTACCAACAATGTTCTTGGCACAGAAGACGAGAGGGAAAGAAAGAGGTGTGATGAGGAAGACAGAACAAAAGAAGCAAACAGCGTAGGGAAAAGAGCAAGGGGCCAAATAACGAGCCGAGAGGAGTCGAGGGAGGTGAAAGACGAAGAGCTGGCACCGGAGGCGCAAAATAATACCTCTCTATGTACGCGTCTGTAAAGGAAGACGCCTCCCTTTCTACGTCTCTCTTTCTGTCTTTTTATCTGTCCATCTCTCTCTCTCTCTCTCTCTCGCTCGCGCTCTCTCCCTCGCTCTCTCCCTCTTTCTCCCCTCCCGCTCGCTCACGCTCTCTGTCCCCATCGCTCTCTCTCACTCTCTCCCCCTCCCTCTCTCTCCCCCTCTCTCTCGGTCGCGCTCTCCCCCTCCCTCTCTCTCTCTCCCCCTCCCTCTCTCTCTCTCTCCCCCTCTCTCTCGCTCGCGCTCTCCCCCTCTCTCTCTCCCTCTTTCTCCCCTCCCGCTCGCTCACGCTCTCTGTCCCCATCGCTCTCTCTCACTCTCTCCCTCCCCCTCCCTCTCTCTCTCTCTCTCTCTCTCCCCCTCTCTCTCGCTCGCGCTCTCCCCCTCTCTCTCTCCCTCTTTCTCCCCTCCCGCTCGCTCACGCTCTCTGTCCCCATCGCTCTCTCTCGCTCTCTCCCCCTCCCTCTCCCTCTCTCTCTCTCTCTCTCTCTCTCTCCCTCTCTCTCTCTCTCTCTCATCTCCCCCTCTCTCTCTCTCTCTCTCTCCCCCCTCGCTCTCGCTCTCTCTCTCTCTCTCTCTCTCGCTCTCTCTCACTCTCTCCCCCTCCCTCTCTCTCCCTCTCTCCCTCTCTCTCTCTCTCTCTCTCTCCCCCTCTCTCTCGCTCGCGCTCTCCCCCTCTCTCTCTCTCCCTCTTTCTCCCCTCCCGCTCGCTCACGCTGTCTGTCCCCATCGCTCCTCTCACTCTCTCCCCCTCCCTCTCTCTCTCCCTCTCTCTCCCCCCTCTCTCTCTCTCCCCTTCTCTCTCTCTCTCTCTCTCTCTCTCTCTCTCTCTCTCTCTCTCTCTCTCTGTCTGTCTGTCTGTCTGTGCGTCTCCCCTGACTCACCCACCCTCTCTTGTAATCCACAACAATGGGGGGGCAAAAGGAATCGCTCGGGTTTCTTACTTTCTTCACCCGTCCTCTCTTCTCCTTCCCTCCGCTACTCTCTCTTTGCTCCTCTGTTTTCCCCTTCTTCTCTTCGACATGCTTGAGGAATGTGTCACGGCGGCACAAAGGAACAAAGGCCTGAGGGGCGGGGGGTGGGGGTGGGGTGGGGTTGGTAACATCGTCGTGTCGTG